>CM067064.1:5415000-5947500 GCA_033980235.1 Diadema setosum
CCTTCTCCACCTACTCTCGCTGATCCGTGTAATCAGACTTGAACCCATTCAAAGGTAGACACACACTACCAATTGAGCCACATCATGGCCCTATGTCTATAGTCCAGTAGACAGTCCCATAGACTATGGACATGACGTGGAAAGTACACGTTTGGTTTTGGTGTTATTGTTGTTACTTTGTATTCTAGAAGGGTATTGAAGTAAAGTCAGCTTGGTTGCCACCTTTACAACCTTGGGCAACTTTTTCTTATTAGCATAATTAGCATAATCATATAAATTAGCATACATTGTACATGAATGTATGATATGTAATAGCTAATTTTAAACCAGGAAGCCAGAAAACATAGAAACTACAACTTTTTCCAAGGGTTTATTTTCATTTCATTTTGTTTTGTTTTGTTTTATTAAAGAGGAATCCATTCCTAACAACAGTATCTGTTTTGAAATTCTGCAAAATGTGTTAGAAATCCAATAAGTATAATGAGCTACTTTACATGCGTGCAATAGTCTGGTAGATGGTACAATATACCATGTACAAGAGGTAGAAAAGTTGTTTAATGATTTTTTGTTGTTGATGATGTTGATTCTTGCTCTAGATGTATATTGAAGTAATTTAAGCTTGACTGCCACCATGGAAACCATGCTCAATTATGTTTATTATTAGACCTACCAAGCATAATCAACTTATTAGCATAGTATGTAATATGTTGCCAATTTAAATCCAGGAAGCCTGAAAACACGGATGATATAACTTTTCAAGGGTATTCTATGACAGGGGAATCTATTCATAACAGGTTCCCATTTCGAAATGATGCAAGTATCTTAAACGTGCAAATTAGCCAAGGCTGCCAAGGTAACAAACAAGCTTGATTTACTTCAATAACCATCCAGAGCACAAATCAACACAGAGCCTTCTACTAAACAACATTCCACGTCATGAATAATTATGGTATATTGTACCATCTGCTGGACTATTGAACATTATGCAGATTAGCTCATTTAACTTAACTGCATGTGTAAGACACTTGCATCATTTAAAAATAGAAATTGTTGTTGCAAATGGATTCCTCTTCAAAGAAAACCCTGAAAAGTTGCAATATTAGTGTTTTCAGGCTTCCTGGATTAGGATATGCAACATATCACATATTTTGTTAAATAGCCAAGTATGCTAATTTGGTTAATAATTACTATTGCCCGAAGCTGCTGCTTGTCATCATCAACAACAACAACAACAACAACAACAACAACAACAACAACAACAACAACCACAACAACAACAACATCAACAAAACTTTTCCCTATATACATAGCATGGCACCATCTGCTAGTACTAGACTGTGTACATAAATATGCAAATTAGCCATTGCATTGATTTGAATGTTTAAGACACTTGGGTCATTTCAAAAATTAAACTGTCGTTATAACTGGATTCCTCCTCAAACATATATAGAAAAACCCTTTAAGAGTTGTACACCGGAATGTTTTCAGTCTTTTGGGATTAAAATTAGCAACATATTATATATCATGCTAGTTAGCTTGATATGAAGAGTTTGTTTGCAAAAACCGATAAGTCCATATTTGCCAAATGGAGATATTTGCGATTAAAGGTCAAGAAAAACAAAGAGAATAATAAGAAAATTTTTGCTTCTTTTGACCGTAACTTAAAAAAATATACCTTTTTATGTAGTGACCAATATATCATTTAAAAGGTATTATTTTGTACTTTATGACAGAGATCGTACTTCAAAATCTTCAAAAATGGACTTATCGGTTTTTGCAAACAAACCCTTCATATGCTTATTAGACTGTACTATAATTGCCCAAGGCTATCAAGGATTTATAGCTGGCAGGCAAGCCTAATTTATCTCAATACTTTGTAACATCTACAACATGATTCAACAAAAATGCTTTTACTCAACAACTTTTCCACGTCATACTGTAGTACACAGTTTATGATACCATGACTAGACTGTATACAGTGTGCATATGCAAATTAGGTCATTATGCTAATTTGATTCCTCATCGTAGAAAATCCTTGACAAGTTGTATTATCCATGTTTTCTGGCTTCCTGGTTTTAAATTAGCAATGTATTACATGTATTGTACATAATATGCTACTTAGGCCATTAAAAAAAAAGAAGTTGCCCAAGGTCGCCAAGGTGGCAATCGAGCTGAATTCTAGAACACGAATCAACAACAACAACAACCCTCCTAACCCTAACCCTAACCCTTGTACATATATTTAAAAACTTTCCGGGTCTGAAAAAAGTCTTTTATACCGACTCCGGACAGTCATTTGATACAGATCGAGGGAATTCCCCACTGCGCAGTATACTGGCTAATATTATTATGTACACTGTACGTTTTATTTTTTTTACAAACGTACGTTGTGTTACCGCGGGTGTGTTGATACAGGCCGTTCCAAGCTTGGGAGAACAGTGCAGTGATGATGACGATCTGTGGTAAGTGTAGTTTCTGGATAATGACTTTTAAATGTTGAAACTTCATTCTGTCGAATTGTATCCATTGTCTCTGTGTTGTGGGTGCTTCGCTGCATAAACGTGCAATGAAATCTACCATGACATCCGACTACGTTACGGTATGAAGGCGCTGATCGATGCGCAAAGCGCATACCTGGTACTAATAGTAATTCTTCTCTGCTCCGTTGTATGCAAATGTAGCCATAAGGCGTTGAGATATCTGCAGTTTCACTGTTTCAAACATCGAGTGTTCATCGTGCACAAAATACCCCGGGCAAAATACCCCTTCTACTGTGAAGTATTCAAATAATCATATATTTATAGATGTTTGAGATTGAGATCAGAAATCATATCTGTCTTGTTATTTTTCAAGGGTCAACAAAAACCGACAAACCTTCAAAATTTAATAGTAGTCCACTCCATGGGCAAATACAGAGAGAGTAAATACGATCAAACAGAATTGTAATGCTCATAAATATGGGAAGTAAAATTTATGACAGTTACAACAGGTTTTTACGTTTGCATGCAGCAGGAGTTATGGTAACATCTACACCTTGATTGAGTGAGGTATCAACGTCATTTCTAATCTTTCCCAGAAGTATAGTACAGACTATAGTACAGAATTAGAAAAAAGTTTTTGACTGCAATTTGATTTTTATAGCATCCCTAAAGACCCGGTTATCGCGTGTCGATACAATCCAATAGGGCCTATTGATGGGAAGGAATACAAGTTCTTATTGATTTCGCGAGAAGATGAGATCGGTCATTGGAACCTTGTGCTTGCTACTGAGACTGTCAAAATGACAATGCTGTTTGGTGGGAGAAGAAAAGATTATATTGAACTTTTGAGGTCATAAGTGAATGTCCTATTTTATTTATTAATATTTGAATATATGTCATATCTTATATATTATATATCATATATTACATGTATTTCACATTACACTCTTTTTATAAATTTCACTGTATTTCATCAATTAAGTAAAGGTGTCTGCATGATGCAGGTCATACGTTGCTGCATTATTATACTCTATATACGCTGTTATTTTCGCGTACAGATATTTTCGCGAATGAGGAGGTCATAGACATTTTCGCGCGATTATTGGGTTGTTCTCGCGAATTGACGCCGACGCTGACGTAAATGCACTATGACCCAAGTGCATGCATGGAGACATTATTCGCGATCCAACTTTGATTCGCGAAATTCGCGAAAATTAAACTCTCGTGAAAATAACAGCTTATAGTACTTGTGGCGTGTATATAGGTCCATGTGCTTCCTTATACTAGCACCACTCATGCCCTTATACTCACGTTAGAATCTTAATTAAGCAGCATTCCGGAATCATACAGCCCTCCTGTACCTCTGTATATATATATATATAAGTATATATACATATACATATATATATATATATAACATTTAAACAAGAAGGGAAAAAAGAGGCTCAAGTATATTATGCTCAACATGGCGGCCATCTGCACTTTCTGTAGCTGTTACCAGTAGTTAGGTTACAAGACAAACTCAAATTTATTCACATTGTTATTTTTGTTTATAGAGTTATCGTTTGTTATTTCTGTACTTTATTGAGTTTGTTTGTTACTGCTTTAACAAAACTTCGTTTCAAAAATATGAACATGAAATTCATATTTTTGTAACAAAATATTATTTGCTATAAAATACCCAATATCATTTGAGGAAAGTACAGGAATGAAATTATCCATTTCATTTCGTTTATTCATTCCAATAAAAGATTAGTGTTTACAAAAAAAAAGTCAAACAAAGAATCAATCGCATAATTCAAGCAAACAAAATTAGGGTTCACACACATAATTATTTGCCATATCAGGCAGTATAAGAAAATTAAAATGAGAAGTAGAGAAAAGCCTCGAGTATAAGTTCTCTCAACCTGAAACACAAGGAAAAAATAAGAACAGAGAAAAAAAGTGAGGATTCAGTGGCTAATGTACATTGATCGACGCATTGTCATGTCCACTGACTATAGGCCTACCAGGAATACGAGTATGATATAGAGTACATGTACATGTATATTGCAGTGTGTGTGTGTGTGTGTGTGTGTGTGTGTGTGTGTGGACAGGCGAAGGAAATTCCCCAGCAGAGAAGACCGGAAAAAACATGACGACGTGAATGTTCCTTGACGACAAGCCAGTTCACAATGTGCACTATTGGTATCGATTACCTTTTTTTTTTTCCTGAGTTGATAAGGCACTTCACTCGATTTCAAAGCGACATAATACCTAAGTATTGCCCGACGTAAAACAATGTATGGAATTCATGTTCAAACAATAAAATGATCTTGCTTATAGACAGGTTGACCAGAATGATCGTCAATTATTGACACTGCGGCAGGCGTCCGTTTTATCGTTTTGTACCGTATGCATTAGCAATCTTTCTCTATCTAAAACAAGTACCAGGCTTGCTATCGGGTTAAATGTGCTAGCCAAGGACCATTTATGATGATTACATTATTAAAAATTATGTTACGGGTGCTTATCTCTGTGAATTTAAAAAATGACATGCCTTATTGCACAATTACTGACCTTTTCTGCTCATGCACAAAGTGGAGTTGTGAACTGGCTTATTAAGTTGCCAACCATCTTTGATAGTTTTGTGTGGTTTTTTTTTTTCCTCTGTCCTCTTCAGAGCCATACACACTACTTGGTCGGCTACGTTAGCCTTCCAGGCCCGGGGGGGGGGGGGGGGCGCCTATATAACTTCATTATTATATGATATATCACCATCATATTTGGCACATGGGTAGAGCAACTCGTCTCTACATGACCCAATAATTATTTGAAATTTCTCAAGATCACCCTTGAGGGCCCTATTCACCAACATGTAAAGAAAAACACAAAAAAATATGCTAAAAACGCATGTTTTCTTCTTTATATATTCTTTATCCTCAACGTATATACATGTATATATATTTTTCATATTTGCCACAAAGGAAAAGAAAGTCGACCTTTACTATTTGTTATACTAGCTAGATGAAATTTCTCAAGGCCAACTTGTGGGGGCACTATTCATTACAGTATAAAGAAATCATATGAGACCTATAATGTATTGCTTTGGATAAATATACATAATTGTATTGTTATCACATTGCATTATTTCCATGATGTGGGAATTTTGGGTTTGCAGATTGATAACATGTCATGTAAAGATGAAGGAAATAATAGAAAGACAATTTCAGGGTAATTCACGGTCATGATTACTCCACAATTTGGTCCTTTAGCAAATTACAGTCAAGAAAACCCCAATTTCATCCCTTATAGACCTATCGTAAACTGAAACTGATTTTTTTTCAATTCAATTCAAAGGTTTTATTTTCACTTCTTTCAACAGAATGTACAAAAAATATAGATTCGACATGCGTTTGAAGGAATGATACATAGATAGCAAAGAATAACATTTGTCAATAATCATTACAAAATTAGGCATGGAATGGAATGGAACAGAAAAAAAGGAATGGAATGGAACAGAAAAAAATGGAATGGAATGGAACAGAAAAACATGCAAAATGGAATGGAATGGGACAGAAAAACATGCAAAATTTGATGGACATAGTTGTCAGTTTACGGTTGCCATGGCAACCAGCAATATCAGACATAGCTGAATTAAATATCAAAATGGTTGCAATAAAATTTTAGGAAAAGTCGTCAAATTTAAAATCAGGTAAATCGCGTGGGAGTGGCAAAATTAATGAAAATATTATAAGGAGCGCAATGTACCCCCATCCCCTTGGATTTTATAGGGTTAAAGCTTAGGGCATTCCAGACGATTTTCATTATTTCACATCATATAGTACATAAATCGACACCTCCATAACAGATCTGTGGAATTTATCGTGGTCCTTAAGCAGAGAAACCAATACTCTGAAAAAAAATCTTAAAGAAATTACACTGAACAGTGTTGATGACATAGGAGCCTCATATATTTCAGAAATCTTAAGCAGTGTAATTCCATTACAACACCTCTTGCATACACATGTTCACCTATGTGAAATCTATGCAAGCCTTCTTCACTTCAGTTCAGCTCAGTTCTGCTTCCTTAAGCCCCAACTCATGCATTCTTATGGCGAGGCTGCCATGTCGTCATCCTTGTTTATTGCAATTTGTTTTAAATTTTGAAAACATTCATATTCCTCACCCAAATCATCATAGACACTGAAACTCTATACTCAATAGTAACTAATTTATTGTTGTTGCAATGCAAAGGTCTGAAAATCATCCGGAGGTCTCCTTTAAAAACTGAAACTTTCGTCGTACTTTGCAGTTGTATTGGCTGCACTTTGTAAATGGTATTGTCATCTGAATTGTCAGCTTTTGAAAAAAAAGCAATAAACCAACAACATGTGTTTGCCAATAAAAACGATATGGCAAAGTTTTCAAATGCATTCAAATGTGGATAGTCAAAGTAAAAGGGGGAGGGGTGGCCAGACGAAAAAGTGGAAGAAAACAGAGAATGCGTGGGTGTGAGGAGTAAACTACATATAAATGATTCTTCGTACTGAAACTGAAGATATGTAACAGAGGGATATAGTTATATTGTTTGAATTTCAATAAGTAAAGTCGATATTGTTTCTCACAGGTGGTTCAATGAGTTGATTTATTAGTGAGACCATGACATCATAATGAGCATCTCGAAATTTGACGTTTAAACAGGGAAATCATTTACCTTTCTCCTGTCTCTGCATCACTTGATATGATTCTGCTTCCTCTCCCTCGCCTGGCAGCTTTTGACAAGACTACGGATAAGCCTATCAAATCAAACACCTGGCAGAAAGAGAATATCACAGACAATTTGGGTCTGGTATCAGGTTCAAAAATAAATTTTCTGGCTACCCCTCTGCTCGGAGTCTTTCCATACTGGTTGCTTTTGTTGGGTTTATCGAGATTGGAGGCACTTCTAGTTTCTGTTGCCCACAGATCGTCTGAAAATTAATGACATGCTTTAGATTCCTATCGGGTAAACTTCACCATATTTTAGTTAAATCGATGTTGCTTTAATTCATATGTTTTGTTTGCATTGCCGGTTAAGTCTGCATATATGGCACTTCGTCAAATGTATTTTCTATACGTCTGGTCATTAAATGTGTCTTTCTCTATCGGACAATAAAAAATAAACAGCTACGAACTCGAACTATCAGCAACTAAATGCGTAATCCGTCTCTCGATAGAGTGAATAAAACGGATGTATAGTTTCCATGATATTCATGAAGAGCTATGTCTTCAAATATCTAAGGTGAGGATTTATCATGATTGACGAAAACACTCCCTTTTTAGCCGATGATAAGCATTACCCGAATCTTTCAGAACAACTAGCTGGTGTGTATTGATATGAGGGTTTGAGAACAAAAACTGGAAAAGCACAAAATCATCTCTGTGCTGGAAGAAAACTCCAGTAAATGCACTCATCAAGTAAAGAAAGAATTTGCCATATCAACATATGATGCAATGAGGGATATAGGTTTAACTCAAAGTTACTTCTTTCTCCTCTTGGCAGATGATCACCCTCCTAATTGTGCCACAGTCCTGAAGACGAGAAGAAATTTTACAACACGTCACACAGCTGTCAACATAGTATCTGTATTTTGCACGGAGTTTTAACACTTCGCATCATGGCAACGCTAAACAACAAAATAATAAAGTGGATTGGCTTCGTTGTTTGTGCCCTTTTGCTTGCTCCTCCGTGCAAAGCCTGCACGTGTGAAGGTGAATGTAAGTGCACACCCTCGGGTCACGCGGCTTTGCAGAGAGACCAGGTGATTGGGAAATGCGTCTGTCGCGAGCACAATTTTCTTCCCAGAGAATACGCCGACGCCTACGCTCTCGAAGTAGAATATATCGATCATGCAGTCCTCGGAGATTACTGCGGACAAACCTTCCCTCATCTCCTGTATCTCAACATATCTGGATTCCAATACATCTTACCCGGGAGCTTTGCAGGACACCGCAAAGTAACGCATCTCCGCCTGCTACATGAATTCATGCATGTCATTGAGCCGAACGTCTTTACTGGTCTGGACCTTCTGGAAAAGCTCTGGGCTGACACTTGTGGCATCTACGTTCTCAAGGACGGAGCGTTTTTTGGATTACCGAAACTGAACACGTTGAGTCTGAGCAACAATTCAATCTGGAGCATTCACGAAAACTCGTTTTCGAATTTAAGTAGTCTGGTTAACCTAGATTTATCCAAAAATGAAATTATAGAACTATCAAGGGGACATTTCAGACATTTGTCTAGGCTCAAAAAGTTGAATTTGGCAACGAATATGATTATGCATATTGAAAGAGGGGCTTTTCAAGGACTGACAAATCTTCAAGTTCTTGATCTCCAGGACAACCAACTCAAGGTCCTACCCCAGCCAAAATTCTTTATGGGCGAAGTGTCAGGTGACCCCCGTAACTCCTTCGTGACAGTTTACCTTCATGGCAACTCACTTCAGTGCTATTGTCAAATGAGCTGGATCTACAACTACATTAACATCGACAAGTTTATCATCGAGGGAACATGCAGTACTCCCATAGAGGTTGCAGGACAAACTCTGGACCAAGTCTACGGCACCTTGATGGACCAATGCAAGCCGAACGGCACTGTAATCAACGTGCCCTCGGGAGCTAAAGCCGAACTGCCGTGTACCATTGCCTACGCGGCCTGGCTTCTGCCTGACGGCACCAAGATCACAGAGCGCGGTCAATACTGGGATGACTTCTTCCTCACTGACAATAATTACCTGGTTATTTGGACTACCAAACGTCAGCACACAGGGACCTATGTATGTCAGTCTCCGGACGGGGAGAATGAGATGTACTATAACGTTGTAGTTCCGGAGACGTCTGGACTCTCTGTTGGCATGTGGGCGATCATCGGGTCCGTCGCTGCAATCGTTGCAGTGGTCATCTTTCTCACTGTTGTATGTTTGCGTCCTCAGAGATGCAGGTACAAGATTCTATCCGACAATGTCACCCGGCATTGTGACCCGGAAAGGAGCAATATTTACCAAAACAATTTTGAAGAGGCTATAAACAGGGGAGGTAACATGCCTAGAGGAAGCAGTCCTGAACATACTCCGTGTAGCTTAAATGGCATATACAAATACAATGACCTTTTTAAGCATGTCCATTGACCTATAAAAGACCGGCTTGTATTGTGTTGTCAGTGCTCATAGAGACGATGGGCGAAGGGTCTCTACATATCGATACCCTGGTTATTAGGTACACAATCACATTCCAGTAATCATTAATGTTATTCCTTGCTTAGATTTCTGCCATAACATTATTAAAAAATGTACCATTTCATCAATTGACGCATGAAATTTATGGGGGACAGGGGACGGTAAAAGAAAGGAAAAGATAATCACTTCCACAGAAATAATAAAGGGACAGCAACTGGACAGAGTACCATTTCTCTCAGTATTGGCACAATCAACAAAAGGGGGCACATTTTGCACGGTTCAAAGCTCTGGCCCACGTCACAAAAGAAAGGGAACATAATACATAATGCACTTTTTGTACATGAATAATTATTACAGTAATGTGCTCCTTTGTCGAAGAATTTAAGGAAAGAAGATCGTCTCTCATCACTTACGCCCCGTCGGGGGCGACAAAGAATAAAGAAATTCAGGCAAGAAGAAGTAAAATCACTTTCAAGGAACAAAAGACATAGGTCTAGACAAAGTTTAACTTTACTTAATATAATAAGGGCAGCTACCGATTAAAGAGCGAGAAAAGGGGGCACTTTTAAGCTTGTTGGATCTTTGATGGGACGGGAGGGGGGTGCGGGTTCCCCCACCTTCCGTTCCGTCGCTCTTTGATATGAATTGAAGCTGTGAAATCCTCTCATGCACTGCATTGTAATATTTGTAAATGTATTATGAGCATTTTTTTTTTTTGTATGTTTATACTCCAGAGGTTCGTACATGTCAAGCTGCCTGTGCCTGTAAATAATTTACATTTTACATTGCTGTAATATATATGCAAATTTATAGAGAACGAGAGAAACAGAGACAGAAACACTTACGACACCGGGACTATCATTTTAATCTTAATTCTGTAGCAAAATTAATCGTATGAAGTCTTATTAGGCTGTTCCTTTTCAGTTCGCTGTGATATCCCGACATAAACTAGGCCGGCACACGGGTTATCGCTGCGTTTTCATCTGTTTTCAGTGAGAAAGTTTACTAAACCAAACACCGTACTAAACAGCGATTCTCTTGTATACCACACTGAGTAAGAAAGTATGATTATGAATTTCGATAATCTACGACTGGTGGTCTGATCAGGTAAATGAGAGAGAGAGGAGCACATCTCAGTTTTGATTATCTTTCCTTGTTAGCAAACTCGCTTATCATTTTAAATATCATGGGAATCGTAGTACTATGATAGATTGACATGCAATAAATGATAATACAACTTTAATGATAAAAATACGTACAGTATTTGTAATGCCACATCCATTTAGTGCCCTACGTGTATCTGAGGCGCAGAGGGACGCATAGAGTAAATAACATGTATTGTATAAACTATAGTGTACAACTATAGTTGTACATTATGAAAGTTAAAAAACAAGGAAGAGAGAAATACATATACCCGGTAAGAAATTCAAAAATAATTCAACCAAAAGTGCAAAACACGATGCCTTGTGTATACCCCGACATAATTTCAGGTGAGTCTCATCATGAATACGTCGTGTATCCGGAATGAACAAAATATTAATGTTCGTTATTCCAAAGATTCGTTAATCCGAAATCGAAAAACTGTTCTTAATTCCGAAGGTTCGTGAATATCACCTCTTCATCTTAACATTCTAAATAACGGCACTAACGTTCTAATTAACAAACCTTTTTCTCATTTTCTGATTAACGAACATCATGATGAAGGAAATGTGTGTCTTTCGTAATCACAAATCTTCGGCATAACGAATCTTTTCATTTTCGGAATAACTAATCTTCGGAATAACGAACATCACCCCGTTTATCCGGCCATAACCCGGCCGGCACATCATGACATTGTTACTAAGCCTTTGAAGGCGACCAGCAACAAAATATGGCGGGAAAATGAGATTGGACTGCGAGATACCAGTTTGTTTGGCCAGCAGACGCATGATGTGCCATAATGCATTGTTCATGCAACAAAAGCAAAACAATAAAAACAAAAATTAGATTTATCACACGGCAGCTTGTATATATAAGTCCATGTATTATACTTAATGTATTTTGATTCCCGCCCTTGAGAATGCCAGTTGAAAGATGATGTTACTATACAAATGTTTGTATGTAAAGTGCACGGCAGATGTGTCATTACATTTCGTTTGTAATTATTTCATTTCATTTTAATTATTTATGTTTGTATTCTTGGAACATGACGGGTCATGATTAAGGCATGGAAGACTGTCTCGACGAGATGAACTACTATTTTAGAGTACCTGTCTTGAAGAAAATATTTACACAGTACAATGTATATAACATTTTGGAAGTTTCACAATGGTGAAGTTACGTAAGCAAGGAAAAGAAACAGTTGTCTATACGCTGTTCGTTAGAAAGCTGTTTCTGTTAGGAATTTACATAACTCACGAGCTGATAGTTTGTATCCCATTGTGCACGTCTCTCGGGAACGAAATAAATGAGAGACAGAGAGAAATTGGGATAAAATGGAAAATAGATAATCCCACAGGCAAAAAAGTATGCGCAGAAACATGATACGCTAACAACTGCATACATGGTGTCTAATTCAATAATTTGTTTTCTTCTTGAAGAGCCGCAAATGCAAATGACATTTGAATGATGACAAATTTGTTTTGAAGAACTTATAACTTTTACAGTGTAAATGTTTACCTAGAATTAGACCCGTTTACAATCCTTTGCCGAACGTGCAATCATTTGGACTTCGTGTTGTTAAGAAATTTATACAAGGCGAGGAAATTATCACAGTATAATAACATCGTATAATCATGCACGTATATGCCTGTTTCTTGTCACTTATATACTCGGAAACAATTGTGCCTCTTACCTTGTACATACCCAGAATGACATAATAAAAGTCTCATACTGTTACTCTTGTATTTAGAATTTCATGTGACTCTTTATGAAAAAATACTTGCACAGAGAAATAAATGATTACGTACAGTGAAGAACACCTATGTCATGTACATTTTAATGTATTTGGCAACTGTACACTGTAAGAGAATACAGGTAGGAAATGTTTTTTTATATAGCATCAGTGTTGTTCTGTACATGACAAGCTTAACTTCTTTGTAAAGAAAATATATCAGTCATCATACATATCTGTATATCATGTGTTATGTTAGTACTTTGAGTGTCACTGCAGAGTTGGCAAGTCTTCCTGATTTTGACTGAGACTAACTGAAATCAATGTCTATAATGCTGTAATATCATGTATATATTAGTACTTTGAGTGTCACTGCAGAGTTGACAAGTCTTCCTGATTTTGACTGAGATTAACTGAAATCAATGTCTATAATGCAGTAAAGCACATGCAATGTAAACCAATCTGACTTCAATGTGAATAAACAGCCCGCATTGCAGCACAGTGAAAGTTGAATATTTTGCATTTTATTCATCGTCATTTAATTCACTTGTTATACATCTGTTCAAGTTGACAAAGATATTATTTCATATGCGGTAAACATACACTGTACACGCTAATGAAATTTGGAGATACATGTACAACATACATCGTTTATCATTCCTCATGTGATTTTTCATCACATGACTGATCTTTTTGTGGCTAGCAGTGGTTGTTTTAATCCGGAAGTTAGGCGTAAAATAACCATTAACAAATTTCAGTTGTGTGGGTATGTACGTGTAAGTTTGTCGGCATGTGTGTGTGTGTGTGTGTGTGTGTGCGTGTGTGTGTTTGTTTTAGAATGAGAACGCAGCACGCCTCCAGCATATCACATCATTTCCTGGAATAAATAGGCCTTTATCGATATTAATATATTATACAATTATACAAATAATGACTGCTATGAGGGGCTCAGTTAAAATTATGGGCCCAGGGTGATGTCAAAACCATAACTATGCCCGAAGAGAAGCTGAGGGCATAGTTATGGTTTTCACATCACCGAGGGCCTACATAATTTTAATTGTGCCCCGAATATCAAGCTGTCATTGTTTGTTTTATATACCGAAAATACAGATTCTTATCTGATCGGTTAAAAGGTTACCTGACTTAAACAAGCTCGTAATCAACGCTGATCGACAGCGCGGCGGTCGTATCATTGGTGCGTACATAATGAGCGATCTATGTGTAAGGGGTTGCGACTGTCTCCAAACCTATTTACAGGGCACAGTTGATTCTATGCCCCGGGCACGGTAAATCTTGACGTCATTTTGATCAAAAATGGGGCACAGTTATTTTCATGACTCCACTTTTAACCAATCAGATGAGAGGAATCTATATATGAGGTATATAAAGTATTAATTGTATGCTGTGCAGAGAAGTCGCGAAGTTCAATTTATACGCCATCTAAACAGTGTTGCGAGTCAGGAAATAATTCAGTTGAATAGAATTGAAATGATGTTTCACAAAATATCAGAAGGTGTGTATACGCAGGTACAATAGAATATAAATGAGGCACAACTTATATACAACACAAGTATGCAGATATAGACAACGCAATTTTACCATGATGTATTGTAACAGCTCCAAAGATCATAATTATAAGAAATTTTGTGATTGAGTTAGTTATCATGGCGAAATTTGTGTAAGACAAATGAGATTCTCGTGGAGAATCAAGGAGCGATATTGATGAAAGCACAGTTTTTATGGCTAGATTGATTCCACCATGAGTATCGATGATGACCAAAGGTGTGGTCACTCAGTTTGTCCTCAAGAAAACATTTATCGATAGTCGGACTTTATGGAATGACTTCTCAAAGACTGACAAAATTTCTCTTCTCTGTAAAATTCCATCGACCATTGTAGATTTTAGTTGATTCGAGAAGGGATGTTAATGCCAACATAATATCCCAATCCTCATGTCAACGAGGTAATAGCTTGCAGCACTGTGTACCCTCCGTGAAATGTAAACGTACTTTTATTTATAATGTATTTACTATCGTAGTTTGTATAGATGGACATGATATTTACATGCGCTCGGATATATTATACTGATTATACTATACATACACATACCTGGACATAAACATAATTATACATGAACAACAAAGATATAGATTATCTGAGAGATTGATGACAAGATTTTATTACAGCGATTATTATTTCTGTAAATGTCATTGATATATTGTTACTTTATCTTACTTTCTACTCTACCAGAGAGCGAAAAAAAGATATTTAGTACTGTATGTTATTATACATATCTACATGGATGTAAACATAATATACCTGAACAAGAAAGATTAATTAAGTGTTGTTGTTTTTTTCAACAGCGACCATTATTTCTGTAAACATCACTGATACAATTATTTACTTTCTGCTGTGCCATTTCAACAAGACGTGTAGAAAGGAGAAAGAGGAGAAACAATGAACCAAACTGTTTCATAGCTGGACGCGCTCTACTGTGGGGGATCGAAAGGCGAGCGAAGAGTTACAGCGCACTCCCGTTATAACGAATACAGTTATAACGAAATTCCGGTATACAACAACGAAGTAAAGATTCAAGCCGCAACATTATCCGCTCTATGATTTTTGTTTGTTTGTTTGTGGTTAGTTTTTCGATTACAACGAAATTTCGATATAACGAAAGAAAACTGCCGGTCCCGAGGACTTCGTTATAACGGAAGTCCACTAGCTGTAGTATCATTGTGGATGGGTCATGGGGGTGGGGCTTTCATCGCTACATGAACAGTTTCTGGATGGTGGAATGTATGAACCATTGTGCTCGGTGGAAAAGTTCGTGTTTTATGGAGCAGCTGTGCCGGAAAAACAAAAGTTATATCTCGGAAAGGAAGGATGTCCCGCCTTCAGATGCGATCAATAGGCATTACGAAAACAGTGATCGTGTTAAAGTGATAGCAAAAAAAAACTTTACACATAAGTAAGTAGGCCGAGCTGTTAATCTTAAAACCCGGTAGTATGGGGTTACCATGCAATAGAAAGACTGGCCCGACTGGGATTATCATATTCGAAAATCTCCGGTCTCTTTGTATCATAGATATTTGAGAGTATGTGTGTATAGGCCCAAGATATGATTTATGTGTATTTTTGTGTTGTAGGAATGGAACTTTCTAAAAGTTATTTTTGAACTCTTCTATGTGTGTTTTAGCGTGTCATTCATTTTGCACGAAACGTTGGACCTGGTGCTTTCATGTATACATTGGTCCATTCACTTTGCCTGAATTTGAATAATGTCACGATTTGAATAAAGTCCTGATTAAACATACAAAAATTACACCCGCACATACGCCCGCACATACGCAACCTAAGAATGCCGACTGGAGAATATCGTTACTGCATGAGGGCCTGCTATTCGATGCACACGTTCGCAGACGACAGTGGTTGGGTATCTGGGGCGCTGTTTCCATTCTTGCCTGCTCGTGATGAGAGTTTTCGAGATCTTGCAGGTGAGGACCAACGTCTGACGTCACTTCACTTAGACAGAGAGGTGTCTCGCCTGTAGCTTGAGTGGACCGGGGAGAATCACCTCCCTGAGTGGACGGAGTGAACGATGTCTCCCACTGCCCTGTGACGTGGTAACATTCCGGTGATTCTATGTCCTCAGTCCACGGAAATCGACCAGTCCTGATAATCTTAGCTACAGAAAGAAATCATACAGATGAAAGGAGGAATAATAAGAAGAAAATACATGGACTGTTCTACTATTTGTACTGGTGCTTAGGTGTTCAAAAGGGTTAGTTCCAGTGAAAAAAAAAAAAAAAAAAAAAAAAAACCACACCAAAAAACAACAACAACAAAAAAAACATTACAGAGTGGAAGTGAAAGCTTGGTGAGGGAAGTCTGACGATACCTAATGTAACAGATTCTTCCCTTAGGCCTCACTAGAATAGGTAAGATTGGTCTCCCTATTATGACTCATTATTGTTGCAGTTATCATATAATTATTGTTATTATCATAACATGGTTTCATTCATTCAAGCGTATGGCACAATGTGCCTGGTTGATACTGTTTGCAGACTTTTGCTATTATAGTCACCTAGGGCGAACCCCGGGGGCGAACCACTCGCCCGTGACATTCGCCCGTGACAATGATGATATCAAAGACATATTGAATTCAAAGAATTATTATGTGTGAGGAATTCAGGATGCACGGACGTCCTTCAGACGTTGTGAATAATGGTGGTATAAACCAAGGATGGCGTTTATGTATCAGAACCAAAAAAAAAAAAAAGAAAAAAAAAAGACACTCTCACTGTCGAAGGAAGTGGGTGGGAGACGAGCAGATCACTATGGCAACAAGATTAAACGTAGAAAACAACAACGATTAAAAGGGAAGAAAGCTATTAGATATCCGGTTAAAGCATTTTGTGGTCTTACCTACATTCGCGCCTTTGATCAAAAGAGCATGTCTCCTTCTTGCTGTCACGCTGTCACTGGCGGTCTTTATCCTGTTCCATTTCCTTTTGTAACTGTAGATTTAAAAATCCAGATTTAAGCTTTAAGCTACAGGCAAGTCGTTATGATAATAATAATCTCATCCTGTTATGATTTCCACTAGTCCCTAAAAGAGGAGTTTAGCTTCATTGGTTGAGAAAAAAAGGAAACAGAACAGGAAAGTTTCAATGAACAATATTATAATCTTCTATATAACGATTCGAAATCGACTGACATATACTTTGATATGCACTTCCAAAACCTGGCCTCACTAAAAACTATTTTTGTGTTAGTTTCTACAGGGCAAATTCAACATGCTAAAACAATTTCCGATCTTGTAGACACAAGTTCTAAGACATTAAGTTTCATCTCAATACGAGTTATCTCCATTCCTGTCAATTTTAGGTATTTGTTATCTGTTATTTAAAAAAAAAATGGAAGGTAATGATGAATATGTAATTTTTTTCATCAAAACTTCTAGAATGTTCTTTGTTATGTTACAAAATAATGAAGTATCAATGGCAAATTTGCTTTGATGACGGACTTACTTTATAATCTTCATTGATTATCATCTACAAAATAATATATGTAGGCCTAATTATATAAGCAGTGATATTACAGCAATCCACACATGACTCTTGTTCTTATCATTCTCAGTTTGAAGTTACGAGGGGATGAAAGATGTATCATTTATGTGTATGTTTTAATATGTTATTATACATTATAGTCTTCAGCATTTATATACTGAAACCCCATGGAAAAACAGAATCATTTATATGATAATGAATCTAAAATGGGCAATCCGTCAATTTTGTAAACTTTTTGTGGTTTATGCATGATTCATGCATTGTTCTGTACATTCTTTTAATGTGAAATGGTAAATAAACAAATAAATGAAAATACCATCAATGTCATCTCACCCGTCGAGCCTGAGCGAAGAATGTTCTAATGTTGTTCTTATCACTGCAGACCGTTTATCCATTCTCTGAATGACGGCTTGTAGGCGCGTTATGAGTTGACGAGACTGTGACGAATAGACGGCGCTTTCCATTTTCTCCTACAATTAGATACCAGAACAGTGAATTCCATTTATGTAAATTGTATTTTGAAAAAAAAACCACCCAACAACAATAGCGATGAATAACGAGTGAGAATTTATGACGCATCGTTGTTGCTGTTTTGATTTCCATTAGAAAATGTTAGATGCATATTTATAAATACTGTCAAGAAGAAAAACACCCTTATATCAAATGAAAACTTTATTAGGATTTAGGTGTGTCAAGGGGACGTGGCTTCTGACTCCAACCTTACGTGTAGAATAGAAATGGGTATACAACTTTACTTGTATATTCTGATGGAAATGCCGGGGCTTCAGGTAACCCCCAGATGATTTTAGACTAAATTTTGCATTTGAAACTTAATTACTTATGCTGGGTCCAGAGTTTCATAATTTTTAGTGAGTGGGCTGAGGAATAAGAATGCTTTCAAATATCGCATAACAAATCACTATAAACAAGAATGATGTCATTATTATAGCAGCTACACATAATAATGCACAATTGGACTGCTCAAGGAAGCAGAACAAATGAAGAAAACATGCATAAATTCTTCTCTAGTCAACTTGTAAGCACACTGCTACATTACTGGAATGTGTGAGCCCCCTATGTCTTTACTGTTATTATAATAGGTTATCGTAAACATCATCGTCATTATCATTTCTTTTTTCTTTCTTTTTTTCTTCTTTTTTTCCCCTTCCTAAGTTAATTTCATGTCAGTTGACATCGGTTTCTTTGACTTTGTGTACGTATTTTTTGAGGGTCCCATACCCTACAAGCTTTGCTTTTTAAGTGGGACCCTCCATTTCCACTCTAATCTTTGTATTAGGTATATACCTTAGAAACGAAATTCTGTTGTTACTCTTGACCACTTGTACGTTTTCCTTGAAATTGTTATAAATTTGTTCTGTAAATGTATTGTATATATATATTTTTTTTCTGTTTATTCAATGGAAATGGAAATAAAATTGAATTGAATTGAATTGAATTGAATTTCATATCATCATTATATCTCACAATGATCTATCTCTTCGTACTGCAAATCAAATGATGGAATCATCATTGTTGAGATGGTAACTCATGTTGTTTCTACAATGTTTCTACACGCCATTCATTATGACGATGTTGATGTAACACTAACATTCTATCGTCAATGATAAAGTTACTGAAAGAGAAGTACCCAAATGCCCAGTGGTATGCACCTTACCTTGACTAATACACAAACTCACAATAACAAGACAGGTCGTGTAAAACCAATCGTCAGATATGACTATTACACTTACATAATAGTCCTCGCTATGTGGAAATCGTTCCAGAATTGAGAGTATGGAAAGAAAAAATGTGGAATGGTACTCTATGGAACCTATCTTTCTACTTTGAGCCGGTGGGCATGGTTATGACGAGGTGTATTAGCAGTGATTAAGTTGAGGTGTTATGCATTTTCAGCTAATCATTACAACTGATGATATCTCAGAAGGGGATAAATTTTGAGGGTTTGAGCTTTTGTAATAGTGGGCACAAAAACTGAAGACTGAAATTATTTTAAAAGAAAAAAACAAACATCTTGCACGACTCTCCATCACTATAGATAATTCCTAAATTTGTGAATTTCTCAAATGAAAACCTTTTTCACACCATGCGCAGCAGAGGCCATCATGGACCCAGGAACGCACTTGGATGTTAAGAAGCTTTTTTTTTTTTTTTGGACATGTTAGATAGATAGATAGATAGATAGAGAGAGAGTATAGCACCCTCCTCCAGAGCTTTGGCGGCAATGTATTCTTAATATAGAAATTCAGCAGACGGTGTCTAAGTAGCAAGATTGCTGATAGCATGTGTGTACATAATCATGCGTGTTGCATTGGCTCCAAGTTTGAGAGAGGATGGTATATACTTAATATATAAGAGAGAAACCGAAAGCGCGAGGAAAACGGAGAGCAATAGAGACAAAAACAAACAAACAAACAAACAAACAAAGAAACAAACATAATTTGGAAAGGAAGATAGTGAGAAATGAATAAATGGAGAAATATATACATACAGACATACAGACATAATCCTATGACATAACAATGATAAGGATGTCAGTGATGAACATGATCAAATGACTATAATGATATTGATAAGAATAAGACTGATAATCATCATTGTTCACGGACAAGTGGAGTGAACGATGTCTCCGACTGCTCTGTGACGGGGTAACATTCCGGTGATTTTGTGTCCTCAGTCCACGGGAATCGACCAGTCCTGATAACCTTAGCTATTGAGAAAAATCACACAGATGAAAGGAGGGGGAAAAAAGAAAGAAAATACAGATGGACTGTTCTGCTGTTTATACTGTGCTCAAAAGGTTTAGCTCCAGTGGAAAAAAAAAAACTGTTATAGACAGATAGAGTGGAAGGGAAAGCTTGGTAAAGGTGGTCTGATAATACCTAATGTAATAGATTTTTCCCTTAGGCCTCACTGGAATAGGTAAGATTGGTCTCCTTATTATGACTCATTATTGTTGCAGTTATCATCATAATTACTGTTATTATCATGACATTATGGTTTCATTCATTCAAGCGTATGGCACAATGTGTCTGGCTGATACCATTTACTGACTATTGCTAGTCACCTGGGGCGAGGGACCCCGGGGACGAACCACGAGGGGTTGGCATCATTCGCATGTGACAATGATGATAACCATCAAAGACATGTTGAATTCAAGTAAAAGAATGCATTATGTGTGAGGGCATGGAGGGGGCGCATGCAGTCCTTTGGACGTTGTCATCAACTTTGGTGAGAGTAATGATTAATAAAGAGTGGCGGGTATGTAAAAAAAAAAAAAAAAACACTCTCACTGTTGAGTAAAGTGGTTGGGTGACACGCAGATCACTATGGTATGGTGGTCCTGAAGTACGCTCGACAACAGGTCATGTTGCGACCTGGTCGCAAAATTCGCGATTTGGGACGCCAAGTTCGTGACTCGGGACGCGAATTTCATGACCCGGGACACGAACTTAGCGACCGGGGACGCAAAATTCTCGTCCTGTGGTCGCGAATTTCGTTACCACAGGACGCGAATTTTGCGTCCCCGGTCGCCAAATTCGTGTCCCCGGTCGCCAAGTTCGTGTCCCCGGTCGCCAAGTTTGTGTCCCGGGTCACGAACTGGGCGTCCCAAATCGCGAATTTCGCGACCTGGTCGCAAAATTCACGGCGCACATGACCTGTCGTCGAGCGTACTTCAGGGCCACCATACTATGGCAACATGATTGAAAAAACACACACACAACAATGAAGAAAAGGGAAGAAAGCTTTTAGATTTCCAGTTAAAGCATTTTGTGGTCTTACCTACTTTCGCGCCTTTGATCAAACAAGTATGTTGTCCCCTTCTTACTCTCACTCTGTCACTGTCGGTCTTTATCTTGTTCCATTTCCACTTGTAACTGTAGATTTAAAACCGAGGCAAAAGAAACAAATCACAGACGATTGTGTTATAATAATTACTGTATCTTATTCTGTGAATCATTTTCACCAGACTATAAAAGAGAAGTAGTTTAACTAAATTCGTTAGTTTAGAGAATGAAAAACAACAATAGAAAAGCAAAGTTTCATAAAAATCGTCAAATCAATTTTATGTTAAAATTCAGAATCTACTGACGAATGATTTTATATATCATGTCTTTCGGCAATAGTGACACTCAAAACTCGACCTTACTGAAGTTGGTTTGTTGTCGTTGTTGATGTTGTTGTTGTTGTTGTTGTTGTTGCCGGTTTCTCCGGGGTAACCTCAAACCACTTCCAAACTTTAAGACGCAAGGTGTAATTTGGATTTGAATTAACCACTTCCGAACTTTAAGACACAAGGTGTAATTTGGATTTGGATTCATTCATTCAAATCCAAAATCCAAATCCAAATTACACCTTGTGTCTTAAAGTTCGAAAGTGGTTTGAGGTTACCCCGGAGAAACCGGCAACAACAACAATAATATAATTCATATATATCTTAGGCAGTAAAATTACAGCAATGCACACACATGACTCTACAATATTCATCTCACCCGTCGAGCCTGAGCGAAGAATCTTCTAATGTTCTTCTTATCACTGCAGACCGTTTATCCATTCTCTGAATGACGGCTTGTAGGCGCGTTATGAGTTGACGAGACTGGGACGAATAGAGGGCGCTTTCCATTTTCTCCTACAGCATTAAATAATAATTATTATGGACAGTGAACCTGTGAATACTGTATCTTTAAAAAACAAAAATCGTCAATCAAGCGTTTAGATTAATAACGAATGAGAATTTAGCACGTAAAGTTGTAGTTGTTGTTGTTGTTGCTGCTGCTGCTGCTGTTGCTGTGGTGGTGGTGATGGTGGTGGTGGTGGTGGTGGTGGTTGTGGTGCTGTTGTAGTGGTTGTGGTGGTTGAGGTTCCATAAGCGTTCATTGAAGCCATTAACACTATCACGAAGAAATCAACTTATCAGATAAATAAATCAACAGAAACTCTTCGCTCATAAAACATACTTGTGACAGACTTTGTGAAATGGATTTTACTTCTCTTTGAAATTTCTTATCGCTACAAAATGTGCAGTCGCTTATAATTAAGGGAATTTGGTCATTCTGAGATTTATGTAAAGACTTTATTTATGTGCTTTATGTGATGACTTCATGATTCGGACATCAGGTGTGTCAAGGGGACGTGGCTTCCTACTGCAAGGGTGTACACAGAGATGGGTATACTTCTATGTTCATCGTTGTTCATGTGGCAATGCCGGGGGTTAAAGGAGACCTCTAGGTGTTACGTAGTGTATCTCAATCTATTATCACTTGATAATTCCTTGATTTGTGAATTCGTGATATCTGGAAACCTATTCACATAATGCGCAGCAGAGGTCGTCATGTACACAACTGGAGCGCACTACTCAGTAGTTTGCATGTCAAGAAGCTGCTCTTTTTTTTTTTTCCAATAGCCAGTGCTCAATAACAAGAGTGTAGCGCCCTCATTCGGGGCTTGGCGGCAATGCATTCCTGATAGATCAGTTCGTAGTCCATTTTGCGCAAGAGAAAAGGTCATTTGTACGAACATGCATATTGGTTTGTAAACTCACTGAGTTAAGCATATGTGATGTAATGATTACTCGAGTATTCATGTGACCCTTATAAAAAGTGCTTTCTAGCATATGCACCAGACATCAGGCCTGGTTATTTGGCAGTATTAACTAACAAAAAAAAAAATCTTAATACAAACAGTGGAATAATGCTTTAATCCCCATATGTTACATTGACAGATCATTTTGGTCACCTAGCTGCTCTGCATAATTTTTGATCATGAATTCCATAAATTGTTACGTCAGGCAAGCTCATTCATTATGTTGCTTTCAGAACAACTGAATTGCCTAGCCAACTGAAAAAAAAAGAAAGGTCATTTGTACCAGTATACACAATGAGCTAATTACGAACTGACTTATTATACTAATTCATGAAAGGTTTCCGTGGCGAGATAAGACGTTCGGTGGTGGAATGCGTAACGGTGCACCACGTATTCTTTTTTTTTTCTTTTTTTTTGTGTGTGTATATATAAATTATTACGTATATGTGGCCCTGAAAGGGGCCTACCCACTCTCCGTAGTCAGGGGATGGGGAGGTCCATTACAGGGCCACCATACCCAAGGAAGAACACGTGGTGCAATGTTAAGCCTTCTGTACAACTTCAATGGACAGAATACCAGCAGCAAGATGGCTGAAAGCATGTCTTAATCATGCTTGTAACATTGGCTCTAAGTTTGAGAGAGGATATACTTAGTACGAGTAAAACGTAGTTAGCCGAAAGCTTTAGTAAAACGAAAGCCAGAGGAAAACGAAAAACAATAGAGACCCCCCCCCCCCCACGCACACACAGCCAGAAAAAAACAAAATATATAAACTGGAAAGAAGGACAGAGAGAGATAGAAATAGATGGAGAAATAGATACATAGGCACCCTACATACAAACATAATCCTATGATGTAAATAATGATAAGAATGATTATTAATAATTATAATTTACAGACAGATGTAGCACTGGTTTCATAATTATTTCTTCATTTGAAAGGGCTCATCGTGTGTATGTATGTAATTATACCCATCGGGAGTTTCGGGTTTCGGGCAATCGAATTCTCACTCGTCATTTTTGCTGCTTCTTGCACTTCAAAGGAAGTGACGTCACGGTCACAGACAGCTATGAATGTTATATGGCAGGACCCTTTTCCAATATATTATGTTCATATTCAGGTTTTTTTTTTTTTTTGTAATTCAATACATAATATGTAAATTGAGGAATAGACTGATTGGCGCTGCTTCTGCCACTTATCCTGAGACATTGTTATGATTGCAGGAAAATCAATATCATTATACAAGGATAATCGTGTCACAATACATGATTTTAGGACCGTTTTTGTCAACCCTTGCAATTTTCAAAATGTGATCATTTTGCAATCTCAGAGACACCAAAACCAGCGAGAACTCGGCTTGCCATAGAACCAGTAACGTTCACAATGTGTGGAATATGATTGTCATTGTCCGTTACCATTGTGAAGGAGACGGCCTGACCACAATAACATCGTCCGTCCCACATTCCGCACATTGTGAATGTTACTGGTTCTATGGCAAGCCGAATTCTCGCTGGTTTCGGTATCTCTGAGAGTGCAAAATGATCACATTTTGAAAATTGCAAGGGTTGACGAAAATGGTGTTAAAATTATAACGCATCAACCAAAATTAAAGAACTTGGTGTCATTATATTGGAAAAAGAATGACCTTTCCAATAGTATACAAAATAATGACATATTAGAAACAATAGTGCTAAAATTAAAGATCTTAGACGTTCCGTTCTTTTTATGCCACCCTGTATAGGGCACGTAAACCGCTACATTGAGACTTAACGTTGGAAAAAAAAACACATAAACATTTATGCAGGCATTATGCCTCCTCGCTTGTTTGGGGGATCTGATTGAAATTTAATTTTGAAAGACATGAAATGTTTAGAGGAAACAATAGCAAAGCGATAACAAAGAAGCAATGAGTATAGGAATAAATTAGACATAGATATTGGCATTTGGAGAAAAAAAAAACATAGACACACACCATGCGCACACACACACATACATACGTATTATGGTATGTGATGTAATAATAATTACTCTATTCTAAGCAATATGCAAAGTAGTTTAAAAAAAAAAAAGAAAACACGGCAGAACGAGTTCAAAAATCGTTCGAAGAGTTTGAAACTCACCAGAGGTGGAGATCCTCCTTGCTTTCTGTATAACACGGTGATCATCCAAAATCCAACTGCCACGGACAAAAGTAACCCTGAAATGATATACGCTACTCTATATTGGGCAACATAGCGCCTGAGTTTAGCAGGGGAATTCCCATCCCAGGGTTCTTCTCTACCATCTTAAGTTATTGTCTTATAGTATAACAAATAATACAAAAATAAAAATTAAACAATAGTGTTAGTCTACTTTCTCTTTCTCCTCAAAACAAACTAAAACAAAGAAGCATTCAGTTGAACCAATGCGACTCATTGACAACAATGACGGGAGGGGGGAGGAGAGACTTTAGAAGAAGAAAATTATGAAACATTTCGGAAGTATGATATCGAAAAGCCCTCGGTGAAATTCATGTTCCATTTTTTTTCACCTTTGTGTCTCCCCGTCCTCCTCTCTGTCAATGGCGAAATGCTCATGAGTTTGCTTTGTATTGCTTTGTTCTTTTCCATATCTTCAGCTAACATAATTATGGCTAACAGACAGCTATGGTGAAATCTTTGAGGAAGTTATGAGCGTATTGCACAATCCCATTGTTCCCATGGCAGTGCGTAGTGTGCCAATGAAAATTTGGAAAGGAAATCTCCTCCTTCACTTTTTTTTTTCTGCTTGAGCTATAGGGTTCCGATACATTGTCAGCCTTGTCAGCTAGAAGTCTTTTCTTAAACCATCCTCTTCTTTGCCTTGTGTAATCAAAGTCGAATTCGTGATTAAAGTGATATTGCATGAAATTTTCTCCTCACTTCCTTTCTCGTGGCTTCCCCCCGTAAGCCCGCGCTTACCAAGGTTTAAACTTTTTTGTGTGCGTTTGAATTTCAAACTTCTCGATTTGATCAAAGAAAACTAAAACATGGGCAGCATTAGATTTTTCATTTTGAAAACGTAGTTTAAGTGATGAAGATTTGATCGAATATAATTCCTAAATCCATATTTTGTATCACGCATATTTTATTTGATAAGCGGACCTCTGTGCTCATGAGCCACAACATGGTCACAATATGTATTTTTCACAACATAGTTTCTCACTTTGAATTAGTCAGTACAAACCTTTTTTTTCGGTTTTATGAACAACGGATGCCGTTTTCCCTTTCCCAACACTATTCAGCTCGGCTATCCAAACATATAGAATTATAAGTATGTCACAATGAACAGGCTCTGCATATAGACGCATGCATAATGGCATATATATATTATAAAAAAAAACTCCAAATTTTATTGTCCGAAAATGGAAATTCTTTTTGCCCAATTGATCGTGGGCCCGGCAGCCACTGAGCAGCGCGAGATCGACGTTGCTCTAACCTTTTCAACTGTTGAACGGCAAACAAGGTAGCAGCAACTCCCATCTTTTAACGTCTTTTGGAATGACGCGGCCGGGGTTCGAACTCACGACCTCCCGATTGTGAGGCAGCCGCTCTACTTACTTATATATATATATATATATATATATATATATATATATATATATATACATACATATACATATATATATATATATATATATATATATACATACATATACATATATATATATATATATATATATATATATATATATATATACATACATATGTATATATATATATATATATATATATATATATATATATATATGTATATATGTACGAATATTTAGTTAAACAATCACGTTTTCACAAAGTACTCTAGATGCTGGTATTAGATGTTTTGCACGGAAACCAACCGCATTGCATAAGATGGCTAAAAAAAAAATGATATCTATATCTTCAATGAAACTTCAAAACTCGCTTAGTAGGACTTGTAACTATCACTCCTTTATCTCATCTGGTGCACGTAATCTACCCAGTTATTTATTAATCCTGAAAAAAAAAATATTACAGCGACGATTCATTGATTTTGAGTGTTTGTTAGTTTGTTGGTTTGTTTGTTTGTTTTTACGTGCCTGTAAATGTTGAATAATTTCGCTTTTGCGTGTACTCCATGTGCTTCTTCTCGTACTTAGCTCTGGAAGTGTTTGTTGTTAAGACTGCTCATGAAATAAACACTGTCAATAGACATAATAACTGAACCAGCCATACCCTCACTGATGCCTGTTTCTGCACAACAAACGTGTTAACGTGATTTCGTGAGTGCATGTTAAGAAGCTAAACTGAAGAGATAAAAAGCTAAATAGTTCTTGCTTTCAATTGACATTCCAAACATTTACGATTTCTCCTCCTTGTAACCCTTTGTTCTTGTTTTGCCTTTGTTTTGTTTTTGCTTTGTTTTTGTTTGTTTTTATAGGGGGCATTTTGTGGGATATATGCCAGAAAAGAATCTGAAGTGAAAACCAACAACAGTGAAGACCCGTCCGTAGCTTACTCGCGAAAATTCCCTCACCATGTAGGCTTCTGTTTACTTGGTGACGTCAGTTGTCTGCTGCTGTTGTTGTTATCGTTGTTATTGTTGTCCGCATCCGGGATAAGAATGGCATCTTTATACCATAATTCCACTTCCTATTTCTTCCCATCCTTTCTCTTTTATTTTCTTCATTTATGTCGGCAATGATCAACTGTTTTTATTGATGTATATCGGTTGTATATTCGTTATCTGTTTTCACGTGCTATGGTTTTGATTTAATACTTATATCATTGTACTGAATATTGGAAACCTTTTAAAACGCATACTTCATTACATTTTCTCTCTGTTGAAAAATACACTTACCCTTGAGAAAAAACTGAGATATACAACGTATCTGGGAAATATTATTCTCCGTGCTCTATTGAGGTGATGATTCTGTGAGGTGATCCTTCGATATCCAAGAAAAAGAAGTTTTCCTGAAATTGCTTCGTGATATATTCTTAGGTCGGTTAATTCGCTGACATCACAAATTGTTGTAGAGTTGATTGCATGTAGAAGAGGCGGTATATGAAATTCGTCAAAATTTTCACGATTCATGATACTCATTCGTGACTTAGTGTGCGGTTTTCCTCAAACCTTCACCGATTTATTTACTAATTTGTATGCATTCGCTGAATCCACACAGTACATTACATGTTTTGGGAAAATCCCCGAAAGGCCTCATCGTCTTTCTTCCTGCAGACTTCATCAGCGGCTCTAGGACACGGCGAACTGTGTGGATCTGTCGTTCCCATACACCACCCATATAAATAGCATGTGGTACGTTCATCTGGAATGGAATCCAGTCGCATCCATTCTTCAGTAGGTACTCAGTCTTGCACCTCACTCTGGTCCATTCAATTCGAACATGGATGGACATGTTGTGATATGTCATATAGGCATTATATAACATGACCATTCCTTAAAAGAAGGGCTGGCCGTGTGCAATCTTGTTTGGTATGCATGATGATAATAGGCGTTTTCACATCAGCCCGATAAAAATCCAAGCTCGAAATATTTTCCGCCATTGCGAATTAGAGCGCTATTTCATTTCTTATTTACATCAGCCCGAAGAGCGAGTAGCCCGAATAGTTAAAAATTTTAAAATAGCTAATTCGACAGCTGAGTATGTGCAAACAGCATCAGTAATGTGTGTGCACTCTCAAAAATTCCTCATGATTTGTGTGCAGTGTGTCTCGATCGATCGGGTCGCGTTTTTTTTTTTTTAAGACGGCACAGATTGGGGCATGGCGCGTGTTAAACCTATGGGAAAAACGTTGGATTAGGGTTTTTGGTTATGGTTATGGTTAGGGTTAGGGTTAGGGTTGGGGTTAGGGTTAGGGTTTGATGGTTAGGGTTAGGATTAGGGTTAGGTTTAGGGATAGGGTCCCCGATAGATTTTTAGTTTCCCCAATCTGTGCCGTCTAAAAAAAAAACACGCGATCGGGTCACGGATCGGGTCACACACGATAGGCATGATGGGATTCATCGCGCTAATTTCTCGAGTCGTTTTCATCAGCCCGAAGTTCAAACTAGCGGGACATTTTGCGGTCTTAGAAAATAGCCCGATAGAGCGAATGTGCGTCTTCATCAGCTCGAACAGCCTAATTCGGGAAATTAGTCCGAAAATTGACGCATGCGCACCTTGCATCATCACTCTGCCTAGCTCGCTGTTCGAAAGTGGATTTCCCGCTCAAAATCCCCTACAACACCGTATGTACGATACTACAACCAGGGAGGTGAGCAGTACAGCAAATTCTCTCCAAAGGGATATTAATAACGCTGCTCTTCTGTCCATTGACACATCTTATATGAAATGAACGAATTGCAATGTTTAAACAAGTCCAAAATACACACAATCTGCAAGAATCTTCAGCTAAAGTAGAGTGGACCAGAAGAAGAAGTTTACCAAAAAAAAAAAAAAAAAAAAAACAGCTAGCATGCACGGAATCACCTCCTTGGTTTTAAAGATGTCAACGTGCAACAGTAGGCCTATAGTACACACATGTGATCCTTGAATACGCCATGAGTGTATGCACTATACACAATCACCAGCTTGTACATGCGCTTTCAATAGCCAGCTGGCTAACCAGAAGCGTGGAGGGATCGAGAAAATTTCGGGCTGATGGAGACGCACCCGAAATAGCGCGCTATTTCACGAATTAGCGCTCTAGTTCACGAACTAGACCAAGATTTTGGGGGAAATTTTCCCGATCAAATAGCGCGCTATTTGCGTCTTCACTACACAGATAGCGCGCTATCTTGACATCGGACTAGTTTGGTAACCGCAAGATAGCGCGCTATTTTGAAACTTCGGGCTGATGAAGACACTATTCCGCTATCGGGAAAATTTCCCAAGTCAGAAAATAGCGCGCTATTTCGAAACATCGGGCTGATGTGAAAAAGCCTAATGAGAAATGGAGAAACGAGATCATAATATCCAGAAGATGTTGATACTCGTGGATTCTCTCACCAGTCACTATGCACGAGATCAATATTGGATGCCATTATGGCAACCTCAAACGGAAGCTCTGGAGTATCGGATCGGCTGGTAGCCAGCAGGGTTATTACGATTGGTCAGTTGCAGCCACACAGTGGATTCGCATCGAATAGCGCGCTTCTTCGATAAACATGTACATGTACATAGTATTTAGTGTTCACAGTCCGACGGTATAATGTTCTGAAATTACACGTTTCTAGTTTAGCACAGAAACTGCACCACTTTCATACTTCTTGGAAGAGGACTCTGTTATATTAGTTTACACAATTGCATATTATTTACATATATATATATATATATATATATACAACATTCGATTTTGTTGTTGTTATTTTCTTTTTACCCCCCCCCCCCCCCCCCCCGCCCCATTGCATTACCAGCTCATACTTATAGTGAGCGTAGTTCAATGAACAAAGAACGAGAACACTCCGGCGGGTCAAATAAAAAAGAAGAACAGGGTTAAAAAAGAAAAAAAGTCATATTCATGTCAATCATGTCCATGGCTTTCCTGATGTGGCTTAACTAGACCGGGTTGTCAAAACATCGACATGACTAGACATAGATCACACAGGAAAACATTTCACTGGTAGATCGATCATTCGGGGGTCATTTAAACCCGGAACAAACCGACCATGAAGACAATAAACCCTGGAAGTGATATGCTTTGAAGAATGGAAAGGAGTTCATGCGACGAACTCAATAATATCATAAGTAGGGTCCTACAGTGGAGTATAGTTCAAACATAATACCTCAATGGGTCAAATCATGAGAACACGGGAAAAGAATGGTTCTATGTGTGTGTGTTACGGCACATTTTGGTAACTGCACATTTTGGTAAGAGACATTTGTTACCAAAATGTGCCGATAGTGCACCTATACCTGACGGGATTGTTACGGCACATTTTGATAATTTACCAAAATGTGCAATGTACTAAAATGTGCCGTAACAGTGTGCTACGGGGCATTCACATGACGTTCCTTGTCGATGATGCCAAAGTGCCGCAGGTCTCACAGACAAAGACAGTGAGAAACTGGCCACCTAGAGACAGACAGACAGACAGACAGATAATCAGATAGACAGACAAATAGGCAGATATAGATAATTATGATATAAATGACAGAGAGATAGGTAGATAGACTGAAAGACAGATTGATTAGATAAATGAATCACGTGAGAAGGTACGAAATGTTTAATATCCAACGCCACATGTCGACTGACTACAAGACAACAACAAAAAGCACGAAGGAACAAAAGAAGGGGGCATAAGAATACCCACGATTATGAGAGCTTTGTGTCGTGTTATTTGCGCTAAAAGAGACAGAATAGAATTCCGTCCTTCAACCTATAGAATATACCTACTCTCATCACATGTCTTCGCGCTTTAGCTCTAATGGTCTCCCAAGACGTTATTACAAGGCCAAATCACAAAGCTGAATATAGTCCAATCTTGTAAAGCGATGCCCACTTTAACAGTGGTAATCGATGACATCGGTGAAACGCGAATGAAACATCCCTGAACAACAAAAACAAAAACCCCAGTATGGCAAACCACACTTTATTCGTGTTCCACTTGTGGCTTACATGGGTACAGCGTGTTTTCTTTTGTATGCTGCATGTCTAACCCTTGAGGCAATAAATCGATTTTACAGCACCGTTTTTGTTATGAATGGCTTTCTTCCCAATGAGCACGAGAAGTGTTTCCCGCAGAAAAGTTTGTTGCAGCGGCACGCAATGACAAGAGGATCGGACAGACAACAAGGGAAAGAAGGGGTTGGTGTGGAAAACAGAGATAACAAATGTAAGACACAAATTCGGTAAATTATAATAACCCTTTGGTTGCTATGGCTATCGAAAGTTTGGTGAAACTCAGTTATTCATCTCAACTTATGAAAATGATCCTCTTGGTAAAATGATACTCGTTCAGTAACTTCCTCCCAACTCTGCCCGGAGAGTTATCTTTTTCTGTATTTTGCAGATCATGTTCGGCCATAATACTGTTACTATAAGAATTACTGAAAAATCTATAGACTCTAACTGCTGCACAGTGCCTGCTGTGATGTGATTTTATATGTTAAAAAAGGAGACTGCTTTTTAAGTGAATCTAGTTTGCATTTTTTGGCAGCTTAAGACATGTCACACGGTATTTTGCGATTTGTATTAAACTCACAGAATATTTTTTTTTTCACAAACAGAAACTCTTTAAACTACTCAAACGCCACAAAATACTCAGAAGTGAACTAATTTTCCAGTTTAAATATTAGAGACTGTAGTATTATAAGGCGCTGATATGAAGATGGAAATAGTTATAAACCACTAATCCCACACATTTGATCACAATACTCGAAAAATGGATATTGCACAATGGCTTCAATATTGCGCTGTTTACACTTATCACTTATGTGTATCAGTTCAGACATGGAGAGAGGGGGGAAGGGTACAAAGGACGAAAGAAAGAGAAAAAAGAATTAAGTAACATAACATATATCATAAACGTTATGGAAAAAAATCTGTAAAATCGATACAATGTATTAGCATTTTGATACGCATCTTTGATATAATCTAAACACATCATTCTTCTCTATACAGCGACCTTGGCGACGCATTACAGAGAAGAGCGATTGATTTTTATTTTGCTATTATATTGATCGCAATTTGATGCCTAACACGATACCTATTATATGTAGGGCTAAGTTTATAATCAATTTCAAATGTTTCCAGGACCTCTCAAAATGCCCCCGAAATTAATCATCAACGAGATTCATTACGATATCGACTGCAGTGCGTGAAAGACAATAGGAACAACAACAACAACAACAACAACAACAACATCTTAGATATTAAACATACACACTGCTGTCAAAACTAATCGGAGAAATATAAAACCAGTGAAAACATCAGCAAGTGCTTTGATTGATTTTTCCCGATTACGTGTGATGAAAGCAACAATCTTAACCAGCCTGGCAACCGTTAAACACCATATAGCCTTTGCTGAGTCTTCTTGTAAACCACCTCGAATTCTTCGATGAAACTGTCCGATGGCTCCATCTTCTGAATGCATTCTTGCATTAGTTTTCTCTGGAAAGATATTACCGTATTGGGAGAAGTTTTGATTGAGGCATCCGTGTTATTTAGTGTAGAGCGTGAGAGAGTTGCAGGCAAAATAAAACCCTTCAGGTGTAGGTCTACTTCCGGTTGTTGTTGGGTTTTTTTTCTTCATATAATTGTATGCCTGGATCAAATTTTATATCACCACTGTTTGATCACTACTAAGTCACATTCGCACAAACATTTCACATATAACGTTTCACACAGTCATCATCACTTTCATGCACACACACGCACACACACACACACACACACACACACACACACACACACACCATGCAACACAATACACACATGAAACACGCTTTATACAGAAAAAGATAAGATAATCTGCGTAATCTTATGACTGAAAAGAAAAAAATCGAAAAACATCTACTTTGAACTACACGTCATATAATCTTTCACGTTATAATGTTGTCTGGAAGTTGTTATATTTTTTTTTTTGTAAACCACCTCGAATTCTTCGATGAAACTGTCCGATGGCTCCATCTTCTGAATGCATTCTTGCATTAATTTTCTCTGCGTTATATCTTTGATTTTTTATTGTATTGAATGTATATATATTTTTTTAAAACTTTTTCTTTGTTTGTTTGTTAGTAACCGTTAATTCTGGAATGTTTTATGTACTGTGTTTTAAAGGGCCCCGATGAAAACCAGCAAGTGCTGACTTGGGCTACCCTGTTTAAATATGTGAAAATAAATAAATATTTATCATGGATGTTTCAATCCTTGCGATGTAGGCCTACCTAAAACAAAGTTATTATTAAAAAAAAAAGTCAACGTGTGTGTAAATGTATAGTGCATAATATGTTTGAAGATACAAACAACAAGCTACATGTGTAATGCTATATCATGCTTTATGCTATACTTGATGTTTTCTTGTATCCCTGCTTTTAAAACCAGGATGTGTGTTTAATTACAATGTCACTGTCCTTTGATGTGAAGGATTTTCAGCTTTCCTGCAGATGTCCACGACATAATATCCTCGACTCTGAAATAGCTTTTCAGACAATAATCACTAGCTGGCGCGCCAGCAGGTGGTGATCATTGTCGAATAGCGGATAAAACAAAGATATTGTAAGCAGGACCTTGTGGATTCGAATCCTCAATCTTTGGCAAGACTTTGTCGTTTTGTTTCCACTTTGCCCCTCTTGACTTGCGTTTCGTAATCTTATCGACGTTACATCTATACTGATCTAATTTCATTCTGATTAACATCTATATTACTAGAATGATATAGATAATAATCATTGCTATCATTATCATCATGGCAATAGCAATATCATCACCACCACCACTACCGGTACTAATTACTACACTACAGTACTGCAGCTATACTACTACTACTACTACGTACTACTACTACTACTACTACCACTACTACTACAATGTACCACTACTTCTACTACTACTACTACTACAACTACTACTACTACTACTACTACTACTACTACTACTACTACTACTACTACTACTACTACTACTACATATACTATTTACTGCTGCTACTACTACTATTTCTACTACTACAACTATTACTTCTACTGCTGCTACTACATGTACTACATGTATTTACTGCTGCTACTACTACCACCACTACTACTACTACTACTACTACTACTACTATGTTGTACTACTACTACTACTACTACTACTACTACTACTACTACTACTACTACTACTACTACTACTACTACTACTATTACTGCCACTTCTATCCGTACTATTATACTTATTACTGTATCAATTGTACAATAGTGATGTATCTTTGGGTATTTTTTCTGCTCTATCGAATGATGAACGTGTGACATGCAACTATCGTGGAAGTTTACACAGCAACATTAGTTACTGTAATACGCACATCTTAAGCTCTTTGGCATATAATCAGCAGGGGCAAAACATTGTTAAATACAGTGTAGTATACTTTACATAAAATTATGTATTGCTCAGGGCGGAAAACCTGATATTAGCGAGATTTGGGTTTTGCCTGACGAGAAATATCTCTGGAGCAGACATTTAATGCATGTTTTATATTCATGTCCCCTTCTTCTTCTTCTTTTTTTTGACATTTTTTTTGCTATAGGCCTACTCCATCTCACCTTATTGAATATGATGACATTATGTGAGACGATTCACAGAGACGATGCGAAAGCAACAACAACAGCAACAAAGATGGTTTTACTTTATCAAAATCTTGAAATCCTCCACAATTTCTGTTGGATCACTAGTGTATCAGAGTGTACTTTTGCATCAGTGGCAACACATGTACATAGATTGAAAGCGTTGTAAGTGTATGATATATTATAATCATTGTGTGTTATTAGTAAACGACTTTTACAATCCATAGATTCTTGAGCAAATATAGGCATCAATATTAGATAAGTGTAAGCTACATGAGAAATACAACGCGCACGTTTATGGCAGGCTTATCCACATGTTTATCCGTACACGTTGTGAAAAAAAGAAAAAGAAAAGAAAAGACGATCGAAATGGGCTCAAAGTCATGTCCAGTGTTGTGAATAGATTCTTCTCTTTATTAGTGTTCAAACATTGCGGAGCGGAAGTACGTGTGTATACAACTTTGTGGAGGTACGACAAAATAAACGAACAATACTATGGGCTTTAGACCAGACCCGCATTTAGGTGACGAAGGCAAGCAAACGACAATGCATCACGTGACATTGACCTACAATACGTACAGCACAACAATGGTGGCTTGGTCCCCCGCAAGCTTCACTACATTGTGTACGTCACCGTGACGCACACGCACAATAAAATGTCTAATATTCAACACAGTAACATCAATGGACGCGGACCACACGGATACCAGTACACCAGCTAGTGTGTCAAGAATATTCGTGTCTTCCCAATAATAAGAATAACAAGATCAAAGTTAGAACCGTATCACCCCCTCACACTAGCCCCCTCTTCACATTACTGTACTGCTAGTTAGAAAAAACAAAACAAAACAAAACAAAACCATTAATTGTTATCATCATGCGTGTTTAGAGGTATCTGTTCTGGTTCTACGGAAAATCTATTATTATTCTAGTCGAAATGAATTCTGATTTTGGTATAAAAGCTAAAAATTAAAATAGGAAAATATACAGTTCATTTTAACCTCATCATATCCCCTAAACAAACAATAATGTTGCAATAAGAGAATGACAACGATAAATGATATTGATTACATTATACAATGTTGTTGATCAGCATGGCTGCAGGCTTATAATGACAAGTGATTATCAACAAATTTATGTCCAAAAAAGTAACATGTTACTGTAACAGATCAAACCCTGATTGACTTCTTACTTTAATAGAGAATACACGATTAATAAAATGCGAAACTCTGAAGTAATTTTGGGGGCTAGATGAAGCGTTAGACCGTTCGAAAAAAAAAATTGTACATTATTGCCATGCACAGATCAAGGCACAGTTGTATCTAACCACAACCATCATAACAGTAGCCCGCAACAAGATTTGGCCTTTGATCAAAAGGTGCAGGGTTGAGTTATCATGTTGCCTTGTTACATAATACGTATACATGTACATACAACCTGGGTCTTGCATCTGTAATGTGATGAGGAGGTTCCTTTGAAGTACATTGTATATCCATACACCTCGACAACTAGGAAAAAAAGGCACACCGTGTTTGTCTAAAATATCAAACTGATAGCAGCGTCTCTTCGATAATGCAGAACGTGATACAGAGACTATTACGGCACAATCCAGCCTCACACTTGTAACTTGAAACGTAATTTAGTCACCAAAATCCTAAAGCATGAAATCGTATCCTTGATTGAGGGTTGGAATTACCTTTCATCTTTAAGGGCTACGGGCTACAACGTTTAATAAAATCATATCTGTAGGTCCTACTGTTGTAGGCCTACATTACCAATACAATGTATACCTACATGTTAATTTATACCATAAAAGAGAGAGAAAAAAGTCTCTCCACGTTAAAGATGACGAATCGGGAAGATCGTTGGATTGTCCGTTGCGCCTTTTAAAAAGTATATGCGATATAAATATAATATTGACAAAGATTTAAATCACATCAAAAGTAGGCATATCATCAATACAGACTTCGATGAGCAAATTCACGTATTGAATGGTAGCTCTCCTTCTTGTGGCTTGCATGATACATGTGAGGTGGCAGTCTTTTAGCTTCTAAATCTCGATTTATGTCGAGGACGAGTGAAAATGGAAGAAATGCTCCTATAAACAAATGAATGTCAGACACGGGTACGATTGGCAGTTCGTCATATGACATCGTGTTAAAAAAAAAAAAAAAAGAAGAAGTACGTGGCAGTACCGGCAAGATCTGATTTGTTAGAAAATCATGACATTACTTTCTACACTGTATCAGTGAAGACAATATTGTATGTCACCAGATTGTCTTCGTCTAAAGTGGTCTCCCTTAAGTACGTTGAACATTATCCCATTTTGGAACGCAGAACTTGCAAAAGTATGTCATTATCGTGATTATTGACATGTTTGAAGACAAAAAGGCCGTACAAATGCAATCGACAGATACATTGTAGGTAACACCCCTGTATACCGTTAACTATACTCTTTTTAACACAGTTAACCATTCTTTGTCGTTATAGGCGAATGAAGTAAATGCGACAAGCAAAACACAAGCGTCGCTTCAAGCTTCAATCTTTGTAGATAATGCTAAATTCATTGAGCAGAAATCATTAAATGACGCATCTTGATATCAGCAATAGCAGGAGAACGCAACAACGTTGCGCTAATCTGAGGCATTTTATCAGCACTTAACTGTTCGGACAAATACACGTATAGTGAAAGTAAAATATGGACGGATTAACCTCACAATACACGTATACATGAACACATCGAAACTGATTCTTCATAACGGCAAGATACGATGACATTAAATGAATTTTTAAGAAAGATAATTAGAGTTACCAGAATCACAAAGGTGCAAAAAATATAATGTCAACAGAGTTTGAATGATTTAACCCTGTCAAAACCCACTATTCTACTTGATACTTTTGACATTAGTCACTGTTAGTGCAATTTCTAGTGCTCCTGGCATAATAAAAGTAATGCCGGACGGATTAGTAATACTATCTCTTTAGGGAAAATTCAATGAAGCTTTATCCAAAATATCAGAATCTAATAGAATGACATTTCATTTATGTCTTGAGCATCCTCTACAATTACTAAAAACTAAATTCTAATCGATGCACAGTCTTCTACATGTCATAGGTTCTATCATCAGAGAGTTAATTCTTTCATGTTGATCAATTAAATCTAACAACAGAATACTATAACAACAAAAATACGCTATGAATAATGAGACACTATATATGTGATGTGGACGGATAGTGTTTCTGCTATGGGTTTTTTTTTTTTCGTAATAGTTGATAATAGTCAACTCAAGTCGCCGTGAAATGAAAATGGATTGTACAAAATGTTTCTAGACAATATTAATTTATTACAAATATAGGTTGCAATCAATAATGTACTACATTCGACAGTGCATTGAATCAAATTTGTGACATCAAACATTGTCAAATAATATAACAAGTTCGATAGTATTTATTTAGTTTAATCAATAACTATAGTTAGTATGAATAACTGTCAGTTTAGCGAGCCTTGTCTCTGCCACGCTCTCACAAGATGACGAGGCTGCAAGATTTTCTGGCTGCTTACGACTACGCAGTCGAAGGACGGCTCCCATAACTTCAGGGGGATCGCGGCATGGGGCTGCTTTCGTAACCGACCTTTTCGCTTCGCCTTGCACGATGGCTCTTGGAGTTCGTCGTCGGCATTGTTCGTCGGTAGGAGTTCGGAAGATGATTCGGCTTTACGCGGCAACGCTTCGCCTCCGTACCGGACTCCGTCCCTGTTGTTTGCTTGGTTGGGCACGTCATCATAACTTTCGTCCTGAGAGGGGAGCACGAGAATTTTCGACGTCGGCGACTTCCTCGGCGTCGTAAATGGGGAGTCCTTCGGAGAAGAGGTCAGCGATAAGGGGGCGATTCCCACTTCTTCAGGCACACTCGATCGCTCATTCTTACAAACCGAATTCCCGCTCTTTTCGCCGGCGTGATTTTTCGGCGAAATCGTCGTCAGTGGTGGGAAGCGAGTTTCCGAGCCATTCGACGCGAGCGCTCCCGGTGTTGATTGCGGCTTGAAGGTGACTTCTTTGCGAGACGATCTCGGTGGCGAGGAGTGAGTTAGTTCGCGTCTACCCCTCGGCAAGGATTCGTAGAGCGATCCTAGCGTGATACCGTCCAGATCGAGCTGGGAAGAACCACTCTTGCTCCGATGTCTATCTTGACGCTTTGCTTTCGACCTCCATTTCTCGATATATAAGTCTGTCTTTGATCTATGAAGCCAGGTTGGTGTTGACCCTTCACTTAACGTTTCCCTTGGGTCTGTAAGGGGCAGTTTTCGGAGCTCGCTTTTACTTCTGGTTAAGCCATGAAATGTCTTTTGCCTGATCACCATGTACTTGTCAAGGCGCTCGTTCACCGACCGCCCGTAGATGTCACTATCCGAAATCGTCTTCGACATGTTGGGCACCGAGTTTCTCGCATTCGGCTTCAGTTGTATCCGGGCGAGGTCGATTGGGTAGTGGTGGTGATCGCGAGAAGTCCAGTCGGATGGCGAAAATCCAATTGTCTCTGGTACGCTTGACATCGTTGAATGGGCACCCGACATAGCAGAGGGCATCGGGGTAGCCAAGGCCTGGTCAGGGATGGAGTTCACGTTCCCTCCGCCCTCACCGCCCGACAGGCTTCCGGCAGGCAAGGAGTGTCGGTACATGGTTCGGTAAGACGAGATTGGGGGCGCTGTGGATGTCGACTCAGCATCATGGACATCGGCTGGAGTGCCGGCATCCAAACTCCAGCGAGTTTCAGCCATCGTGGGTCCACGAGTCATAGTAACGTCATTTCTTAGCTGTTCTCATTTTGCTAAAAATAAATGTGCGTTTAGCGAGTAAATGTTACAACTTCTCACCTTCTACGAGATTCTCAAAATCAAGTCTTGCACAACGGTGAAATTGTAGCAGTAATTTCCATAGGAAAAATAACTGTTCAGTGTGTTACAGACTTTCTACTGGTGCTGGTGAATGGATTTTCTAGAATGATCAGATTGGACTAAATTCGCCGATATCGTCAGATTGTTGAAATCCATTGGTTACCCATTTCACTTTCCCGGTTGCACTCACACATTCCCAATCCCATCATAACGGACAGTTACTGGGTGGCACAATAGTATTTCCTTTTCTTGCAACTTGATTTTAAACGTGATGTCCAGCAATGATATGTAGTGATGACAAATAATTCCAGTGTTGGTGTCGAAGATCCACACAAACGTGAAAACAATCACACAGAGGGCACCAAGATATATTTATTCTTCGCGCATATCAAGTACCACTGTGAAGACTTACTAGTATTTGCTTTGTCCCACGAGTCCAGTTTGACGTCATTGTCCAACTGATAAATATCCTCCAATTTTTAGAATAAACAGTGGTCAATGATTCCTATAAATGCGTGATTGGAGTCCTGTTGCCGTTGGTTATGAGATCGATGACACAGAAATTTTGTTTCCACTTCTGAACATGGTAAGTTATACGATAGGTCAGAGCTCGCGTATACAACTAACCAAAGGAAGGGTGGACGCACACACTCCAGCGGTTACAATGTGCACGGTCGAACGCTGTCGGCGGACGGAAAGCATAGCGTAGCCGTAGCAACCACTGTGCTCGCAAGATGTGCACAGCGCTGAAGGGGTACGTTGTTTTGGGGTGGCTTTTGTTCCGCGTTAAGCGCCCATTCGAAGGGCCTAGTGAAGCATATCTGAACTTTGAGCCCCTCTGCCGATCCCCTCCCGCCCTCCTCGCGGAGTGTCAGGGGTGTAACACGCGTGACCTTAGGGGGTGAAGTGCAACCAGTAAGCGTTCGCTCATGCATCGGTGACAAGAAAATTATGCCATTCACGAAATTCTACGCACTGAATTATTTACATTACACAAAAATATGTTTCGACTTCGTATTCTCGCGGGCACGTTCTAATTCGAAGGATTTTTTCTCTCGGGCGCCGATGATGGCTCAAGAAGTCTTCTTCAATCTCCACCAAATACAGAGCACGGACTCTTGTTACCAACCTCGCTCCAACAAGTGTTTTTCTCCAATCTGATGAGGGCAAGAAGTATTCTACCCCCCTGTTATGTATCCTTCAGCAGTGAAAATCCAATCCCTGCGCAAACCTGCGAATTTAGCCTTCAGGCGGTTTTCCTCCTTTCTCCCTTCTTTCTCATTGTATGCCAACAAGGATACAATGCACTTTCCCTCATTGAGACCTTCTCCCCTCTCCGTCTCACACAGGAACCACTTCACAGCCGTTCGCACCCCTCGAGAGCTATTGTTGAGTTCGGCTCACCTATTCATGACCGATATTGATTAGATGGTGGTTTTTACGAGTCTTTCCCTCTTTTTTTTCCTTCTCGCCTAACAAGATTTAACGAAGAGGGTCCTTTCTTAGGAAGAAGAAAAATAAGAGGAAAGAAAGAGAGATGTGTCAAGAGTGGACGCCCGGAGGAGAGAAGAGAACGCATCGTGTAAACATCTTGAGATGAGCTCTGGAAAAGAGTTATTTCGTGGCACAGAGGAATCACTTTCTAAATTTTGAACCTACAATTTAGAGAGAGAGAGAGAGAGAGATACGGAGGGGGTGGGGTGCGAAGAGGAGATAGGGGGGGGGGAGGAGAGCCATTATCTCCATCAGAAATATTCCACTTTAAAAGATATACTAAAGATATACACTTCACTGATGTGAATGAACATGTTGCCATCGTTAACCAATGGTATCATCATACGATCTTTGTCATCGACAGTTGTAGCAGTATCACCGACGCCATATCTCTAGTGCAAAGGTTTATTCATATCGATTATGATTATTACTATCACTGAAATTAGGCTTAGTCTGTTTCACACTTATTGGTACTAAAACGGCTTTGATTAGCAATTATTTCAAATTTAGTTTTAATTTTCATATTGAGAGAGAGAGAGAGCGCGCGCTTTGTAATGCAAGGATTAGAGTTCTCCGCAACTTCCACATAATATTTTGAGAGACAGACAATTAGATTGGTGGATGGATGGATAGATTAGGAAAGAGAGGGAGAGAGGGGGGAAGAAAGAAGGAGAAAGAACAAACAGCAAGAGTGCAAGGAAACTTAAATTGATCAAGAAAAATGGTGTCTTCGTATGTCAAAATATAGATACTATCAATTACAGGGCACATGGAGAGATTAGTGGGGACATCATCACAATTGCAAGACTAATAACAATCTTATCCAATCACCTGGAGGCATACATTTCTTCATGATAAAAATCTCGGGTGATATAGCAGAGTTTTTCCATGGCTACACAAAATATTTACACCAATGCTGCATTGTGATTTCTATTAGGTTCTTAACCTTGCATGGGACTGATTAAAAATAATCTGGCCATGCATCTTTATTTGGCAACAGTGATGGCTTACATTGCCCTTGAGATATACAGAGAGGGAAAGTGAGAGAGTCTTTGTGCTAGTCATTAGCCACTGGTAGATTATTATAATAATGGATGTGGAACTTGTGAGTTATCAGGAAGCCGTTAAAGGTAGAATAGGGTGCTATCTGCCAAGGTAAGTTTGGAACGAACGCACGGTGGTAGATACAAAGGGGAAAAGAGGAAAAGGGGGTGGGGTGAAAACAAAACAAAAGAAGAAAAATCGTTCAGGAACCCATATCACAGAAGAGACTGGGTGGTTAAGATTTATCCACCGGAGAGGATGTGTTCGCAGTATCATTTTTCTTCTCTCTCTCTCTCTCTCTCTCTCTCTTAATGAAATATTTTCAATTCAATTCATTTATTTTCATTCGCATTTTTTGTTGATCTGTTGACTTGTCGATCTTGACTTCGTCATATGATGTGCAAGCATGCAGTCACAAATAAAATCATATTGACTGTGAAACTGTTCTGTGTTTTTTCTTTTACCAAAGCAAGTACGCCTAAAATGTGTATAATAATTGATAAATACATTTAGAAAAGAAATACTGGTTAACAGATGAAGGGATTTTCTTCTGATGGTTTCCAGTATCCCATTGTATTAAACTGCCAGGTGTTGATGTTCTGTGTCGTGTTTTGTTATATTTATAGTGTTCGATTCGTAAAGTATGTGATCATGTCATGGGTCATATAAGCTAGCCTAAATAAGTTGTAACTTGTTTATCCTGTCGCCGGTCTAAAACACTGACATCCAGACAAATAGTGACGGGTGGGGATGGGGTTGGCCGAGGCCTTGGAGAAAGTGCAACCCCGCCCCCTTGGAAAAAATGAAATATCGAAACATTCACGTGATACACTATGATGCCGTAAAGTGTATTAAATATATACATGATAAACAAAACAAAGGGAAATGACAAGAAAACGCAAATGAATCAAGCCTTGCAAAAAAAAAAGGCAAAGGTAAAATCAAGGATTATTTGTAATTCATGCAGCTACATTATTTGCAGATATGTCTTCGTGATGTAGCCCAATCTGCTAACAATCTGCAAATACAAGTTTTGAGAACTAGCAAAAGACGATACTCTTTAGAGACGGGAGTAATGTCGCTGAAGCTTTACTTCAGCAAATACCTGTTATTACAAACCTATGTATGCTGAATTAACTGGTAGGAGGAAAGGAGGGAAAATGAACAACATTAGCACAGTGTCCAAATTATAAAGTACCTATAGTTACGATGGCGCCCTAAACCATGTAAACCGAATTACTGTCGTTGGTCAGTTGCTGATCATCTAAAGTTGTCGTATTTCCATTAATGAAGCAAAAAAAAAAAAAAGCTTCTGTTGGGGGTATATTAATTATACACCTATGTAAAAAATTACATGAAATGCATAATACATACATGATTCTATTGAGCATGTAGCTGATATAAAGATATGATAGGAACATATAAATATTGTAATGAAGCTTCTGTTGGGGATATATTAACTACACATATACATACAAAATTGCATGAAATGCATAATACATGTATGATTCTATTGAGCATGTAGCTAATATAAAGATATGATAGGAACATATAAATATTGTAATGAATTTATTTGACATAATTATACAGTTGAATATTGAGTCGTAATAATGTGATCGTTACGACTGGCTGCCTATTAATATTATCAAATCATATAAACTGATGGCTAATGCCAACGAGATGTGAAATATCATTTCTTTTATCATATTGAATTGTAAAATTGATTAATAATTAGAAATGGTGATTAACTTTCATGTCACATGTCAACACTATTACAATTTTCATAGCCATGAACTGGATACTGAGACAATCGAAGATCAAACAATCGAAGATTGTGTTTTTGTGATGTCATTATTATCATTCTCATTATCTTTGCCGTAAGTTGTGAAGAGCTTTGTTTTCATAGTAGTTGGTATAGAAATTCGAAACGAAGCTAGACCTGTAAGTCATAGCACATTATTTGTGTATGGGTTTCTTTGACAAGCCAACATAGGCCTACTTGCACTACTCCAGGCAGGTGCGACGGACTGTTTGCAGACGATTGTTACATTCGTTTGCCGCGCAAATTGACTTTCGCTGGTATCGTAGCGTCTGCTCAAGTGGTGAGTAAGTTCAGGCAAAGTGAAACCCTTTTAACCCCACCTCGATGAAAAGCTGGGGCATTGTTTCCTCTGAGAGGGGTGAAATGTTGCTGTTTGTAACACCTAGATCCCCTAGCAAATATTTCCCTTTGCTCCTTGTAGACGTTAATGAGTTTGCAAGATGTTTTATTTGAATTAGGACTCGCGCATTTTCTTATTTGACAATCTCTAAGAGTGTTTTTCTGACTGTCTGGACTGAATCAGATCACCAGATTGCATTTCTCCCGACCAGTAGCATCTGTGCGGCAGTGTCATAATCATCTGGTACACCACACTTGTTAAAACTTGACTGGCAAATATAATCGATTGAGAATATTACTTGGAATCATTGATTATTAACTGTGATCTTCATATTTTGTCATCTATCACACCGAACGCCATGATGGGACGAAATCGTTGTCGATTGACGAATCGACCACGGTACAACCCGCGCATCGAATCGCCCGATTTCCTCGTCACAAATTCATTCTCTCTCCAGTCACTGATCTCGGTGTCGAGACCGACAGAGTTCTGCGGTGATAATAGAGAAGATAATTCTGCCGGAGCAGACAATCATGTTGTAAAAACTAGTAGAATCACACGGACACACAGGGTTGGATTTCAGGACGCTGAAACTCGCCAAAGGGAAGCAATTGAGTCTTACATCCGACGATATGTATCATCGGCACCGGCACAGTCCACTCCGAAAAAAGAATCTGCCGACAAGATCCATGGACCTCGGATGAGAATCACCGATAACGTGAGGATATTTTTCAGCGATGATCGACTACAGAAATCCTTGTCGACTTCGTCGCGCTCAGCTTCAGCGATTCCGATCAGAAACTTTTCGTCGATTCACCATATCGCCGATCACATACGCAGCGTAAGCATGACATCCACACGACCCCGGAACAAGACGATATCAGACTCTCTATCGCACGATCCACTGAACGATATAAAACGTGTTTTATCGGACAAACCTACCGACTTGGACTCACGTAAAGACGATGAGCAGACGTCCACTGAGACAGCAACGAAAGCGAACGGCTTGCAACCGATACTGCTCGCAAGACGCCTTGATACCACAGCAAAAACTGAAAGCAATTTCTTACCTACAAACACAAATGGCCGATCAAACTACAACAACAATTCGTGTCATCGTGAGGAGTTTCCTCTTGAATTCCCAGATGATGCAAGGGCAGCAGACGGTGAATGGGTAGACATTGTTATGCCGCGCCAAATATTTACTCAAAATGAAATTAATGTAGATGATTCTCGTCATCGTAGTTCTACTGCTAGATCTACGAAAAATGTGACAGAAAATGACTTTGCTCCTAAAAGGCTGGGCTCTCCCAAGCAATGCCGCATTCCGCGTGGAGTACCCGTAGGTCCTCATGATTTTACTGAATTTGGCATGAGCACTTCTGACATCGCTGTAAGTGGAACTGACATACAGTCATCGTCAACCTTGATGTCTTCGCTGGATCAAAATTCGCCAAATCATCTCAATTCGTCACATCCGGAAATCGAGATCTCCGATCCTGGGATGCGCATATCCTTCAGACTTCCATCTGGCGTCGAGATCGAGGGAGAGAGTCTCAGCTGCTGCTCTCCGAACGATAGCGCAGACGACATCGATGGATTTGCATCCGAAGAAGATAGAGGGAAGACCGAAGCTGAAAATGACCCTTGTGCCACCTGCCCAATGTGTGTCGCCCAAAAGGCGCTTAATCAACAAATTGAACGCGCCAGTTACAGTGATAAGCAAGAAATAGACAGATCTGTTGACGATGCCGTCATTCAATTTGAAAAGGACACGGAAGGCTTAAGGAAAGGCGCGGAGGAAGTTCATCTCAAGCACGTTGAGGCTTACGACATCGACACACTGGGATCATCGCTAGAGGGCGGGACAGTGGTAGGAGAGTCAGCTGAAAACAAGGTAGGATACAGACTCTCTTTGAAAGACATAGGTTCAACACACCCAAAGCAGACATCAGAAAACTCTACACGCCGAGGGTCATCACCACGTGACTCAGGTCAAATGTCACTCCGTGGCATTGAACTCCAGCCCTCCAACAGATTCTCTCTCGTTGACGAGTCACCAATAGCCGGGTTCCCCACGGCTTCCGTCAGGGGCAGACAACAACTCCCGAAATTCAGCTCCAGTCCCATTTATTCCGAACAGTGGGTTGTCGAAAAGTCAAACCCTCCAAAGTTAGTCACGGCCGACCAGCAGGCTCTCTCTCCGAGTTCCACAACGTCGGATACGTCTCGAATATTGCGAGAATCGCCACCGGCTCACAGGGAATCCATCGAGAACGAGATACTGAGCGTGAGGATTCCTTTCTTGATCTGGAGAAACCAGCAGAAGAAAGCAAACATGATGAAGATGAGGGTGGAGGGCACCGGAAGTTCTTTCACGCGTGCACCCAGGACGGTTCGGAGCGGTTCCCCGTCACGAGTTAGGAGTGACTGTCAAAACGACGCAGAACTGATGAAGGCGGAGAAAATTTTGAAGCAAAGAGACAAAGCCGAGAATGTGGATGATGCTCACCCATGTCCCCCGAACAGTCCCACACTCGGACAATCGGCCAACGACACGGACACTGCCGGATGCTCGTAGCTCAACAATGCACTAAAAAAAAAAAAAAAATGAAACTTTTTTTTTTTGGAAAATGTGCTGAATAAACTGAAACCATTATCAAAGAATCCCAACATGATCATAGCAGTCACGACAGATCAAACACTGAACTTCGATTTGGATATTCTGGATTCTATCCTCTGACCTAAAGTGAAATGTATAATTATTGTATGTTATAATCCTTTCAATTTCTGAAACAATAATGATTGTAAGATGGAGCCCCAGCTTACAACAATATTGTCATGGTTGAATATTTGAATGTTCCGAGAAACGTCTTCAGAATGTGGTAACTAAACCTTTACTTGACATATCACATGGCCTTTAAATGTTAAGTAGCACTTCACGTACTGTATTAATTCAGGGATCTTCAAACATGTAGCTAAATTATGGTGACATCTGTATGATTATTATTCATCCGCCAAATATGTGTGGTAATGTGCTAACTCGACTGCACACTCACGTTTAGTAGAAAGACCTCCCTGTTGTTCCAAAAGTTGTGTAAGAATGATACATGAAACCATGTTGAATTAATTCAATCAAGTTCTCTTGCGATTAAAACATTTTAATTTCGGAATTGCGCTGTCATGATACAGAATCAAATGTTTTCATTGGACACAGGTTCCTGGTCTTTATTTACACTTCATCACTCTTTTTTATACTCTGTAGTTGTGACATTGAAGCAGTCACAAGATTGTTCGATACGTATCATACGAATATCGAGGTAAGTAAAAAAAAAAATAAGACGAGACATGAAACTCGTCACACTGACGAGTTAGGTGATACGCCTGGGGTCATCAGATGTCGGTCATCTGTGATCGACAAAGAAAAGAATGTGATATAGGCACTTTGAAGTTATATTGAGCGTGCATGCAAAACGGTTTCTCTAACCACTCGGCCACGAGACATCCACGGAAACGGTAAGGCCAAAAAAAAAAAAATGTTTAGATATTACAGGGGGAAAAAGTCAATGCCCACTCAACAATCGTGGCCGTGTGAACATGTATTGCATTGCTAGAAGGAAATGCGGCCTTGTAACGACTGAGGTCGCTGTGCCATTTCTGGCAATTTCGGAAAAATACGTCCCGCACACATAAAACCTATAATCGGCTGATTTTGATACCTTGCCTTTAATCACAATTTTCAGTGTGATGACGTCATCAAAGTACAAAACAATGACATGGACTTGAAAGACAATTGCTCAAAGTACAACACCTCCGTTGTCGTCATTACATACTATGATCGGTTTGACAGAGTCAGGATGCAACATTTTGCAGCAGTCGAAGTAATGTGGTCTCCAACACAAAACAGAGGGATATTGTGTGTCTGTGTGTGTGTGTGTGTGTTTGTATAGGTGCGTTTATATACGAACGTAATTTCTACATGGACGAATGTGTAATACACCATTGAAGAAAAAAAAGTAAAATAGCTAGGTATTTTGTTTCGTGATCTTGTGGGGTTCGAACCCGCACGAGTGCAACCTCACGTCTCTGAGACGGCGCCTTTAACCACTCGGCCATACGTCTCGACGAGAAAATATGAGGAACGTAAACTTATGTATGTGAAAGATGAATCAGGAATCGATTCGTCCACATTCCATTCTCATTTTCAGTTTTAAACTGCAAAATTGTCAACCTCATGAGAAGATTTCAAAGAACAAAATGCATGATTACTGCAGCTTATTGTCTCAGCTACAACATACTTAAATTTCAGAGGAAATGAAGCAAAATCAGCTAAGATAAAGGTGCTTAAACGTTGTCAAGTCAATGCATGGTTTTAAAAAAAATCACCTCCCATAGACATAACACGTAAACTTGTCCGATTTTGCATCTTTACTTTTAATCACAATTTAAAGTATGATGACGTCATCAAATTTCAAAACCATGACATGGACTTGAGAGGCAAATGTTTAAAGTACAACATATGTGAATTTGGGATAAGATTGAGCTTAAACAACAGAGATACGAGCAAATGAATGTCAGAAACAGTACCTCAAAAAAATCAATTCCACTTTTTTTATTCAAAGTGACGATATGATCACGTCATCGCGTTTGCCTGGCAATATTGATACTTGGAATGTTATTTACAATTCATATGCTTTTGTAATATGCAATAGAAATATCGGGTCAACGGACGATTTAAAGAGCTATGGCGAAATAAACAAAGACATGTTTTTTCACTATATTTGCAGAAAGACGCGCGCGCGGAATTTCAACTTTGACGCCAGTGCATTCCTTTGTTATAGGTCAACATCGATCGGAAATTAGTGGATATTGTTACTCAAAGTATCAGGAATCCAAATCAGTCAAAAAAATTGCATTTTCATGTTGGTTACGCCCTCTGCGCGAGAAATTGCGCGGACGGACGCGCACGCGAGAAAATGTTTGAAACGCTTAAAATTGTCTGAAACTTCGAGATTTCCCATTGGGAAGTTGTTTTGAGCCTTTTAAAATTTTGACGCGCGCGAACGCGCGCGTAATGAAGACCTGGGTAACTAGCGTTAAAAAGTAAGATAGAGCGTGACCTGAACTTTATGTCCACCGAAAATGATGCAGAAATGACATCTAGTTATGAAGTTATGATCGATCATGTGACAAGGTCCGAAAATCACAAAATGGCGCCTAAATGACGTCATAGATATGTAACTGTCATGAAAACCTTATTGTGGCTAGATATTGTTATGAGACATGTTGACTGAAAATTTCATGTCATTCCGTAATGTCATTGTTGAGATATTGACGACACAAAATTGTCCAGAAAGAAAGAAGAATAAAAAAAAATAAAGAGAGATTTTGACAATCACAATAGGTGATACGCTGATAGCGTATCACCTAAAAATAGTCTTGGTTAACACGATTCTGTTGCTTAAAACTTTTTTTGAAAAAAAAAAACAACCTCTGGTGAGAACTGAAAACTCTGCAAACTCCATTCTGCCATTGACTTAAACACGGTTAAAAAAAAAAAAAACTCTATTAAAAAAGGTAAATGTCTCAGTTTTCCCAGGTTAAGTTTCATGTAACAGGCCCCGTGAAATCAAAGTACCTGAAAAACTAAGGGCTATCAATGGTGATGACATTGTAGAAAAGATTAACCTAAAAACGGAAATCTAAACGAAATTCATAATAGAGGACTAGCACTGGACATTAGAAAATTTCTCTTGGTTTCACTGACACTCCATAATACTGGCTGTTTAACACAGTGCTTATACTTCTAAAAGGTTGGGCTGCATTTATTCAATCATGGTAGTGTTTACGATACCGAATTAAGAAATGATGCTATGCAAATGATCGGGATTGGAAATTATCATTATATATGTAATATAATATATATATATATATATATATATATATATATATATATATATATATATATATATATATTAACAATCATATTTACTAACCTCAGTTTTTTTCATGGACATTGACGTCCCACAGACTTTTAAACCATTTAAACGTATATTCGCTGGTATCAAATACCAATAGATATTTCGATTATCACTGCACAGCAATCTCGTTTAAATCAGTATAAACCTTAGTGTGATTGTTGTTGTTTGTGTTCATATTTTTGAGCAACATTATGCAGCTCAGTCAGCCATAATCTTGTAAAATGCACCACCACAGTTACTGCCGTGTCATATAAAGAAGTAGGTGAATGTGGTGGTATTGCAAGATGGGAGGGCAGTTATTGACGACTCAATGGACTCAAATATTGTTTATATTGATATCGCACTGACATGTTGATTATGTTGCTGTTCTTAATATCCTATGAATTTGTGCACGTTTAGATATAGCTAGATATTTGTTAGATTACTGAAGTGAGAAAAGCACGGAAAACGAAAATGTGAAAGAAATTTCATTGAAGCAAGCGTCGTCACCTCTTGGTTATCCCCCTTTGTTGTTGTTGTTGTTGTTGTTGTTGCTTGTCCACAAGAAAGAAGCAAAGTATCGGACAGGTGAGCAAGCAGTAGGGATAAGGAGCAGAGAGCTAGGAAACACACGGACGTATTTAAATGGACAGAAATATGTTTGTAAAATCTGCTTATATTATCTCCTCTTCTCCCCTTCTATATGTCTCATTATCTATCTATCTATCTATCTATCTATCTATCTATCTATCTATCTATCTATCTATATCTATCTATCTATCTATCTATCTATCTATCTATCTATCTATCTATCTATCTATCTATCTATCTATCTATCTATCTATCTATCTATCTACATACACAAACATATAGACAGACAGACAGACAGACAGACAGATAGATAGATAGATAGATAGATAGATAGATAGATAGATAGATAGATAGACAGATAGGTAGGTAGCTATATGGCTACGTATAGAAATAGATAATTGTATGGATACATAAACTTGTAATAGAAAGAGACAATGAAAGAAGGAAAAAAGAAGGAAAGAGAAGGTGAAGAAACAATGCAGAGAGAAAGTGGTAAGAGAAGGAGAAGTCAAGAAAAACGGAACAAGGAGACTTGGAGACAGAAAAAAAAAATGTATTAAGTACACATGAGATGTCGAACCCTCACAGTATCATTTAGTGTAAACATGACTGAGAGGGAGAAAAGCAAGAGAGATTGTGGATTAGAAAGTTTGAAGGAGATAGATAGATATGAGAAAGAACGTGAGAAAGAGATCCAAACACATACCAGAGGAAGAGGAGAGAGAGACAGATATACGAAAATATAATAGAGATAAACATGAAAGGGAGATTGAAAAATATTGAGAGATATAGACAGGAATCGATTTCAATTTCAATTTCAAATTTCATTTTATTTTCTCCATCTCAACATAATCAATAACATGTACGCACAATGTCCATGAAAATAATGAAGTATCACCGTTATAGACATGTAATCACATAAAAGAAAATGGGGTACATTATACTTTATTTCATTAGATGGGGATTACACAAATAGGCATAGAGTACATGAAGATAAAGATGAACATAAATGATTGAGACCATAAAGAATATGATCAGCTGAGAAGAAGAATATTGAGCAAGACAAGTAATGCATCTACATAGTTGTCTAAACAAAATAAAGCAAAGCAAAGACAACTACAAAAAATAACAACGACCCGAGAGAAGGATTTCACTAAAGGACACTGTGATTTAGCAATGATACTAACCTTGATTACGGCCGATGATTGGTTTAGTCAAATCGACTGCGGTCATTGCTGTACTGGCATTGAGTGAGCACTGATCGCAGGCTTGGTCATTGTGATTCTATCATAGTGACCTCAACAGATCAATAGAACCGACTGAAAACAAATTCAAACACATCAAAATACATCTACGCGCACGCACAAACACATAAACCAAATATTGCACAAGCCACTTACACCTATATCGCTCCTCTGTAAGACGTGTAAATCATAATATTTGTGTTTAAAAACAGTTTTCTTATTTTCATGTTTGCCCACGCCATCCATCAAGCTAAATTAAGCTCAATTATTATGCTTTTCGTTTATAAAGTGATCTAGTGGAGAATTCATCCGGTTATATGTTACACTTGTAGACTCGTATTTATGAAAGCGGAGACAATATTATCATATAATAATAATCACACACTATTGTATGCTTATACTCAAAAGCAGTACGGAAGGTTTGGGCTGATAGAGAAACCTCATAACTCTCTGTTCTAATCAGTTCTTTGTTCTAATTTTCTCGAGACCTGCACTCGGAGATACAATTCAAAGTTTAACATTTATTTCTCCGACTATCTTCACAAGAAACAGTCTGAGTCATTTTCTAAATGGTATATCTGTGATTCTTCCTTTCCAGTTATTTTGCAGAGTATTTTAGACTAGCGAGGATAAAATATCCATTGAATACTGAAAGCAGAATAGGCCTAGAAATATCATTATATGCTATGGAATACATTATATCGATGTTGATAACAACGACATACTCCTAGTATTCTTTTTTAACTTTCTTTATTTTGCCATCCAAAATTATTGTTTTTATATTAGTGTTTAATTCATTCATGTCTGCTATTCTTTATATGATTGGGTTAATCAGTTTGGTTACAACTCTTTCCTTCGACTCTGTAACAAAGTTTAAAACTTGGATGAAGAGCTACTTTAAGATGGTTATCTAATAAATGTCCATTGTTAATATGCTTCCGATTAAAAAAACAAGGTCAAGTTAAAGGCATAATTGTTCTACCAAAATCACATTTTGAGCTGCGGGCGCCTGGAATTTTGTGTCGACGCTATTGTTGAAGTCCATTAAGGATCTGGAAGTGAATAGGCGCTCCCAGACGTTTTTCATTTCCCCCTCCCACCATTTTAGGCAGCAGGTGACAAGAGGCACCTCCTAATCGATCATCGTGTGAAAGGAAAGAATGCACCGAGGGCGAGGCCCCGCCCACCGGAGTATTATCAGATGTGAATAAAAGATAAGTTGTCCGGAGACGCGACAGGAATCAATACAGTATCTAGGCAACGAGACGCCACCTGGTTCTTGTCCGTATCGCTGATGATCGACTGCTGTTGTTGCTTCTGCAACTGCTGTCTTGGCTATTTTCTTTACACCCGCAGGTAGAATGGAATGCTCCGTATCTTCTTCATTAATTTTGAAAGTTCTGGCAGAGCTGATAGCTTGAAATAGAAGACTTGTCTGCCACAGAATCTATACAGAGGGCGGTATTGCAAACGAAGCAAAGTGCAATTTTGTACAAAAGAGTCTGGTTCTGCAGAAACGTTATCCTCTAGTGAAAATCGACTCGTTGTTTAAATTTACCTCCTGAATAGAGTACAACGGCAGGTAATAGTGAAAGTTGTCTTTTTTTTTTATTATTGTTTAACCCTTCCACCAAGTTGAACAAATAAATGGAACATAATATAAGAAAAACGTTGTGAAATTTGATAGCCATAAACATTTACCAGAACAGTCACAGCATCGATGTCTCTAATTTCGATCGTAACTTGCAAATATACATATATATTACCAGAGGAAGAGTTTTTAGGCATTGACATTATCAGCTTTTAAGATTTGCACGTACAGCTGTGATCGGTGTCACTGTTTCGGCAAAACATGTCAGACTTCATACTCCTATAACTTTGCTATTTCTGGCCAGTGTTTATTATGCTTTGTTACTCCACTGTCATGACTGCCAGAATGACACAGTGATTGACGATGTTTCCAGTTTGTAAAATCTGAGTTGCATGCATGGTATACATACTACCAGATATTTCCGATATTCGAAAGATATAAAGCTGTGGAAAATTATGTTTAAAGTTATCTTAAAATGCTAAAAGAAGAAGAAAAAAAGGAAATTAGTGCTAGACCGATTAACAATATTTAGTATTTTCCATAGACAACAGTCACGGACAGTGTCAAAATAAACATAGATCTCTTGATAACATAATTCTCAGGTTTGGTATAATGGAGCGTTTACTTTCTTTTCAGGCATTTTCATGTGATTGTACAGCTCAATAAACAAGTTTGGCAATTTCTGCAGTTGAGCCACCACACTTTAAAAGAGTGTTTTTTTTTATTTTATTTTATTTTTTTTTTAAACAACATGCAGTGGAGTTTCCCATGATGGTTAAAAAAAGAAGAATAAATTATCTTTTATGCGCATAGCACAAATTTGTGAAAGTCTCCTCTTTTTCCAATAGGTGATCTCTGTTTGCTCATATTTCTTTTCATGTTTAAACAATAACAATGCACTCAAAGCAAATGTTTAGTCCTAGTGCTTTTGCCTATCCACAGAGCCGGTCTTTTATACACCGCTCTGCCTGTCCACTGACAAGAGCGCCATCAGACGTCCAGAGCAAGTAATGCTACCCCATTCATCGGAGAGTGTTCTGTCACCTTGTAACACCATAGCCATGCAAATCGAGCAACAAGTATCATGACTTTGTCTGGATGGACAGATTTATAGGTTCTGATGTTTGGCCCCAATTCGAAAGAATACATGTGTGGGATGTACGAAACTGGAGACGACAGTTTGAAATAAATATGTCCGTCACAGAATGTTATATCAAATGTTCTAATTGCTCTTAGTCATAAAGTAATGTGAGTTTCCTTTTTGAATTGCATTTGGAGACTAGTCGTTCTTGGGGAAAGCAAAGAATTAAAAGAGTTTATAACACGAGCTTCTACTAACGCGCAACTCCCTAAATAGGCTGTTCCATTGGCAATTTTGACAGGCTTATAAACACACACTCCCGCACACACACACACACACACACACACGCACGCACACACACACATACACACACACACGCGCGCGCTAATATCAAAGTGCTTAATTGCGAATTTTCAACATCAACAACAACAACAAGGTCACTCCAAATAGGAGTCAAACTGCCTTTTCAGATGATTGCATAAATCATATAACCTCAAACAACACATTATTACTTCTGTGTGTGGAGAGAGTTTGTGGTGTGATGCTGTGTGATTGTCCTGGAATGTTTCTAGGTAGCTCCAGCCTCCGAGAAGAGATCATGAGAAAGCTTTGCCAAAGTTTTTAGGAGCCGAGGACCTGCTCAGGGGTGTCGACGTTTCGGAACAGATCGACTTTCCGTCATCAGGTCTTGTCAGAGGTACCTCGGAAGTCAAACAGTCCTTTTCAAGACTGACAGAGGGTGCAACGCAAACTCTTCACAAGTTCACACATACATGTACACGTCCTCATCATGTAAATTACTCATACTGTACTTCAGTGTACTTTCAAACAGCACCTTTGTGGTTGTGATCATTCAAACTTGCACAGCGCCCTCTTCGTGCAAAGTGAGATAATGCCTAAAGTCTTTTCATGTATTTAGTTGTGACATTATTAATCCGTCACAACATTAAGTAAAACAGGGAAACTCAAATTGAATAGGATAGGAAATAAAGTTTTCCTGCGATTCGATCTAAATTATCCTACTTTATAAAAACGAGTTTGTCAATTAAGAATTAGATTTGCTTCTTTACGAAAACTAAATAATTCTCATTGTCTACCCTACACTTGATTTTCAATAGTGATATTATTGGTGAAGGAGTGATAAGCTTTCAAACTTTGGTCTCCAGAACTCTATAGAATCATACAATGTCACTTTGTATCACATCAAAGGCAAGAAGGTGAGTGATTTCTTTGTTGATTCAATTTGCTAACTTAGGACAAGAAAGGCAAATACCACATTTACAAGATCGATAAGTATAGAGATTTCAAATAATTTAATCTGTCATATCGCAGGTGCATGGACGATAACAACGAGTGGTCTACGAGGCACCTCGCTACTCTCAACGAATTTATTCACAATGGAACAAAATTGTACCGTGGAGACAGGAGTACAGTACTGCACAATTACACACAGAAACATTCGCTTAATAGACTATTATTTGTTTGTTCTATCTATACAAAGGAAATCTATTCATGAAATCTTTTAAATTCACCACGAAATATTAGATGGTCAACTTGCATTAAAGTGTGATATTACAATCAATTACAACAACGTCTGGTTGTTTTTTTTTTATCCATGATTCACCGTCAAACTCACAAATGGATTTGAAAAACAAACATTTTCCTTTGGTTGGCAAGGGTCATAGTAATTGATTTCTGCACCTCGTGAGTGCGTATTCTCCACTTTTTGAGTATGCTAATGGGATAAAAACAAACTGCATTCTTTCTCAAATGGAAAACACCGGATAAAAAGTTTGCAATTTACGTTGACCTGATGAATGAAATCTTGGTAAACTGAAACAATACACTGTATTTTTTTTTATATCATAAAACTCCAACAATGACCGTAGTGTTTGAAAAGTATTCCATGAAAAGAATTAATCCCATCAAAATTGATAAGTCATTTTGAAACGTTAGGCTGTTTTTTTTTTTTTTTTCTTTTTATCTGTCAGCTGTCTATTACTTTTGGTTCTACAGGAGGGGAAGAGAACTTTGAAAAGAAAACTGTCAACATTGACACCAATATTAATCATATAATTGTAGTTCAAAATGCAAGCGAAATGATAAACAGGTGCGATTTTCGACACTACCTGCATGACGTGTGAAGTTAAATAAAACAAAAGATTAGGCTCGTCTATTGTTTGAAAGATGGTTGCATTAAATTGCAATAATGAGAATAATGAGACATTGCTGATTTTAAGTTACGTGATAAACTGATAAATTATGCTAACTTGCAATAACACACTTCTATGGCATGTCAAATAACAGTGTTAAATGAAATATGCGAAAAAAGCGAGTATGTGCAGAAAAGAGCAATAACTTTTTGATACCATTATCATTAATAGTCATCGTCGTCATCATCATAAAATCGCACAACTAGCAAAATAGTACCTTTACCTATACTTCTAAACAACAGTACCGAAAGACTCTATTCTCTTCAAATTCTCTTCATTCTTATTATATATTCCAGAATAAAGAACACAGAGTGATATTGCACTAAAGAATACTAATGAAAATGATAGTACATTACACTTGCCCTACTACAGCATCTGATTTCGTGCCGAATTCTAAAGAGTTACGCTGGAAACACTGGAGATAGTATCGTTATACAGATCTTAGCATCACACTTTCACATTCATTTTATGCATTGAACAAGATTTCAACCCGGAATAAGAGCTCAGCAGCAGTGTTATAATCAGAAATAAAGCAATAAAAAGCTGATATAACAAGGTCATTGATTTGACATGGTTTATCTATACACCATTGTGTTTGCTGCAATATAGCGACAACGCTGTCTTAGAATAAAGACAAGATTTTTGTGAATTTTTGTGAATGCGTGGTCCTATACAAAATAAGTTTTTTTGCTTTACAGCTGTTTCGTCGAACTTGGGGAATTTGGTGGGCAAAAGTGTCCCGCTTCGGATGATTCAAAATCACAACACGGAGGGCGCCCCGCGCTGTTATGACCCGCGGTATGCCACTCGTCCATCGAACCATAACCTGATGTCCCGCATCGTGACGCCGTAGACGCACTGGTGTGTGCCGTCGACGCTGATGTCGAATCCGTCGACTGATGCTTCTCGAGAAGTTTCTGCGTAGCGTCATCGATGATGTCGTAGAATTCATCGCCCCGCAAGACACTCTTCCGCGTCCGTATCTTGGCGGGGATGTTAGTGAGAGTTGTGAGATGGATGCAGTGAGTTGTCGGAAGGAATTGATCGAAGTTGATTGGCGATGGCGATGGGTTAGTGTCAGCATCGCCACGGGAAGTGACGTTGGTGCAGCTGTGCTTGCGTGAACCCCGAAGACTTGCTCGTTTCCTCTTGGCCGCCAATTTATTTAGGATTACCCTCTCGCGTGGCGATACCTTCGCGGATCCTTTATTAGAGATGCTGGTGGACGGGAGCGATGACAGCCGACCCATCGGCACCTCGCTGCAAGGGAGCATCGTGTCTGGTTCTGATTTCAAGGGCATTGTCACCGGCGTAGAATATTTTAACCTACCCACTGGCCATCGAATAAGGCGGCCAAGTCGCGAGCTGTCCGAGGGGTTGTTATTCGACATGTTCGAAGACAAACCGCCAACTTTTAGCGACCCTACAAACTCTGACGGCTTTTCATATTTTCCCGACGTCCGCTCCAGCCTTGTACTCAGCGAGTCGACGTCCGCTTCGCGCTGCTCGATGGTGAGAAACCCGCCACGTTCTGCCATCTTCTGCGCTTCCTGGACGAGACTGCTCGTGTTGCGGTTCTTATCGCGGCGTTTCTTGCCCGGTTTCCACGATTTGCTCGCGACGTTATCTCTCTTCCACGAGTCTCGATCGCGAGCTTCGACGGTGAGGCCACATGCCTCCACTCGAATCTTGGGCAAGAAAGGCTCGTTGCTGCTTGTCTGCTGCTGGCCAGAATCTCTCACGGTCCTAGAATCATCGTCGCGTTGGACGGCCATGAGAGCAAACGCAGCGGTAGACGTGCGACTCTCGTAGTTCGTTCGTACCTCTGAAGCCATTGCCATGTCGACAAACCTCCTCACATGTAACACTCATCCCTGCAGCTTATGTTTCATGTCCATTGCATCAAAATCAAATAACGACTGGTCAATCCTAGTATTCACCCAGACGCAACCGATTCAATTGCTCTAACTGCCATGGACGAACGCTAATGACTGGCATCTAAAATGCAACAATTGGTTGCTGTGGAGGCGCGATCAACTAATTACTGTTTACTCAGTGTTCAAACAATTCGTATCACACGTTTGCTCATTGATATCACGTTAGAAAGGTGTTAATCAGGACATCAAATCCAAGATATCTCGAGATCTCGTTTACCCTGCGGAGCCGATGAAATTTAGAACAGTCCTATCTGTTTTGTTTGTCCAAATTATCATTCATCTAACATAAACTGTCGTGTCGCTTTGTTAGAACTGAAAAATTATATTCAGCACAAATATTGAGTACGTGACCAGTCATAGAGCATCAATGTTAGCAATAGCAGTGACACTTCTACCTGGGTTTAATATTTTTTTCGGGGTGATATCAGAAGTCAAATACAGGCATGGTAGGACTATCAAAAGTCAACTTGGGCGTGAGGTCAGCACGGCAGGTGTAGTGGAGAGTGCAGTGCGGTGCACGGAGGTAAGGCTCTCACCTTACCGCAGTGTGTCGACAATGTTCAGTAGCAAAGTACCATCGCTTCACGTACCCACCGCAATACCTCTTGGTCAGTCGAAGGCGGAACTGATGGTCGTGTTTTTTTTTTTTCTTCACACGAGACAAACACAAATATGGCCGGCTAGTAGTCTGCTGGAGATAAGAGATCTATTCCGTACAATCCGTCGAATGTCCGCGTCTGATGACGCCATGGTGATCACCACTCATCAATAACCGTCTCCGGTCCAATCCTGTGAAGAAAAAAAAACCCGGAAAATTAACACAAATCGATGATCAATATTTCAAAGCCATAATCAAATATATATCATTATTTTGGCATTAAAGGACAGATGATGTTATGTGCTATGGGTCCTGTTCGGGAGAGCTGATTATGATCAGTCATCTTGATTTTAGCGGGATGACGTCATTCCTGACGCAGATGTTACTAACGAGTCTGAGCAAATTATGCCTGATGTTTGAAAGAAGAAAGGCAGCAAAAGAGACGTAAGTTTACCATTAAAGAGAAACCTTCATCTGTATTGATCCATGGAACTAACCTGTCCTATCTCGAAGGGTGATCTGTTTTATTTTTATAGTGTGTGATTTGGCTCTTACATCAAATTTTGTGAGGTTTATCAACATGATCAGCTTTATCTGCAAAGACGCTGCGTCTTCCCACGACATCGCGATGAACTAACAAGACATGGATAGAATAACCAATCAATCACGTCGATGCTCGGGCTTTTCGATGAACTGATAAACTATAGTCGGAACCCTTCCCAAAAAGATTCCAGCATGAAAGGAAAACAATGCGTATTGTTTTCTTGTCAATTGAGTGTTGTATCTGTTTGTCACACGGACGGATGCGCACACACAGAACTGGCCGAACATGATAACAACAGTGCTGCCCACAAACCTCATACCCGATACATACAAGATTTCTCTATTCATTACTGTCAGCCTCGCGACTTGTTTACCCGTGTAAAGAGTAGATTACACATTGTTCATTAACCAGTTCGCCTTCTTGAACTTAGTGGCGTTTGTACAAAGTTTAGTATCTCGTGATGAGGATAGGGTTAGGCTCCTTAACAACGTTCCCTTGGATACCCATCTTTCTCCCCATGCACTCCCTCGATGGGTGCAAAGATGAACGAAGATAAACTTTGGGGCAAGCTCATGGGGGTGAAAATAGATATCAAATTATGCAAAACAAACACACTTGAAATCAAGCAATCGAAAACAAACACCGAAAAGACCACCACTAATGATGAAGCGTATATCAAGAATGTCTACTCCCTTATGTCCCTCTTCCAGTTAGCTTTGATAACCAAGGTAAAATCAAACAAACATGTTTGTAGAACTCTTTTTTTTTCTTCCAATATCGGACATTAAACCATTAATCAGACGTAAGATAAGCAAGTTTAAGGGCTTGAAACCTTCAAATGTTTTTCACAAATCGTACCCACATAATCATGATAATAATGCAGATGGAATGATATGTTGATCCAACCCCCCATGTCTCCTATTGACCCAGACACAACTGTATGCTTCACGAATCAACAAGAAAAAAAATTCAGTCCCTTACCTCAATCAATATAATTATGTCGTTTTTAATAAACAATAACTTCGAAAGGGTAAGGGTTAATTGTTACAGCAAATCTTTCATCAAACTTCTGTTCGAAACATCAATCTACTCTCTTCAATTGGTTTGTGACTAAAAGAGGTCGTCACTACTTTACCAATATTAAAAAAAAAAAACCTTTATTTTCTCACATTGTCCGACATGTATGACGTTTCTGTTATTATGATCTTGTTAATTTTACTCTTTCTGTTAAAATCAGTTTAATAATATGGAGTGGAATTTTATTGTTAACAAAACCAAAAAGAAACCTATTTCAACACAGATTCTCAAGGAAGAGGTGGGGGTCCTCTTTATTTGTGATTGATTCTCATCCTGTATACATTATATGATTACAGTTAACACTACTTTGGTTTGCACTTTTATTGTTCATTCTCGAAATAATCATACTCATGAAAGAAGTGGAATAATTCTGTGGGAAGTTTGCAGAGTCCGTAAAAGGGCTCTTTCATTTCAAATATAGAAAAACAGTGACGTCTGGTTTGTTCTTTTGTTTAGTTCAGTTTCAGTTATTTTTTTTTTTAGTTCACATAATTTTGTTTAATCGTGACAATTTGAAAGTCCGTGAACAACATAAAAAGAACAAAATATGTATAACCTGCATACAATGACAGAGTAAGTGAAGTAACTCCAGTAAAAAAAAAATAAATAAACAGTACAACGAAAAAGAAAAACAAAAGATATGCAGTATATAAGCTAACATTGAACAAGATTTGAAATTGTCACAAATATGTTCTGTTAAGGTATTGTATATTATTTTTTTCTTTGTTTATTCAATGGAAATGGAAATAAAGTTGAAATTGAATTGAATTGAATTGAATTTAAAAAAAGAACAAATAATTCCCGCGCATTTGCTTAAGCTAAGAAAGTTGTTCATCAGTGAATGATTAATTGCTTAATCAATATTAATTCATTCATTAATTCAGTTATGTTCTTACTTATCATATCTTTTCATTCATTTATTTATAAGATATTAATTCATTCATTAATTCAGTTATGTTCTTACTTATCATATCTTTTCATTCATTTATTTATAAGAGATGAAATCTGGATGTAAATGTCATCTGAGATATTGATATAAAAATTGTAAGTGGAGATTCATATCAATCAATACCTACATCCAATCGCCTCAGCCCAGTGTTGTGGATAAAGGTAATGAAAATGAATCTGCACCGATGAGGATATGAGCATCATTATCAACATGTTAGCATACGGAAGAATGACGAATTGTATAAGAAGAGAAAGTCTCAGACCCACACCGATCCCAGGGTAACAGTATTGTACAAGGCTACACAGTCTATTTGCGGCGACTGATACTGAAAGAGCGAGAGCGCACTGTTTTGTGCAGGGGCTGTCTCGGCTTCGATCAATCGCCATGACCTCTCAAAACACCTGCCTTCGGTGGCCAAAAATGGCGGAGTCGATTTCACTGATGGTGGTGCCATTGTGTACAGCAAATTTGCCAGGAGCTTCTTACATATCCTTCATTCTCACAGCGCTAGAGTCATGTGCTAGATGTGATTTTTCGAGGAAGCTGATCAGGAAGTTTCTAGGACAGTCATTATCTCTATACTCATTTTTAATCCTCAATCAGACGCTTGACATTACAATGTTTGTGACGTGATTCCATGCAGAGTCAACTTATCTTTTCCTTATAATAGTAATAATGATGATAATAATAATAATAATAATAATAATAATAATAATAATGATAATGATAATAACAATACAAATAAAAATGTATGATAATAATAATGATAATGATAATGAATAGATTATAGTCTTTTCTACAGCGCATTTCCAGTAAGCTGATCAGTGCGCTTTACATTAATATTCAAAGTAAAAGTTAATACTTTATAAACAATATTCTTTTTAAAAATTGAAACTGAGGGTGATAGGCGAATTTCCTTTGGCCCCCAAAAATGAGAAACTACGCTCATCACGTCATGCAGCCTTAGTTTTTACACGTGGTACCAGTGGAGTAGGTAGTATCCATGGCAGAGCGCAATTTACAAACTGAACGGTGGAGAGAGTGCAAAAGTGCCTTAGCTTAAATAATGCTAGATGAAGGGGAAAATCATCAGAACAAAGCCTCTATCATGTCTATTGTCAGCATAATCATTGTACAACAACGCCATTCAGGATAAGGAGGCATAAAGACAACTAAGATATCCTATTTCTGTCTGGCACTGTACAGTAAATACTTTGCATTCGTTATGAGATTCTTACAAATCCCAGAAGTTATTTTCCATACAATGCAAGATCATTTTTCAGAAATTGCGATGTTAATCGCGGCGCGCGTGTCGTCAAAATGACGAGTTAAGTATAATCTTATGAGTCTCGATATTCAAAATCACCATTAAAACCTTACCTTTTGGATTTTACGTTTGTAACAATCTGTTATTAAGAGTTAGTGCAAGAATGCAGGGAACACACTTATGCGAAGTCCCGATTACACTGTCCAGAGATATCATGATGGGCTTCTCAAAATGCGGGTATTTACATCTGTTTTAATATTGGCGACCTTTTTATTAATAGAAAGTAATAACACATTCAGTTGGAGGTTACAGCTCGTTATCCCAAAGGTTCGTTATTCCGAAAGTTCTTTAATCCGAAAATGAAATAAGATTCCATTTTCAAATGTGCGTTAGTAGGCACCTTTTTTTCCGAAGGGGGGGGGGGGGGTTGGGGAGGGGGTTAGAAACGCCATTTCATTTTCGGATTAACGAACCTTTGAAATAACGAACCTTCGGAATAGTGATATTTATTCCATTTCGAATTAACGAACTTTCCGGAAAAGGACGAATATCAACCGAACCGTTGGAGGCCCTGTGAGGAATGAACTTGTCCGAACTACGCTGTGCAAATGCTTGGCTCTGAATTTAATTATCCTTCCCCTCTATTACACAGATGAAGGATTGTCTGTCTCAAATACACGACTGGAAAATAATTCCTAGATCAAAGAATGATGAACGCCAGTGGATTGTCATGAAATGATAAAAGACCAATGTTAGGCTATACGTTTTATCAGTCAGACGCCGTTTTACTATGATTTGCCTTTTCCAAATGCATAGTTATAAAATCTCTCTTAACGAGTTCAAATAGAACAGTGCAACCTGTCGTCGTTCATCCGTAAAAAAGTAACAATTCATGAGCTAGAATTCATTCATATGTATTGCACTAAAGCTCTGAATATATATATATATATATATATATATATATATGTATATTTATATATACATAGGCCCTATATATATATACATCTTCCATGATTTTAAAACGATTAGGTAAAGGTTTATGGCTTTATTGAAACATATCTTCTGACAAGTTTCGATGTAATCTTTTCCATGTTTTTTATTCATATCTTTCAAAATCAACGTATAGATTTCTTAGAATGGGTTCAGTTGTATTTCATCTTGAGTAATTACGTAAACATAAATGTATATAATTGTCATCATCATCATTATCATTAAACATAACAATGAATACAACATCATTTTGCCTATGTTATTTCAAACCTGACATTCATTTAGGTATTGCAATTTCTATAGACAAGTAATCTGACCTGTTTTCTTCTCATTGTACACTATAAAACTTTTTTTTTTTTTTACATCAGGATTGAGTCGGATATCATTGTTAAAAATGTTTTATCCAAAGGCGTAAGCTTTAGGATTCGAACTCAGGACGTCATTTGAATGTCAAGGGTATTATCATCGTGCCTTCATACTTACCCTGCCCCCATAACAATTTGTTTGTTTATTTCTGCACATATTTTTATACAACCATGCAACACTGGCGCCTCGCCGAATATGCGTGTTAGAATGCAGGTCCCATCATCATCCTAATCAGTGTTGTCATTAAACATTGATGTTAATGGCGTGACCGTATATGCTTCAAGTACTGTCGGTACTTAAGCAACCAAGACTACAAATAACAACAATTGTAAACAAGAGGCACCCGAGTGGGGGAAAAGAAAGAGGAGAAAGCAAAACTATTAACAGGGGAAAAAATTAGAAGAAATGATTAACGAATTGTCTTCGGAATTTCGAGAGTTTTTGTACTTGTTTTCACTACGGATTAAATGAATAATAATATGAAATCGCTTTTAAGAGCAAAATATCATATTTCTCTCCGAAAGTGATAAATTGCCACTGATGAAGACATTGACAAAGAGAGTGTAGAGTCAGGGGAGCCTGTTCATGTTTCTTGATTGATTCAAACGGAGAAGATCATTCTTCTGGTAGCAGCTGCTTAAGTCCGTGGTTACAGCACGCATGCATGTTAAAATATTCATCTCTCGGCTTTTCGGCCCCGTGAGACTATTAATTCCTTCATATCATCGTCGATGGGTTTGTGCCTCAGTTTCAACAAAAAAAAAGAAAGAAAAAAAGGTGGAAGTGATGAGATTTTGGAGGGGATTATAACAACGTTGATTTCCTGATACTGCCAGAATCATACTAATAACAATAATAACTAGAAAGGCACTTTTAAAGCCCAAACTTCCGCAAAGCAGCTCATTCCCACTCTATATCACAGTCCTACGTTAATATCATCTGTATTATTTTTTTCTCGACCATCAAAACATGCCCTCTCATTATTTTTGGAATCACATTGATATCAGTGTTAATTTCCACAAAGGCCTTATATCCAGATGTTAAATAATTCTTGAAAAATAAAAAAGAAAAAGAAAAACCTGATTTCAGACTGTTACCCCGAACACTTTAAAAATCAAAACATCTCCTGCTTGTGTCATTCGAAAATTTTGCTGAAAACTATTTCCGGATCCAGTCATAACTTTTAAAGATATTTTGCCAACAGCCAGACAAATAAATCAACGCCGGCGGTAATTTCCTTGGCCGAAACAAAAATACTGATAGTATTATGTATATAATATTTCAATATAAGATATACGGAAGATGAAATGTCAAAAACAAATAAAATCAACAATTGAGGATATAAGAGATCACATACAAGTTGATATTTATCTAAGTGTAACAACTGTCAACAATACTGTAATAACAGATGGATTAATGATTTCTCTGCAACAGGAACTTACCAACATTGCTGTTTTTTCCAGTCTCTCCATCACGGCAATGCGAGTTGTTTTTTCATTTCACTTTTTACTTCCCAGAACGCTATCCAAACCCTGCTTTGTAGCATCAAGCTCTGTTTGTTTGGTTCCTTTTTCTGGAGTAGCTCTCCTATATTTACGTCATCACCATGTATCTGAATCTCTTAGAACAGATGAAGATTGATTAATTCCCAATGTATCAGACATGACAACTTTGCGGTGTTTGTGGCGATGTCGGAGGAACAATATTCTAACATATTCCCTGTCGATAATCAAGGATGCGCTATCTCGCGTAGTAACGAAAATCTAGAAGGGAGACCATCACGTAAGTCCAGTTCGCGTATTCGGTTCTGTTGTTATACCTGTGCAACAACATCCAAGCGAAGTTCTACATACAGACCAAGCTATGCTATGGTTCCCGTGATTGCAGCTCAAATATCAGAGTTCCAGTTTGGTTGCCCAACACGAAGTATTTCTCGAAGAGTTTCTGAATTCCCCGGCACTTCAGCGGCACCTGTATCAAGCTCACCGACAACTTATTAACTCCCACCTCTCGACCGCAAACATTTGTCTTTGTGACGAGGAGTACACTCACAAAAAAAGGGGGGTTCGATGGTCAGAGATCTCACCGGGTGTGTTGGTTCAAGGATCAATCCTGTATTTGTAGATGGGCTTGGCTTTTGTTTCATCTTGAATGGTCCATTGCAGTAGTGACTCTTCTTTCCCGAGACGCAGAACGGTTATCCGAAGTTTACTGCCTGATTGGTTCGAGGAGAAATGTATGTTATATCCGTACCTTCAGTATCCTCAAGTCAATTGCAGGTAAAATTGTACCTCAGGAGGGGCTATCTATGATATTTCAAGCTCCAAGGCTTCAGAAAATTGATTGATCGAGCTTCTTTAACGTATAATTTGAGATTTGGATTGTCGATTATGGTGTGTACCATTGCAAAGGGAAGAACATCATATTGAAATGGAGCACACTGCTGGTCGATGAGTTTGCAGCCGTAAGTTTATTCATAGTATGTACTGGGCTTGCGAATAACAAATATTTGATTCCAGTTCATCGTGGGTGCACTGTAAAAAAATCATCCTTCGAAGTGTCATGCTATCGATTTCGTCTCCGAAGAACATTTGTTTGACCGTCTCTCGGCGACTTTGCTTTATCAGTCGATGTGCGTTTGGGCCTTGGTTGAGTATTGTTGAGACACAATACATCGATTAATGTGGGACAAAACAACGACAATGGCTCTCTTCAGAAACAACGAGAGCCGTCAAGTACAGTAGTCACGCCACGAGATATACCGTAATCCTACCAGAAAGACTACTACACGGGGAAGGGAACAGCGGGTTTACCGTGCATGCAGCGACTCAGCGTCACCAGTTACCATAGCAACGAGGAAAGGGATATGCCGCCCGGAACAGCTCACGGCCTAGCGTTCATTCCGGTCGCACATGTCCGCTAAGAATGTCGCCAACTTGGTGAACTGCTTTGATTATTGGCGCGCAACGTGCTTTTCTCTCTTTGTAGCGGAATACGGATAGGTTTCAGTTTGCACGCGAGTTGGATCGATGTCTTAGCATCGTATAACAAATCAAACACGCTTGGATTTGGACTGCTCTATAATTAAAGTTAGCCACGGACAAGAAAGGTTTGAGACTTAGGATCTACATAAAAGAAATAGGTCGAAATCTCTGACTGCTAGAATAATACCGTCTGATACCATTGTGCGTCATGAGATTTGGTTAATACTATCTTCTTCTTTTTTTCTTTTAGAGAGAGAAAAAAAAACAGTACTTTCAATTTACTCTGACAGCAGTGTCGTTTACACTGAAGACAAAATGCTGTTGGTAAAATGATATTTCTCGAAACAATCGCGTTTAAGTGAATTTTGGCTACGCTTTCTAATTGTTTTTTCTCCTCTCTCTCTTCTCTCTCTCTCTCTCTCTGTCTTTGGTTTTCTATGTCTTCTTCTTTTCTCCTTTTTCGTATCTTCCCTCTCTTTCTTTTTCTTTTTATTCCCCTCGTTTCACTCTTTTTAAAATTTCTTACTATGTAAATACATGAATAGTGAAGCAAACACAGATCAACCGTCACATAAAAGCCATCCTGATTTTGTGCAGTATATGTAATATCTGTTCAATTAGAGATTGACTAATTTAGTAGACGCTCACAGTGTTTCATTTATACCATTACCTCCTTCATCACATACATATATTGTTGCAATCGTACGGTAAGAATCTACTGCAGTTCAGTTCATTTCAGTTGTGTTTATCTGTTAGAATTTACATAAAAATTGAACAAACAGAATGGAAGACGTTTCACACAAATTGGACGGAAAACAAAAAGATCTGGAATTTGAAAATATCTTAATGATCTATGCTGTCAAGACTTAATTACGAATTCATTTGGACACACTTACCCTAAGTATGAACATGAGGTGACAAAGTTAAATCCCATTACTTCTCCCATTCCGTTTGTAAAAAAAAAACAAGCAAACAAGAATATTAAAGTACTTAATGTTTTTTATATTACTTCAGCATAACTACAAACAACTCCCTCATTGAAACCCTCGCTATGTCACGACTGTAATACAATTGATTTGAAGTGAAGGATATAATCATTGTTACTCGTGATTTTGTTTGTTTGTTTGTTTTAAACGTGGCACTGCCATTGTGTATTTGTTACGAACACTGTAAAACATATACAATGCATTACTTCAAGGCATTTAGGGACATCCATTCCCCTCCACTATCCCCAATCCCTTCCTCCCTCTCTCTCTCTCCTCTCTCTCTCTCTCTCTCTCTCTCTCTCTCTCTCTCTATATATATATATATATATATATATATATATATATATATTATATCATACCATATTATATCATATTATATTTGATAAGTTGTATTTAGTCATATCAATATTCCACAAATCATGAAAGAAAATGTCATGATTATGTCACATTCCATTTTGTAAGAAATATAAGAAAATACATAATCTTATATACAGATTGCCATGTACCAATAAAACAAGGTTGAGGGGTTTACTGGACGCTGAGCTTGTAACATATAGACCCCCTTATGTGTATATGTATATGTATATGTATATGTATATGTATATGTATATGTATATTCATATACATATTCCACAAAACTTTAAAAAATGACACGATATATCACACATATGTATGTATATTATATATATATATATATGTATATATATATATATATATATTTAATATATATATATATATTCATATCAATATTCCACAAAAAATTAAAGAAAATATCATGATGTATCACACATATGTATGCATGTATATATATATATATATATATATATATATATATATATAACGGCCGTTATAAAAAGTCACTTAAAAGTGAAGATAAGGAACGAAAGAAAGACATGGAAATACCGAATTTGACAAGAACACAAACAGCAGAACTCTTTATTACATTCATCGCAAAGAAACGAAAACAGGTCACCTATAACTTAATCTGACATCAAAAATAATAAATATTGGACACTTGGTTTAATGGCCTCCGTTTGAGGATTAAAAGAGCAAAAACCAACATAATATATCGACATTTTCACACATAAGCGCCAGTTCCTTTGTAATTCTACAGTTCTATGCTTTTGTAACGTGTTGAAATGATCCCGCTCCAAACGTATTTCAAAAAGTACATGTTTATCATTTACATATGCTGGAGCGATCGTAGAATAACCAATTTCCAAACGATAATAATATATTGCAGCTTTTATTTTGCCACGCTTCGTTCGACTTTGGTTTTGGTTTTGTATGCTTCTTCGTTCTTTTTTTTTTTCTATAGCCAGAGTTTATGATGGTATTAACGAGGAAATCAAGCAACAATCAAGCTTCAAATGATCACTGTATCCATTGCAACTCGCAAACATACAAAAACAATGTTGCTCTTCTTTTTTTAAACAAAAATCATTATCTATACACATACACATTCCAACAGTTTAATAGACCGCTGTGTTAGGACACCATATTGCGGAAGAAGGTAGTAAGAAAGTTCTTCACGATTTTCAAACGGTCTGATATTTTTGTTTTTTAATTGTCACATTGATCACATAAATATTCACTGTCATTATTTTGTTCAGATTGAAAGTATTCTTATATTAATTTCCGTGGTATGTCGTAATTAAAGTAGATGCTTGGCAATACTTATGTGAAACATAATTTCATGGTAATCGATGGAAGATGAAAACAGGTAAGCGACCAAAGTATATTATTTCAATTTTCTGTTCTCAAAGTTAAATCATCGTTTTGACAACAAACTTTGGAGTAAATACCCATACTAGATGCTTATCGTTATTTTCATTACTTTACTTACTTTACTTTTTCGGAACGATGGTATAAGTTTTAGCCTCTTCATCGATCAGAAGGGTATCCTCGACTGGTTTTGATCCTTCCAATATATGATATATATATGTGATATTCTAAATTCTATGGGACATAGGTCCCTACACACAACACATGGCAGGGAGGGGGGAAAAATGCTTGAGACCAAGGACCTATAAATGCAGTGTTACCCTTCTCGTAATTAAATACACAATTAATTCTTCCAATGCTCGTCTAGCTTATTCTTAAAAACATTAACAGAGCGTGCCGAGGCTACATCTTCTGGAAGAGAATTCCACACATCGACCACTCTGTCTGTTGGCAAAAAAAAAAAAAAAGCATTTCCTCACATCCATTGTAGCATACCTTTTTTTTTTTTCAAACTTCATTGAGTGACCACAAGTTCTCCCACCACTTTAACGACACAACATGTCAAACTTAGTGTGAACCTGATATTGACCGGGCAAATATTTATACACATCAATCATCAACCACTGCAGTTGCTGTTGTCTTAAACGTAGTCATTGTGTCAAGTCAAACATAGTACATAAAATATACAGAATCTTATGATGCAACGTATGGAGAATGCGCTCAACCAAGTAATTGTCATTCCAGACAGATTTGCTATAAAACCATGCCTGAAGTGACTCAAGTACAATACAACTGCTGTAATATTATTGTCTAACATATCAAAACTATAGAGGGTGAAAATGAAAACTCTTGTGTTTTGAATTGATCAGATGAACCATGTGTTCTGCAAACATCTTACAGTACAAAATATTCGGATTGTGGACTAGGCTTCAGCGACAGAACCTTCTTCTTATGTTTAGTATCCGCCTACACAACCTACCCAGTCGGTTTTCGCATGTAGGCCTATACTCTGGGTGGTGGGATTGTATGAAAATATTGGCGGTAGACGGAGAGATCGCATATCAACTTTGATCTGCAAACGTTTGCCCCTGTAGGAAACACTCGATGTGATCGGCACATCCTGCAATGTGCTTGGAATTTCCGGAAAGTGATGCGCGTGCGTCGCAAATTTTGCTGGCGACGTTGGCTTTATGTACAAGCCTTCCTCAGATCTGGGGCGCAGCGAAACTGATTCGCTATGGAGAACGTCGTGTAGAGCTGGATGCCACGCCAAGAGTCGCACGCTTGGGAACGCTTCTCTCTCCCTCTCAGCCCCAGTGGAGCGATAGTCAATGATGTCCTGTGCACTGGCGACTGCTGCTATATGCCTATTAAAGTTTACGTCTTCTGTCTCGCCTGCGGACCTTGTTTCTGCGGATTTGCAGATAATCGGAGTCGCAACCTCAAAACGCATTCTAGTTCCTGTTATAGGCCTACTTCGCGGGCTAACCCTCGGCAAATTCGAGGGGTCCATTTGCACCCTCGCCGGAGACAGTTCTGGCTTGACGCTTCGACGGCTGCTATTCCGTTGATATCTTTCGTCTTCACTGCCGTCCTCCCTTTGACGCCCATCGTTGTCGTCAAGAGATAAAACGGAACAACTGTCTCTTTCCCTCAGGGGATCTGCTGTGTCAGCCTTAGGACCGGTGCATTCAGAGACTCCCGTAGTGCTCGCTCGACTTTGGTTTGTACGCTTATGGAGATTGATAGAAAGGTCAAAGTCATCACTGGCTTCAAGGTCTCTCGATTGTTTTTTTAAAGTCTTCGATGTCAAATCCATCGTTTGACCAGTGACTTTTAAGTTGTCGCGCCCTGCCTTGCCCAAGCGAAGAACGGGTGCGGATCCGTGGAACCTCTTCGTTGACTGGACGAGAGGGGGCGCTGTACGACCACTGAATGCGCCATGCTCGAAACGATTCGATCGGAGTCGCGGCACTCGCTGGTAGATCTCGGTCTCCGACAGACGGTCGAGGTCAACCTCCCTGTCGAGTTTCTCGGAGCGAACAGAAGTCTGATCGTCTCCCTGGCTCTCATCTGATATGAATTAAAAGAGAAAGACAGATGTTACCGTTACTTTCAGCATGCTAATTTGACAAAGTGCGAAAATTTCAGCGTACAACTTTGTTGGAGGTTGTGAAAAATAAATCCAACATTGCGTATAAGTGACTCACAGACAAAGTAGTAGTTACCTTCTACGCACTCCGAACTAAAGCTCTGTACAAGATATGACAGGGAGTGTCGGTGCAAGATAGACGTAGTCTGCGACAGCCAGAAAATGTAATGGATACTGAACTTTTGAGTGCAGTCCCACACCATGTATACAATATTTCAATAAGATTAAAGTTTATCGCATCTAAGAGAATGACAGACTTATCATTAGAATCGGAAATGGGATAAGAAAGCAATGGGCTTTCAAAGTTTCACATGTATTCGCTAAATATATGCAACTAGGAAGAGGACATAATGTCATGCTCTCCAAATGGTTGGTGCTAGAAATGATATCAGAATTAGTCGCTTATTTAGCAGCGGCAATCTCCCCCTTAAAGTCGTCGTTGCTGTGTTAGATCAAGACTACAGTACAATAGTTTGATATGACGAATAAAATCTCCTATTTATTTGATGTGAAAACAGGTAACTTTGTGGACAGTTCAGAATTGCCTTGATTGATGTTTGAATAACCGGTGATGGCATAAATGTGGGTATGAACAGACTGATTTTGGCGCTTAAAACGTATACTATGATGACGTGGCTTATTGTTCATTGACCCAGAACTTTCATTATTATTTACCTGAAAACATTTTTTTTTTGATTGACGATGAAATGAAATTGTTGATGAAAATGGAGTAGTTCTTTGACATCCCTCTCTTGTACGTCAAACACAGTGGTTTTGATATAGATTATCATTCATCCAGTCGAAGTGTGAACTCCAAAATTATTATAAATCACAAGTCGAATGGAAACTTACGTCGTGCGACGTTTCGATCATTCTTTCACTGGACGGACGCCAGAAGTAGCTGATCGTTAATCGGCGAAACGTCGCAAGACGTAAGTTTCCGTTCCAGTTTTGTGATTTTTGATAACTTTGTAGGTTACAGTGTATGTTCGTTTGTTTTTAATTGAAAGAAAAATACGAATGACTGCATATCTTTACTTCTTACCCTGAGCGTAATCTACGAATGCACGTAGGTAATGATCATTTACCTTTTGGTTCGGTGCAGCTGCGATCGTCACGTACCGCTGTGATGTTACTGGGATGCATAAACTCTTCGCAGCCACCGGCTTTTCCGGACACAATCTCCGGGGCTAATTTCCCTAATGGTCTCTCATAAGTTGCCGAAGTCTCTCCCATAACCCGAGTCCCGTCGCCGCTGTAGTGGCTCTTAACACGGTCTACCGTTGCTTTGAGATGCTCGGGACCGTAGGGTTTGGTGAGCTGTTTCTTCGTCGCCAAGACGGGCAGCGTGCAGCCCTGCTCCGATGTAGGAATGCTGGAAAATGTTTCCCCGCGAACGCCCCACTTCAGAAACGGCATTGTCCAGCGATGACGTTGAAAATCCCTCAATAAATTATTTACTTTCAGCAAGCTCTGCTGCAGACGAGTATTGTTCCAATCGTAGAGGTCAAGGCAGAAAACTCGTGACGTAACGATCGAGCTGGAATATCAGTGAATATCCATTTTGCCAGAATGATAATTTGTTATCTAGTTTCTATTTCACGATTCGAGTTTTCACGCGTAGGAGAAAACGGCGAGCCGCACTCTTTGTTCTGCTGATGGATCAACTTGATAACGTCGTATCAAATCTATAAGCGATAACATTCATTTCCCTGTGGAGCACTCTTTTAACAGTCCTTGTCTCCGTCCAACAAAAGAGCAATAGTGTCGACCAAAATGCTGGCGCTTCATGTATCATAATGCTAACTCAAAAAAGGGGGAACCATCGTAACGCTTCTACAAAAACAATTTTACCGGCTGCGAGCGTACTGGCAGTGAGAGAGATAAAAAAACGACCATTCTCCGTTAATTGTGTGTTGATCTTTTATCCTAATGTCTGTCAATCGGCAGACTGAAAGGTATCTCTCTGTTACTCAATTAACGACTGTCATCACAGTCACAATTCACTCCGTCTTCATGGCGTATCACTTTGAATGGGACTATTCATTTAGCACTGCCTTGATTGACGTCACACTCATCTCAGAATCCCAGAATCACTGTATTGTTTAAACTCTGACCGATCTCTACAAACCCGCGCTTTTGCCGGATGGCCAGAGGCGTGTGAATATTCACGCATACGACAACCCTGATGCAATAGTCAATCCTGTGTAGCCAACAACTTTTAACTATGGTTTTAGCAATCTAAGAAGTCCGTTGAACTGATTGGCACCTGCCCTGTGGTATAAGCTGACAGCCCCAAGACCGGCAGAGAGAACAATAGGCACCTTGCTGACCGTAGCCTGTCCTTCACGTCCGGAAACAATAAGACCGCAAGGTCAAGCACAATAAGATGTGAAAGCCCCTAATGATAAATGGCTGGAGAGGTTGAGCGATGGGAAGGCACTTGAACACCTCCATGATTTCGTTTAATTCACGCCTTTTAATGTTGCCCTAACAATGTTGCCCATATACGATGTAAGTGTGTCGTGGAAGAATCTTGAATTCTGCGATGTTTTGCCGCCATTATCTTTGGGTCGCTATGGTTACCTGGCTTAAGAGTCTTACCGTAGCAAGTCTTCCACAGAACAAAATACGCACCGACTGGTTGTGGGCTTCTCCTTGCCCTTTTCACATCGCTTTATACGATGTGTGTGAGAAGGTTGTGGAGATAGCAATGCTGTAAACACTTTTCCAAGCTGCTGCGAAAAAAAAAATGTGTAAGACTTACATCTCTGTTTACGATACCTATGTTACACGTTAACACATTGATATCATTTTTTTTTCTGTAGTGATTCGCATTACAATGTCATAGCACCATGGTATAATGGTTAAAACACAGTATTTGTAAAAAGAAGGTCTAAGGTTCGATTGTTTTCGTGCTTTCATCCTTGATCCAGATGTTACGTTTCCATTGTCCCTCTAGATCGTAGTAGGTTAGTGAATTAGTACCTTGCAATGATGGGGCAATCATGTTCGCAAGGTGCTTTTGGAGATCAGGTAACGTAAACACTCATAAAGATGCTACCCTATGTAGAAAAAGAAGGCCATTATTGTCATCAAAACTAGGTAAACATGGTAAAAGCTGTATGAAAATGGTTCACATACCAGAGTACCCTAGCGAGACTGAACAGCGCCACCATGATGTCATCTCTGTGGAGGATCATTATCCAGCTCATGCCTAACCAGTTGTAGTTACTCTTTTTTGTCATACCACGTCACGTCACGTGTGCTGATACGTGGATGTGTGTATGTGCGAGTGTGTTTAGTTGTTGCTGAGGTTTCTCCCTATGAACTGGTAATGGGCACATATACATATTTCACTCTTGCTTTGTCTTTTTCTGTTTATGCACGCAGACACACATACACACAGACAGACAAACATCACGTATACTAGTAGTATAATAATTATGATTATACACATTATGATATGTCTTCCATAAACTTCATATATATATATATATATATATATATATATATATATATATATACATACATACACATATATATATATAGTGGGATGATGCTGATACTCGTACCGTACGCCTCCGTCATCTTAGGCACGCTGTTAGGAAGAATTATAATCGAGACAATGTAATGATGATTTAAGATGTTGCAGGATGCCGGCTGGTGGGAAGCTTTCGACCTTCGGTCTTCTTCAGCTTTATTGTCTGTTTGTACAAAAAGAAATAGATGTATATGTCACATGATCACTCTCATCCCGCCACAGACAGCCACAAGACAACCCAAGAAACACACACACGTCTGCTTAGCAGGTAACTACATTACGTTTAGTTATGATAATGTGTTTAATAGTCTTTATTGTATGATATATGCCTGTATGTAATATATACCCATTATATCTACTTACAGTTATACGTCGTTGAATGTTTTGCAATTGCCAAATATGTTGCCAAGTATGCTCTGAAGCTGTTAACTCATGCTGAAATTGTATTCAATGTATTATGTTCATTACTCCATGGATCTGTCATGTTCAAAACATGTATTTCATTTTGTATAAACAGACAATAAAGCTGAAGAAGACCGAAGGTCGAAAGCTTCCACCAGCCGGCATCCTGCAACATCTTCTGTCATCATTACATTGTCTCGATTATATATGTATATCATATATATATATATATATAGTTACTTATTTATTTATTCATTTATTTATTTATTCATTTACTTATTCATTTCTTTATACAATTATGGTAATCGTAATCGTAAACGACAATTCAAACGATAGCAACGATGACGTTTGGGAATTTTGGCTTTCAAAAAAAGTTCGCGAATCGAGAGTAAATAATGTGTTTTAAGTGTGTGTCCCTAAATGAGTTGTTCGAAAGATGAAATAAAGATGAAAAAATCCAACAAAAATTATGTAGTTGAAGATTTTAAACATTTTGTCTAATCTTATATATCGATTGCTTAGAAGCAAACGTCTTTTTCAACTTAAGGCTTCAAAACAATAACATGTAAATAAATCAATATGATATTCGAATCACATTTACTGACTCATAAGCATACAAATAATTACAATCATAATATGTAGGCATCCAAAGTACATTGTATGTTGAATAAGCAACATACATTCATGTAAAATAGGCAAGCGTTTCTTTTACACTGGGGCAGTATAAAAAAAAGGTGAGACATTTCGAATTTGTCTGTATACTGAAACACTTGTTAGCCAGTTTTAATCGTATACTTTGAGTTTGAGACTCAGCAGTTATTGCTTACATTCACCACCAACCATTAATTTCAACGAGTTCTTTTAAACGGTATATGTTGGTGAAAACTGCATCCGGACGACTTTATGTGGCATTTCATTCTGACTTTGTTCCCATCTTCAACGTATAAATTTAAAGGTGAAATGATATAAGTTTCATTGGAATCGAGCATAAAGTAAAAAATAAATGTTCATGTGAATGTGTAAATTCCCACATGTTTTCAAGGAACAGTGATAATATTGTTTGCAGCCACATAGTGACGTCATTATGAGATGATGACCTCACCACCTTACAACTCTTCCATTTGCTTGTACAAAATTGTTCTCATCAAATCAAGGACATCATAGTGGATGATGTTGTAGCTGCAATGATATAGGGATGATATCTTTTTAAGTGTTTCTGCTTAGATCCTCGTAAAAAATAAGATAAAATAAAGACAGTAAAGAATTGTGTGTAGGTCAGTGGTAGACACAATCACGAAGAGATTACATCATCCCTCCTCTAATTTGTACATTACATGTGGTTTCGACCAGGGTGACAAAACCTATTTCTTTTAAAAGTCAAATGTTCAGGGAGCGAAAAAACATGGCAGCCAAAGCATTATGAAAATGGGATCGCCTTTTCCTTGACATGCCATGTTGGCTTTCTTTTTTTTGGGGGGGGGGGGGGGGGGAGGGGAGGGGTAAGACAGCTAGGATTATTTGGATAGAAAATCACTGAACTGATCACCTGGAAATTACTTGAAAAAAAAAAGTGACTTTTACCGAAATCTGAGATACAAGATTTTTCATCCAAGCTACGCAATATCACTCTTTTGTAAAAGCATGTGGATCTTGAAGAATACGTTTGATAATTTTGATAAAAAGTTTTGAATAAAACTTCTATAATTCTGTTCTTCTAGTTTAATTCTACTTATCTAACCGAATCACCTTGAACATTGAGTGGAATTTCACGTTAATCCTTTTCGTGCCTTCAATGTTGATTGCCATAGAAAGTCACATAGCATTTTTACACGCTGTCCAAAGTCCCTGGCGCAGAAAGAGTTAACCATTACACATGACTGTGGTGATATTTCTAAACACAGACAAGTATTTCAAATCACTGTTGGCATGAGTGCAATAATTGTGATAATTTTGATAAAATGAGAAGATGAAAATATCATTTATGATATATCTTTTCAGGAAGAATGCAAACTGCTCTCCAGAATTTATAGACTGAAAAGAAAGCGATCTGTATATAGAAAGCCTATATAATAGTGAAAAAAGCAGTATAAGCAGAAGTAATAGTAGAAGTATAGGTAAACATGTTCAAGATAAAAGTGATGATACTACCATCATTACCATCATTATTGTCAACATTACAAGAAGTGCAGAAGTAGATACTTAATTGTAATATTCAGAGCAATGTTAGCATTATTTGGCAAATGATTACGAAGTACTCTCAAACGGATCCGGCGTAAAATTGTTACGCCACTGGACATGGTATTTTGACGTAGCAAGCTTGCGTTTACATCGCTGACTGGGGTTCCGTACCATATTTTCAGTCACATTATAGATTATCAAAATCAAAAATAAAAAGCATGGTCTTGTCACACCAAGTGATGCAAGAGTGCTGTGATCAAACCGTAGTCAAGGAATTCCACAAAGGTTTTAGAAAGATGATGCCTTGTCATCAAAATATCGGCTTACAAAAGGTGATTATATGCTGCATAGATTAAAATTGTGTCATCGCGTTCACACACACATCAAATCGTGTTGTTTTCACAAATTCAGTCATATGTTATAATCATTATATTAAACACTTTAGGGTTTTAACGTAAAAGAATGCATATCTTCATTTATAAATCGTGATGATAATTCTTACAAAATGAAAAAAGACCAAAAAACAGTCTATCTTTATATATTTAACACTCAAGGGTTTAAAGTAAAAAAAAAACTGTGTATTTTCATTCATTTATCGTGATGACAGTTCTCACAAAATAGAGACGAAAAAATAGTAATCGACTGCGAGATTTCACAATTATCCGTTCTCATTTTCAGTCAGTTATCGAATAAAAAGCTACATCCTATTATTCAGATTAAGATAATCAATCAAAGGACAATATCAGGTCAAAAATGTTGCTTAAGAAATGTTTACAACTTTAACTTTTACAAGGACTAGAAAGTATTATTCTTGTGAATTGGAAATATCCCTTGTCCTGAATAAGTAGCAGTGGTGGTGAAGTGGCATGTGTCATCAATTTTGTTGTAACATTAGAAATTTCATGAATCGAATTCCGAAATAATCTTTCATCAAAAGTCCGAGTAGAATCTTTCCACAGGATAGAATCCATAGTCTTTGTTTAGAAAATGTGTTGGACTGTTTGGTGGACAAATTTCTCCAAAGGCAGATGGCGTGTAGACGTTACAGAGCGGACAGTCAACACTGTGTGACGGGACGATGACGGGTGCTAAACGCGATGGGCTGCCGTAGACAAACACGGTGTTGGGTGTTTTGAAACGATTGTCTGGCCAAATGACATGAGGATGGGGCGGTTGTAGCTTCTTCATCACGCTTTCGGTAATGTTTTCTCTCAGCTCGAGGTTCTTGTTCGACAATGACCCGTTCATGTCTTTGATCACCGCGCTACTATGCTTGAAGATATCAAGCTTTCTCTTCGCCGAATGAGTGGGACGATCTCCCTCGTCGTTGCTCAGTGCCCCCTCCGATAGTTCCGGCGTCGAAATTTCGCTTCTTGATTGGCAGCCATCGTCGCGGTCTTTGGCTGATGTCGTTGGTCTGGTCAACAGACCACTGACCTCCGCACAGTAGCCTCTCTCTTCGCCTTCCCATGGGACTCGCTCTTCAATATCGTCGGACTCTCGATCGTTCTTCTCGCCTTCCATTCGCGCCAAGATGACGTCTTCCAAAGCTGCCGTGCTCAAATCCTCGTCAGTTTTTGTCCTTTTCTCATCAACCTGCGGTAGACGGCGGAAGGCAGATTTACACTGCCTCGCAGCGAGTTCCTCCTCGTCACAGGCCCACTTCTCCTTGATGGGAGATTTTGTGTGTTGCCTGTCCGAATCCTCGTCACTACAGTTCGAGGCGGTGCTAGAACCACCTGTTACACTCCCTTTCCCCTTGATCATCCCCTCTGTGTCACCCCAGCACACGGAGTCCACTTTTGAGGCGGTGCATCGCTGCCTCCTCTCCACTTTGGCGCTCTTTCTCTGTAGCACTGAAGCCGTCAACGACCGTTTGTGTTTCTGTATATTTTTCACCAAATCCACCCTGCTATATCCGGTTCCTCCCGTCCTCCGAAAACCACCTGTCTTTGCTCTTTCCTTCACTGATCCTTTCTCGTCCCCCTTCTCCTTTTCTCCCTCTTTACCCTTTACGTCACCATTAACCTTCTGCTTTTCTCTATCCCCCTTCTTCGATGGAGAGGCTGATACTGGTGGCACTGTTTTTTGACGAGTTTTCGTAATTTTTGGCAACTGGAGCTCGTCCTCGAGAGCTGGCATAGTCTGCGCCATCTTTGGCGGTGTGATGATGCCCGCATCTTTCCTGACTTGCTCCAACTCTTCGTTTGCCGACATCGTAAGCCGCATGAGCTGCTTCTCGCTCATGCTACCCAGCGGTCGAAACTCGGCCCGTCGATCTCGATGACGACTGTGATTGGAATGATGACGGAGCTGTCGACAGCTCTCCTCCTCGTCCGACTGTTCCGGGGCGACCACGCATCGGCGCCCTATCGACGACGACGACGGAAGCCGAAACTGCTTCTTCCAACTCACGTGGTTGACGGTTCGCTCCGCCGTCGACAGCGGGATGCGAATCGGCTTACAGAACGGGTTGGTTGCCAACAGCGTCGCCGGCATTATTTCCATCTTCAATATCGCACACGGAAAAATCCAGCTCTTTAGCTCAGTAACATTTCTTCATACAGCATCAGTCTTTCTCAGAAGTCAGACATGGCAACAAGTCACGCGATGCAATCGATAGACATATTGTATAGCCTCTCAAGGTCAATTTGAAGTTAGCCGAGCTCCTTTTCTTTCTCTCTCTTTCTGTTCATCGATCCTCAGTAATCTGCAAGAGATGAAAACAAGTAAATAACTCATGAAACAATCGCCTGAATCTCTTGAAATTTGTATACGGTAATTGATAAACATCAATCCTATGTTTATGACATTTTTATGTAAATGGGCATAATCACAAAGGCAGGACATATTTACGCAATGTAATGCAATAGAAAGGCTCTACAAGTACTAATATCCATTTCAGCCATCTAAAACGCTTCATTTTATCATGATTATTCAACTTTAATACTAGTAAATCCTCTTTTTATCTACTTGCTTGGGATCAGTAAATTTGAAGAACAACAATGCGATGTGTCAAAAAAAGAAGACAGACTTCTGCGTCGCACGTTTTTGATGAAGATCGCGAAACATATCAAAGAGTAAGGAAAATGCTTTCGTCGGCCTTGCATGCACAAATCCCAGTTGTCTCGCTTGGGCAACATTGTCTTGGCCCTTCTGAATGCCTGGAAGAACTTTTATTTCTATCATGAACATGTTGAAACCCTGTTTGCCCATACAACTTCGATGAGCTTTAATACAAAATTACATTAATCTAATTTCTGTTTTCAAGATATTTGCTTCATTATACTTATGAATGATATATATTGCTCTTGACATGCTTGATGTATCTGTTTCATGCTTTGTATGGCTCTTTTGGGGAAATGTGATCTTTCTTTTCTTTTCCTTTTTTTTTTTTTGTCGTACATCATTATTATGAGTCGTTGTAAAACCATGCATTGAATTGAAATAAAGTGGATTGACATAGCAATTGAACACTGCGAATTATAAATGATGAAAATATTACGACTGTGAATCGGAAGCTGAAAAGGTAGTGGACAATGATTTTCCTACAAGGTTTAAAGGGATCGTATAGTTTTGGTTGAGACCTAATTTCAGGTTTCTAACATTTTTGGTGAGGTAATGAGAAACCTCTTGTAAAATATGAAAGAGCGTGTAATTCCACGAGGAATTCAACGTTTATTTGTTGAAATTGGTTGTGAAATAGCTGAGATATCCAAAACAGAGCGATTCTAGTAAAGTGTGGGACCCACACTTTATTACGATCGCTTTGTTTTACTTTGTTTTTGGATGTTTCAGTCATTCCAAACCCGATATTCATCGAATAAATTTTGAATTCCTCCTAAAATGGTGTACACTGTACTATTTCATAAGTGTTTTCTTGGTATCTTGCAAAAAGTTAAAGCCCAATTCTCATCTCCACCAATACTGTACCATCCCTTTAAGGCGCGTAACAACAGAGCGGAAATAAAATTCTCTCTAAGATTCGATGCGAGGAAGACATTGCTTCAATGATTGCATACCAAGAATGGTATCTCCTTTTCAAGAATCATGAATGTGGTTAGGATCAAGGCTAGTTGTTTCCCGTTTTCTTTTCAAATCTCATTCGTTTCTGTAACATAGATAAAATTATTGTTTTGTCTGAGGTTCACACGGTATTCTCATTCGAAATATATTTTCTTTCCTCTATCCTTTTTTCTTTGTTTGATGGTAGTTTCTGCTTCTTTTTCATTGTCTTATCAGAAATGTTATAACATGACGTGCTGAATAAACAGAACTATGTTTTTTCACTTGTATCTCTGAGAGATGTGGAATATAGGAAACTGTTTTGAAATAGAACAGCAACAACAGTCTACAGTTACAAACGGTGTTTACAGACGTGGTCGGTAATTTCTTGTTTTATAAGCAAGGTTTTATGAGATTTTTAAAGACATCGCTTCACTGGACCATATCTAATCATCCATGCCGAAGAGTCACCCGCCAAGACGACCTACAATGCGATAAGAGAACCCAGTATACCTACACTACAGGATACCTGCATTTTTCTCTGAAAAAATGTCACCTAGTGCCTACAGGGCGTTGTCCCCGCCGCCTGCTGTTGATCTAATCGCACCCTTGTATAATAATAAGAGCTCTTACGTTGTGGTATTATCTGATGAAGGACATATTCGGCATGCCGAAAGTTCACATTAATTAGGATAAGGGGCTTATTTTTCTTGCACAAATGTACATGATACCATAATATGAAGGGCAGGTCATATGAAAGATCAGAATGATTAAGCCTGTAATTCTGTGCACGACGATGCTTCATAGGATTTTTCCTAACTTCATAACTTTCACGTATACGCTCCTTTTCAACGGTTGCGCATGACAAAAAGGAAAATAATCTACTCAAAAATGGTCAATACACTGTAACGTCGCAACAGCCGAGCATTTTATGTTATGTGAAGATGATTAACAGCAAGAGAGAGTGGAATCGGTTATAAAAAGAGTAAACTTTACAAGAAAGTCCCGCCAATGTAGGATAAACCTAAATAATATGGGTGTGACTTGCATTTCTGCTGGAGAATATGATTGGTTTGGTTTGATTGAATTGATGTATTAAATATCTTGCATGGATGTCGGGTGTCCTGGAGTGAACATTGGACTATAGTGCTAGTAACAACAGTGTGTATTCAGGTTGCAGGTAAAGGAACACTTCCCTCATGGCGTGTTGCTATTCTGCTTGGCCACTTTATATCTACTTTTGATTTTCTTGAGAATTTGTTGATCTTCCTTTTTTCGCTAAAATATTGAAAGACATTTCAGATTTTCAATCCTAAATCCAGACTTGGATCGAAAAGATTTGTAACCATAATATTATGGCAATGTCATCACGTACTTACACTGGGAACTAAGGAATTTCTCACACATATTCTAAATCAGTCTACAGGGTATATTTCAGGAAAATCCTTACCTCAGTACGTTGTCCTCTCATCAAGGGGCTGATTCTTTGCTACTGAGAATCAGTCGAAACTTGAAGACAATTTCTGCCATCTCGAATTTTGTTTGTGTCTTCTGCACTTCTAATCAGCCCTCTCACATCTACAGATCCGTGGCCATGTTTTACACTGACATGTACCAATAATAATGTCTTAAAACGCTGCCTCACACATCAGGGCGAAACGCCTCTCCAATGTCCAAAATCGTTCTTGATGTCATAATTTTTAAACCGTGTATAGATCATCAAACGATAAGCCGTATCTGTTTTAAGACTTAGAAATGCCTGGAAAGGAGCCAAAAATGTCAAATATTTGACTTTTCCAAACTTGCAAAAGCACGGGGTCAGCGGCATCGAGCACTAGCGTGTTCTTCGCAGGCGAGCAATGCCCTCTTGTCGTAACCAAAGCAATGCGCATGGCGAACACCGTTTTACATCTACGGGACCGTGTTTTCGCACTGTACTGCTGAAAACGCATGAAAGGGAAATCGATGGGTTACAAACGCAGATTCTATGGTCCCTATCTCCATACGTTTATTGTCCTCGAACGTTGAATCGATTTCTCCCGACCCTTTCAGATGAGTAACTATATTGCCTCAGCTTTGTTGTTTACTTTCTTTCATCCTGTGGAATAATGTTAACAACGCATTTGGGCCCCAATAATCGTCAAATCAAAACTTGTTACGCTCTGTTTGAATACACGGACCCCGCTTGACGTAATGACCAAACAATAACATTATTCATTTCGATGTTGAGTGTGAGAATAAGAATTTGTTTCCTTAACTCTGATATTTAATGATGAAATCTAATATTAGGAAACAAAAACAACAACAAAAAAAAAACTCGTCATGTAACTCGCTGCCTCCGATAATTATACTGTACGATTGCGTCTGTATTATGACGTTATACCTGCTGCTAGGAGTTAGAAATCACCACAGCAAATATATCAATGATGGTATACTAGCGACTTAAAGTGTCAAAGAGCAAAGTCTAATTTGACTGTGCATTATTTTGATCATAGTGATAGTAGATAGTGATGATACTGATTGGGTTGATGTTAAAACATCTTTGAGCATTCATTGTTTGCGAACTTAGCGCAATGCTTAGATTGTAACTCGAAGTCTCCTCTGTCATTGACTTTAATTATTAAAGGACTTTTCGGGAGAGAGAGAGACTTGAGGGAGAGAACGAGAGATGGAGGGAATGAAAGAAAGAGGAGTGGGAAAAGAAAGAAGAGGGCTGGGGAGAGACAGAGAAAGAGAAGAAAAAAACATGTTGATAGACAGACAGACAGACAGACAGACGGACAAACAGACTGACAGAGGTTCGCGTTCAGATCGACGGTTTTGCATAATTGCATGGACTCAGACAAATATCTAAATCGTTATCGCTTTCGAACGCAAGTGCTCAACCCAACATGACGGTCCATACAATGTATACATGATTTCTCTTGACCATGGGACTGCCATGTACTTGCGTATGATATGCAGCACTGAACTTTTCTCAGTATTATAGTATCACTACATCACTATTGAACGTTGCTACGTATCATTCAAGACTTAGAGTTGATATCTTGATAACTATTTCACACGCACGCACACTCACATCGCACAGACACATAAGCGCAGCTTCAGTCGCCTTCAGATAACAGACCAATGGCAAATTTTAAAAGACGGAGACATTGCGCTATTTATGAGTATAGACAGGAACGTTTTCAGGTGTTTTCATGAGGTGCGCTGACACTGAAATGATGAAAACGTATTCATTGTCGCAAACTTTGATGATAATCTTTTTTCGCTGATCAGATTCATTGCTTGAATATCATCATCGTTTTTCAAACATCTCTCTCACTCTCCTGGCCTTCTCTTTAAGGTAAACCATGGGCAGAATTGTATAGAAAGTATGTGGAAATGTGTGACCACATGATGAACAATATCTGGTCACCTGGAATCGAACAGAAGACGTGGATGAATCAGTCTGTAGTGTGTTCTTGTTTTTTATTCATTCATTCATTCATTCATTCATTCATTCATTCATTCATTCATTCATTCATTCATTCACTCACTCATTCATTCATTCATTCATCCACTTATTCATGTTTGTTTGTTTTTCAACATGGACACTTGCGTCAGCCAAAGGCTGTTCTTCCACAAGTCCATGCATCCTATAAAGAAACAGTTACATAATATGATAAAGTAACATACAGGAACAGAATATACAAAAACCATTGAAATATACAATCAAAATACACACACAAACACACACACAAATCAAAAAACAACATCAACATTTGAAATTACAGGCTAATCGCATTAACAGCTTTATTAGATATGACTGAGAGCATAAAACTGTCCTCGTTTTTTTCCCAAGGTTTACAACACATACAACTGAGAAAAAGATGAGATACAATGTAAGTCACCCATATTCACACAACAGAGGGATGACATAGGTGATCATAACTCAGATTTAAAAAAAAAAAGAATAAGAAAAGAGAAGTGACGTAAAGTGAATGAAAAATGTAAAATGGGATCACCTGACTGTAAAGAGTTGGAATACACAAAAGTGAGAGATAATTGCAACGCTTGATGGGTAACTCAGGTGGTGGATCATTACCCATGATGGAATGGCAGTATTGGAGTTATCATCCAAAAAGAACTGCAATAGTTTGCTTAATAGATATTCCATATTTCTTACACGAGAACATTTGACCGAATTAATAATACATGTGCTCATTGCTTCGTGTATTAAAAAATTGTATTGGGCACCAGCCAGTTGAAAGCGGGTGAACCTCTGAATACGAGTTTGCGTCATAGAGGCTAAGAAGATAAATACGAATCATGTGAAATGCAATAGAGAGTGACGTCAATATTAGAAAGATGAATAGGATATTAATTTAAGTAGAGGATATTACTTGTTGCGATCGCCAAAGAGCTGTGTTCGAGAAACCTGACCCATGCAAAGACGTACCATGGAAGTAACCGCTGTCAGTGACCATTGTTTTTCGAACTTGTCCCAAAGTCGGAGGGAAGGAATTTATTGATAATGCCGACATTCCATTGATCTACTGTTGTGACCCCCGCGGTGTTGTATTATTCTCGGCGAGGATAAAGTGGTTAATCAAGGTTAAACAAGTGGTGTCCTATTCAAGACCTCATTAAAGTTGCATCGATATCAGACGATATGAAAAAAGGGCGCCGCTTACGCTCCTGACAGAGTCACGTTGATCTCTTACCGCCACTTCGCATTACTGTAACTTGTTTCGGAGCTCAGCGCTATACCAGGGAGGTGAGCCTCCCTGGCGCTACTGATCAAGCCCTCTCCACCCCACCCCCTCTCTCCCTCTCTCTTGTTCTTATCTCTTCCCCCCCCCCCTGCTTTCCCGCCATTTTGAAGCGTTAATTGTCACAATCTGAGATTACAAACTAATTAACACCAGGCTTAATGAAAATACCATGTTTTATTTTATTTTGAACGTTGAAGAAAATATTAATAATAATTATGGAAAATTGCTCTTAAATTATCAACAATGAGCAAGCACAAAAAATGAACAAGACAAGGAACATCAGTGTCCAACAGGAACGCATTATGAGGTATGAATTTGAATCGGGTCATTTTGAAAACTGTGGGTAGGTTAGAAGTAGTGCATTCATTGTGATTATCTTTCAGCGCGAGTAGAAGTTTCTATGAGCCTTTCTTTACTTGGTGTTATTTACGAAAGCGTTCATACTATTTGCAGAGCTGAAACTGCACTGGGCAGTGTAAAATACCAACCTTTGTGCGAGCTATTCTTCCGTGCATGGTTTACTTTTGTCCTTATAGGAATACACGTTACAACAAAATATTTTTAGAATCGCTTGGTGCCCCGTGGCCCACGTGCGAGAGAAATATACGGAGTAGGCATGGGAAACGAAAATTATGGGAAGTGTAATGACATTGGGCAGGAGAGCAAAGAAATTTGACTACTTCATATTTGACAACAGTTAAAAAACCAACACGGTACCGTCTGCATGCACTCCAGCAGTAATTACGTTGGTCGTGTGGAGTTTAGATAAAAATTCCCTCTATTTTTTTTTTCAGAACTGTAGTTTGCATGCTGAATTAATTGTCATGGTTTATACTCTTCCCGAATGATTGCTCAGACATATTCTGTAAGAATTTGCGTCAAAGATACTGTCAAAAGGAACTCGTCTGATATGGCGCTACAGCAGGGGCGGATCCAGGAATTCCGTAAAGAGGGGGCGCCTTTACAAAATTAAAGGGGATGAGCGCACGCACCCCACCCCAATTGTTTTCTTTTTATTTCTTTTGTTTTATCCTCCCCCCCCCCCCTCAAAAAAAGAAATAAAGAAATAAATAAGGGGGCCGGGGGGGGGGGGGGGGACGCGCGTCAGGCGCGCCCCCGCCTGGATCCGCCAATGGGCTACAGTCATACAATCGCCCTTATATATGTTTTGCTGACGCGAATAAGCAGTTACAGCAGATCAAACTAAATCAAAAGTCACGTTAACTTATAAATTGATTGTGTCACTTTTTGTTACCTTCGAAAAAGTCAGAGCAGGTGGCAATAACATTGGGTTTTCATACAAGGGTACACGGACTGAAGAATCAAATAAGCCGAAAACGAAATACAAGGAAAAATTGTATCGTCTGCGTATTTCATTTGTCATGCCACCCCTACCTCTGTCAACAAACAACAAAAGTGGCCTTATTCATTATTGCCAATCGATGTATTAAAAAAAATATAGAGTTAAACCATATACGAGCATTACTCCTTAGCAGCGCTATGAGGAGGAAGAAAAAAAAAAAGGAAAGTCGAGGTGTCACAAGAGCTCTGATCTCGTCTCATAACAACATCCAAAGACTGTCAATCACGCTTTTTATGCAATGACCAGTTAACGAGGTTTGAATAACGGCGATTACCAATGGTCATTACACAGAAGAACAAAACAAAAACCAAACGAACAATAGAACATCAAGAGGCTTCGGCCATTGTGCATTTCTAGCTTCTTTTTAAATGCAACTATCATTATCTTTGAGGAGGTGGATTCAGTGTCAAGTTCAACTCTGTCCACGTTTGTTTTATTGACATCCTGTCAAGAAGATGATGATGTCAGTACTGAGAAAAAGAGATCTTCTTGGTTGTATTATATTTCAATAGAGAGCTTTCTAAGGAGGTGTCACCAGTGCCCTTAATTGACTTAAGCAGCTGATTGAGGTGTAAGGTGTCTTAGATAAGCTGACCCCATCCCTTGCCGCATACACCCACCTTTTGTTTCGTTTTGTCTGTCATTGTTTTCATTGTCCATTCAATCTCAAGTCTCTGCGAAACTGTTAACTTGACTTAGCATGACCTGCTCTTCAGCATCGTGATCGACGAAACGTAACTAATCCATTTTCACAACTCGTCAATCAAGTGTCAATCAAGCAGGAAGAATAAGATTAGCTGATGGGAAATCGGATGTATAGAAGGGTGCTCAACTCGGTGTCAAGCATGTCAAACGTGAATTCAATGAAAGATTAAAAAGTGAATGAACGACTCTGTTCCTCCTTCTTTTTCTTTTCATTCTGACAGGTGAATTAATGAACTTCATCTCTTTGCACGCTCAAGATTACAATGCACAGGATTACCACGCACGCACACACACACACACACACACATCCTTACACATAGTCAATTTTAATTAAGAAAAGAGGTGTTCTAATCTTTGATTTCAGTGCATGAAATATTCTCTAATTAAGGGCGACAGAATTCATTTGTTGAAAAAGAAAATCTGAGAAAACATTTTGTTGATGACAATAGCGTAAAAAAGAAAGAACTCATAAATTTTTGAGAAGAAGTAGAGCATACTGAATTGACTGCGTTTATACAAATCAATGACTTTCAGGCCATCAAGGATTAGAAACTGACTAGTACACATACTCTGCAAACACGATATCAAACGTTACTACAGATGATTAGCAAACACTTTATTTTCTGCATTTCATCATAGACTATTGTGGATGAGGTAAATAAGATACAGTAAAGCACAACAGGCCGAAATTATTTGTACGACACTGTGTGGCGTCACGGAGGTGAAATTCCAAGAATTAGAAACAAAGTTTCAAAGACAGACTTTGCCATCACCGAGTAAAATATAGTAATTACATGAAGTGGAAGAAAGTTACTTGACTGTATGACAGACTATTCTAGATGAGATAATGCTATGTTGACCGCATCATATCTCTCACGTCTCCGAGGACACAGACGAACGGTCTTCGTGATTTTGATGAGTAGTACTATTCTAATAGAACTGAATAAAGGCGATGAAATGCGTCATTTCGAATGACATAGGAGACATTGACTGTCTGGCAGAATATCCTGTGCAAGGCAGCAGCTAGCACATTGCAGCGTGTAACAAAATGCCTCTGACGTTATTGAGGAACGAATGTAAGGATTTGATGGGGTAAGGACCAATAACAAACAGGGGCAATTTTGTTTATGCGACCAGTTATTGCCAGCGATCTTGATAGGCCCAGAACTGATCGAGTGCCTGCAGTGACGCACATCTTTCATCCGCAATTCCCGTCACGCTGAGTGGGTCTTTTTTTCGTGTACATCCTGAACAAAAACCACAATGGTCCCTGTCGCGCAAGACAGTAATTACCGGGGGATAAGGGTGCTTGCATCCTTTGTGTTGCGCCTCTATATTTAAAGGTTTTACAATGTATCTGGAAATAGAAACCAAAACAGAATAATACCCTTGATTGAACAAGGCGAGGAAAGAGGGCGCGTGTGCGTATGTGTGTTTGGGAGGGGGATAATAAAGTACAAAGTCATGTAGACATGACGTTAGTTGAGAGGTGTCATCAGCTGCGCAACGGTTGCCGTAGGAGCTGTCACGTGTTACTAACACTTCACAGTCTGAACCGATTTTTTACAACTTCTCGAAAGATTTCAAACCACTGAATTTGGGAGCACAAGCTTTAGACTTCATATCCTGAAACAAACTTCGACAAAGTTGTACCGACAGCCAGCACGTTACTCCTCCTTTTTCCCCTGCCAATCCGTACTGAGATGAAAGAATCAGGAGACATTCGTCGGGGTTCAATCTTCGGCAAGCGACCCCGTTCACCTCCCGAGGAGAAAACCCAGTGCGAGAGAGATATAAAGCGAAAGGATGCGAGCAGCACGCCGAGAACCTCATCCAGACTACGCAGCCTGCTTTCTGCGAATGACCAGACAGACTGCCACTTCGACTATGACGTCAACGGCATCGAGACTCGAACACCAAGCCCGTCGAATCACAATGTCCCTGGCTCCCCGCCGCCGCGCAAGCTGCCCAGCAGACTCAAACGCGTCCTCCTCTTCGAGAACGCCATGGAGCAACGCCTTCTCGATCAGCAAATGCGCAGATTCGAAGCCCAGCAACATCGCGAGGCGGTTGCCATGGCAACGGATATCGTTCGCGTTCGAGAGTCGTCGGCGAGGATGATGCGAGAGGTTGCGAGACTCACGAGAGAGAAATCGGCTAGCAGTACGAGGACCGGATGTGCCAGCTTGCCACCCATCCTTCTGGATTCAAGTAATTCGATGGTGTACAGTCCACAACGTCTCCCGTCCAGCCCGACGGAAGTCATTCGTCAAAGGGCGTTGAAAAAGAAAGCGAACTCAGCAGGTCTATTCCTCCCCAAGTTGTCACACGACGAGAAAGCGTCACATCGCAAAGGCAAGTCCACCAACAAGCGTGGCATACTACTCACCTTACCCCAGGTTTTGGACTCAAAATACGGCATTACCACCCGTCCAGGGAGAACATCACAAGAGTTACCACCTACTCGTTCGGAGCGGGACACGCACGCGGCGCTGACGGAACGATGTCTGAACGACGACCGCTTCAAACGACTGGAGGAAAGTCTGCTACCGATGTCAACCGTTCGCGACCTCGAGGAACGACTGGGCCCAAACGCTGCTAAACATCCAAAAGAAATTGACAGTACCGATGACAACAGTGGGTACCTCACCTACGACGAGTACTCCGACTTCGACAGCGAAGACGATGAAAACGATGAAGACGATGAAGACGATGAAGGATTGATAGCTCCATGTCCATCACGAGCTCATCCGAACACACCTGTGACGGGACTGCGTAGACTCAGCTATGATATAACTGTGAATGAATTGTGAATTAAAATGACAGTTAATAATCACGAAAATATCGAAACTTCAGGAACATTGCAACTGCCTAATTCTGCTGTACCGTTGCGTGAAACAGCGACGAGTATCATCTGGAATTGTCAAGATGAAGTTTAGGGAGATGTACCAAACATTTATTCAATGATGTACCCAGCAGGGAAGTGGATATATCCTATTGATTTACTGAAATGTTTGTTGTTGCTGAGAAAATTCTCATTACTTACGTCGCCTGTTTGTGTATAATCCGACTTAAAAACAAAAATCAGTAAGTCGTCTCTATGAATATCAAGAACAATCAGGTGATGGGTCCGTCTTTTGAAGAATAAAACAATTAAGAAAATAAATTATATTTATTTTCAGGAATGGAAACGTCAAACTCGTGCACGTGTTTTTCCAGATATTTTGTTCAGTTATCATGATTTTTGATTGAGAATCCTAGACTATGTCTGATTGCTCTGTCTGTGCTGTGCTGTAATTTTGCATGCAATTATGAAATATCCACAGCTAGACTTTTGCTCATAAAGATATAATTATGTGCGGGAAAACAAAATGGGGATGCAGAGACAAAATGTATGTGCGGTTGGGTACGTGTATGTGTGCGTGTGTTGGATTGAGTTTGTGGCGCGTTTTAGAATTCCATGTCTGTGAAGCATATTATGTCTTGCCCAAAGTATGCTTGTATGTCTTGCCTAAAGTATGCTTGTATTGACCTCATGATTCGTCTGTTGAAAGTTGAAAGTTTATTGACACAATCATCCCATTTGGGGCATACGAGTTCAAAATCAATACATTATACAAAACATGAAAACATACACAAACATAGTGATGTACAGAAACGTTACGGGCACCGCCTGCTAGCACTAAAGCAAGAACTCATAGATATACAAAATTCCTTATACCATATAGGCCTACCAACTGAATAATCTTTAATAGTCATATTTACAAACAAAAAATAAAAGTCTCTAGGCTGTTACACTGTTTATATATATATATATATATATATATATATATATATATATATATATATATATATATATAAATATACATATATATAGCTATATGATAGTATATATCATAAATACAGCCTAATGACTTTTATTTGTTTTTGTAAATTTATATATATATATATATATATATGATTAATCACTTATCAAAATATTCAACAATTTCTTTACAGAATTTCGTTTCATTTCGTATAATTGGGCGCATTCATTTCTCGTGTGTGATTTACTGTGTGTGTGTGTGTGTGTGTGTGTGTGTGTGTGTGTGTGTGTATTAGTTCCGCACTGCCAAGTTGATATATATTATATATATATATATATATGGGGAAATATAGTCAACACTTTATTCTTCGAATCATATACCCGGCGTACTCGATTCGGGGTGCGGTACAACAAGTCACCTCAATGGTGTCTACATTGCTATTGGTCACCTGTACGTCTAAACTGACCAATCAGGGAGCTTGAATAACTTCTTGAGTTTATTATTGTACACTGTCTCCAGTCACACAATACCGCGTCATAGATTGTACTCTCGTGTCTGTGTGTCAGTGTTTGCCAGTGACTCCACCTTTTCCTCCTTTATCTTTTCTGCTTGTTCACATGCACATACCTAGTACAGTATATGCACAATTAACTCATTATAGCTTCACAAAACTGAAAATGCACATTCCATGTAAACGTCCAGTCATCACAGCAAAGCTCTAGGCCTACTCTTATACCACTAGATTAACTTATATCGGGTATTTGATCAGTTACACGGAATTGTTTGTTTGTTCATTTATGTGTCTATTAGTGTACCTTTATTCTGTGTATTGGTATGGGTATGCGCATGCGGGATGTACTCCTCTTTATTACGTCAGGACAAGTCAAACAACCAATCAGCACCTACAGTGATTTTGTGACTATTTGCATTATAGTTTATTTGCATATAGTACCCAATGTCTATTTGCATATAGTACCCAATGTCAAATTTTACATTTCTGATATGACTCCATTATACAGGTGCAAGCATGTGAGGGTCCACGTGCAACTCTGTGTGGGAAACTCTGGAGAGTGATATCCAAATGCAACCTGATATCAAAGGAGACCGAGTAGCTTACTCAAACCCCCAATCAGCAACTACGTACATGAATATTACGAAAAAAAAAAGAGGAAAAAGAAAATTGACGTGATTGTGCATTGTGCGCAGGCCTGTCTCCGGGTTCCCTCCGACCTTTATGCGCATGTTTCGGCGCGTGTGTGAAACGTTGGTGCTGGCTCGTTTCCTTGTAGGTTCCCGTTAATTCCCGAGATAGAAATACTATAATCTAGTACCGGTACTCAGCAAATCAGCAACTCTGAACAGAAATTCATATCGCAGATTGGAGACAGAATCAATGCATCAAATTTACTAAAATTATCACAGAATCAGGAAAATATGAAACTATACCGCTGCTTATGGCTTAAGACAGGAAGATAACCTTAAGGTTTAAAATGTGTTCCCAACTTTAAAAAGGAAATCATAAATTTAGCAAATATAGAGGCTTTCAATAACCTTGCAACCGAAATAAACATTGAATGACCAAACGTGGCTGGAAGGAGGGGGGGGGGGGGGTGGGAACCCATATATCTTTTTTATCCTATAAATTGTTAACAGTGGATGGTAAAAACATTAATAAAAAGTCATCCAACATCATGATGCAAGAAGTTGGTTGGGGATTTGATATCTATCACCTAGAAAATTTGCAGTTTCTTATCTTGTTTCTTTGCATGCTGAGCGCAGTAATTATTTACATTATTTGTTCATCATCATTAGTTATGCGACTAATGTTCTGAAGTATTGTTCTGAAGGCAGTAGGGCACTCGAGGTAGGGGTGGATTCTCTCTTGCCATCATATCTATACAGGTTCCAATTGCTGCAAAATGATAAATATTTAGTAATTTTCATCAAGTTCGTATTTTCCCTATTTACCCCCCCCCCCATATCTGTCTCATTTCCTCTCCCCCTCGTATTCATATATAATTATATATATATATATATATATATATATATATATATATATATATATATATTGAAGAGTTTGTTTGCAAAAACCGATAAGTCCATATTTGCCAAATGGAGATATTTGCAATTAAAGGTCAAGAAAAAAAATGAGAATAATAAGACATTTTTTCTTCTTTTGACCATAACTTTAAAAATGTACCTTTATATGTAGTGACCAATATATCGTTTAAAAGGTATTATTTTGTACTTTATGACACAGACCGTACTTCAAAATCTTCAAAAATGGACTTATCGGTTTTTGCGAACAAACTCTTCACACATATATATATATATATATATATATATATATATATATATATATATATATATATATTCCTACTCTCCTATACTCTCATCTCCCCCTCTCTCTTCTCTAACTCTAGAGATTTACACATTTTCATCATGCAATCTTCCCACCAACTCATCTCCTTTTTTTCAAATTTAAGTCTGCCCATCTCCATTTCTCCTTCTTTCTCCCTCTCTCTTTCCTAAAAAACAAAACACAAAAACAAACAAAAAACAAGCAAGCAAACACACAAGCAAACAAAAACCCAACAACCAACAACTCACAAGGTTCTGCCACTTACACGCCTCCTATACAAAGTCATATGTACCAAACGCTCAGCTCTATAAAGACATTATCACTTAACACTAATGATTATAGATGGCAGCATCACATTTATTCCAGCTGTGTCAAACACATATCCATACAAAAATATAATTCCATAATTTTGGATTAAAAGACACACATTCATTTTGCATATTATTTTTCTTTTTATTTTGATGACAAACTTAATGCATCACATTTGGTTCAAATGTCCCCTTGAGAATTTGGCATTACGATGGTTTACATGAGATGTAGATACACCCGGTGTGACCTTTAGAGTGGTCTTTACAACATTATTACAAGACAAGACAAGACAAAACAAATCAGGAAACAAGTAGAGACTCTTGCCATGTGAATGACACGAATGTCTGACATGATCAGCAGTTGACACTAGGAAGAAAGAAAGTGACGAGATTGATGCTGGTACTGCCAGACAAAGTATCTGATTTCATCAAGGGTCAGCTGAGAAATACGGTCATTGTCTGGGCAAGATTGCTCACACTTTTTTTTTAATGTGTGTTTAGGCTCTTTGCTCTGGTTGCAGGAATTTGCATAATATCTACAGGTAGTATCTCATTTTCTGTCCTTGGACAGGTAGCCATAAAACTTAATTATCAAATGGCACGACTCACTGGGCATTCTGAACAAAAGGGAATCTGATATCAAATAAATTTTGCGTCTGATTTCTCACGAAGAGGTCAGATCTTGGCTGTAACAAACAGCAAGAAAGATCTACTGTCAACGAGTTTGCAAAATTACCTTCAGCATCCAATTGCAGCTAGATGGAGTCCTTTATTATCTGAAGAACCCAAGCACCAAATACTGATTTCCAAGTTAAGATTGTGAAAGAGAGAGAGAGAGAGAGAGAAAAAAAAAGGGGGGGGGGAGGGGTGCCCTTCATAAATCATCTTGTCAACTACTTTACTAATGAAAACAACAAAAACAATGAAAAGATTTTTTTTTTTTTTTTTTTTTGAGGGGGGGAATAGTCATCTGCAGTATCCCTTTCTAAAGAAAGAAAAAAAAACAACAACCACAAACACATAATACCAATCATATATCATGATTAACTCATAGCCACCACAAGAACAAATACTATATTATGTTCAATATTAATAATAAATGCAAACACATTTAAGAAAGATTTATGGTGCATAGAAAAATAGGACATCTAATTCTCATTCGAGGCAAACATGATTATGAAATCGGATTACATGATAGCATAAAAGAGTCATTACACAGAGTAATATAATGATGTATGAAATCCACTTGACCAGTTGTTGTTGACTACAGAGACTCAATATCTAAAGCCTTCTGTACTTTTAATCATTTTAGCGACATGCAACTTTTTACTTCACAAAGTTAATTCCAGCAGTCTACGGTCGACCAATCAGTAACCAGAATGCCACGCAATGACCAATAAGGTTGCTCCCTCTCTGCTAGGGGCGGAGTCTATCTGCAGCGCTAAATCCACATCTTAAGACACGTTTCTGTTGCGTTGAAAGTCATAAAAATCATGGCCCAGAAAAATGCTGATTTTTTTGCCTTTCCTTTGGTCAGTCAGCTTCAAAATTTCGGCATATGATAGACAAAACATTAGACTACAAAATCATGCCAAAAGCAGAATTTTGATGGTTTTGACCGATTTTGATGATCTGACTTCAAACTCAATTTCCTTGGCTCAGCCTTCAGCAACTTTCAGACTCTTTTAATGTGGCAGGTCACTGTCTTCACAAAAAGTGGTTCTTCTATTTTCACTTCTCATATCAAACTACACACATTTTGGTCAAGTGTTCAGTTATATTTTGCAGTTACATGATACCTTACAATGTAGTTCTATCTTCACACTGTTAGTTGTTTGTATTGAAATAAAATTCATATCTTGACCTTAATAATCTCAATGAACATAAAGTCATTAAAGTCCTATGTACAGTTTAAGGCAACTTCACAATGATGTAGGCATCCTTACAAACGCACCATTTGTCTACTCTTTCTGCCTAGAGATTTAAAGCACAAAGGCAATGAACAAGTCAAAACTTGGTTCATGAAACAAAGATTACAAACATCCTTTTTCTTTCATACTTGCATTTTGTGCATGGGGAAAAAACACAAAAAGAACCTTTTTTATGTACAAAAACATAGAACATTCCCTCATATATTTCATTGTAAATTTCCTGTAAAAAAACATCTTCAGACAGTCACATTAGATCCAGATCAGTAGAAAAATATGTGGGCATCTTCAAAGTTAATAATTACAGCTCCCTACTTTACAACTTCAGAAAAAAGCACTGATTTGAAGCAAACATTTCATGCAGCATGTAAATGAGCCTAAGTCAAAAGTTGGTGTTTTTTTTTTTTTCAAAATCTACATCATTCATCTCTAATGACTGTATGTATGTACCTGTGTTTTCTGTGATATTTGCCTTCACATGTCCTCTTTCTGATGCTTCTGATAAATGGCAAAATTAGTATGTAAAAAGATAATAAAATTCATTTATCTATGCATAGTGCATTCTTCAGTTTAGAAACTATTCTACCGTCTGCGAGGACAGAAATAAAACATAAATGTAAACAAAATCCTTCATAAAACACAATGTAACAAAGAAGTACAATGGTCAAAACTACTCTTAACACTGAAGTAGATACCGGTATGAAAATCAAAGTTTCTGGAATCATTTAACACTGAGGAAGGATCACTTTTTAAAGCTTCCCTAATCTATCCATGTAAATGTTTTATATTTTTTCTTTGTGCAGTAACATGTGAGTCGCAAAAACTGTGGCGTCATATAATTCACCTCTCCCTAACTATGGGGAAAATGTTGTAGTACTGTTCTCACCGATTTGGCAGTCTGGAAAGGGAGGGCCATTAGACAAGCCCAAAACAGCAAATTAAAGAATGAATGAAGACTATCTACAGATATCCTTGTCTTCTTGTCCAAGTTCTTACTCATTGACAGGTCTGTATTATCCATTATAATACCATGAACTATCCTTCCGGGGGGATCGAGGGATTTCTTACAAAAAATTACAGAGGGGGCGTGCACCCAGTGCCCGGTGTGACCCCCTCTGGATCTGCCACTGTCCTTTTATTAACAAAATACAGAAGAGAGAATTTCTGCCAATGATGCACCTCACAAGGTTTTCTGACATCCATTTGAAATAACTCTGCATTAATCCTTGGACAGAGAGAGACATCCTATGTGGAAAGAGCTGCCCATTCTCTCTGTCGGAGCTCCACTCGTCGAATCTTGCCACTCACCGTCTTGGGTAGACTGTCCACAAACTCAATCTGGCAACATCGAGGAAGAGAAGAGGAATCAAACAGATGGACATATGTTCATGCACGCATTATTCAAATACAATAATGGATGAAAGGAAAGCTAGCATTAGCATGCATACATGGAATAACCATACTTACTATCGGTGGGGAGACAAAACCTAGTATGTCAAATCTTGGTGAAAATCACTTTTTTTTTATTAAAATCAACTGTCAGGTAGTCAGATAAGTGATATCCTGCCCAAATCCTAGTTGTCTTATCCCTAATATGAAGCCACCACAGGATGTCAAAGGAAAGGCAATCCAATTTACTGGCTTTATCTACCATGTTTTTTTGCTCTCCTGAACATTTGACATTTTTTAGCCACAAAGTTTAGTTGCCCCATCAGTGATATGCATATTTTAGGCCAAGAGAGTTTTCAGTGTTTCCTGACATATCTGTGTTACCCAAAGTGTGATACTAGGCCAAATACAGGATTCCTTATAATCAAGATTCGTGTTGCTCGCAATGGCATGACCTTATATTAAAGAACATATTTTATACTGTTAATCATCTTCCCTTTTTGGGCTGTCACTGTGGTGCTCTTTGTTGGGTGTTTGAGATTTACACACACACAAACACACACACACACAAATCACAATTTGCTGGTATGCTTTAACCCTATTCTAACTGGGCTATTTGAGACCAAGTTTTTACTGGGGGGGGTCAATTTGACCCCCCCCCCTTCAGATCTCGGCCGCCGATCGCGCGATCGCCGCAAAATTTTGCCTGAACATAGAGCCGGATGTCAACTACAAGATTACATGGGTCATACAATAGAAAAATGTTGATTTCATATTTTTTAATAAATTAATTATGCAAATTAATGCATGAAATCATATTTTCATCTATAACTCCATCAAAAAGACTGAAGGATTATTAAATTTTTGTGTCAGAGTTCCTCAAGACACATCAAACAATTTTCTTGTAAAAAAATAGTGCAATCAAAATCATTTTCTTTTGTTTTTATTGTTTTGTTAATTTCTTATGTATTTTATTGTTTTTTCGATCTTTTGTTTTCTATTGTTTTTTTGCCAAAATTTGTTGGAGGCACTTTTTCAAGCTTATCTACATTAGATTGATTTATTTCAATGGTTAAAAGTTGAAATAATCTAATTTATATCAATTAAACAAAAAAACACAGTTTGCATTGGATTTGCACACGAAATCATGAATTTGAGCGGTTTTCAGGTTGACATGCATATGCAAAACATTGCATAACTTCAGAACGGTGTACCCGGACGTCGCAAATTTGGTCTCAAAATATGCGGGAGACTTCAATGAAAAAAGTCATGAAACGACGCGGCAAAATCTTTGCGCGTTGCGGAATCGTGGCGCGAAACGTCGAGGGGGGGGGGTCAATTACCCCCCCCCCCCAGTTAGAATAGGGTTAAAGTAATTCCTCTAAATGTTACATCTATGACTTCCCATACATATTGATTTAGTGCAATAAACTCTCCTCCTTACAAGGTTGTAGTATTGCTTGCCCCACAGTTCTGAAACCTTTTATTTCATTGTTTTTCAAACCCTGATGTAACAAACTTTTGCTCCAAAAAAACTTTACTGTTCCAACAGATTGTGTTATAATGAGAGCCAACAGCAAGCTTCATGTAACTAGCACTAATTGGTTTGAGTTTTTTTTTACCATTCATGCTTGATAAATTGTTTATGACTATCATATCATTCCAAATCATCTTGTCCCATATAGCACTCTCCAACCCATTTTTTTTTCTACAAGTTAGCTCGTATTTCCAACTTCATTGTACATAATGCTTGCATTTTCCAGCAAGACACCCCATTCAGAGCAAGAAATCATTGAAAGTGTTTATTTAATCACGTTTATCCTTTCAAAATATGAACACAAAACATACAGAGTTTTATGAAAGCATGATGGCAAAGTGCAAACTGACCTTCCTTGGGTACTTGTACGGGGCAGTGATGGTCTTGACATGGTCCTGGAGCTCACGGGTCAGTTCTTCCTCGGGCCGATCCTTGTGGCTTTCTGCCAACACCACAAAGGCCTTCACAATCTGGACAGCAAGAGTGGACAATATGCAGAGGAGGTTGCATAAAAAATGTTTGTTTTGCAAGACCATTTCATGTTATTGATGAAGTGACAGATGCATGTTTACAAACATATCAATATACCCCAGTTTCAAGTTTCAACTTTTATCTTTCTTCAGTAAAAAAAGCAAACAAACATACAAAGAGACAATTAAATAAAACATACAAACCAAAATTACTTAAGTTAAGTACATACTCATAATTAAAAGTGTGTGATGGAGATTGACATAACGGTTTAAGTAAGAGTGGTGGAAATCAGCAGTAGCCATTGGCCTTTCGAGGTTGATCCCATGAGTGTATCTTCCGAGGGGCAAGATTTCTTTTCAACATTGCAGAAGAAACAAATTATAGAGTTCCTTTTCAATATTGCAAAAGAAAACAAATTTAAACTTAAAATAAGGCAGTCTAAACTATGCTTCTGGTACAGATCAGCACAACAGACAGGTTTCTTTTCAACATTGCAGAAGAAAACAAATTCAAGAGTTAATTCAAGGCGGTGATTAATATGCTTCTGGCACAGATAAAGACAACAGACAGACATTTCTTATCATCTGAAGTTTGAAAACAACTTTATTATATTTCCTTTTTTTCTATATCAAAGTAAAAGTGCTGTATGCACTGTAAATATTTTACTGTAATACCATAAACATTTAATCAATAACTTCAATCATTTCATATATAATTCATTTCAATAAGATTCATTTCTCATTCATTTGTTACAGTCCTGTAAGAAAGTGTTGGACTTCAGTCAAAAATCTGTGATCTTTTTCATCTGAGACTAGCCAGAAAACTAGTATACTATATTTCAGGCATATAACAACAATCCTACCTGTCTCTACCAATTTACATATGTCTGTGGACTCACCTCCCCTCTTATGGGGTCTGGGGAGCTGACGGCAGCGGATTCAATGACAGCTGGATGCTCCACGAGGGCGCTTTCTACTTCAAATGGTCCAATTCGGTACCTTTGACACACACAAACACAAAAAGATAATAAAAATAATTCCCATTACTATCAGCTCACAGTTGTGGCAACCAATATGAAGCTCTGGCACAATCCCATGAAACTTTGAAAATTCACATCTTTCTTATTTTGATATCTGACTTTGGTGAAACTTCCACCATTTTTGTTCATCTGATTTTACTTCCAACTTGAACACTGCATGAACGTGCCATCAAACAAAGATATTAGCGTTGAGTTGTGCATATAATTTATCAGCCTGTATTATTGGCATTATGCCCACTCTTGTTCTTCCCATTGTTTTTCCCTATTTGTTTTCACATTTCTTCGTTTGGTTGTTTGCTTGGTCAGATGGTCACTTCATCATTCATCTTCCAGGCCAGTCCAGGTGCATACCAGCAAAATATTGACAACAAAGCTGCTACCTTACGCACATGGTCAAGTCGTATGGTCACTCCTTGCCTAAACACCTTTCTCAAGTTACCAATGACCATCGTGTGCCCTCACGTGCAGATAGCCTGGTAGACTCATGATGCCCACCCGCTCTTTTCCTAGCACATCAAAAAAAGGTCGTCAACACGGTGTCTGATTTCTTTGCACAATAGTGAAGTGATCAAGGCACCACACTGGTTTGCTGGCAGAAAAATTCTGATGCTAGTATGCAAATTTCTACTGGCTCTTTGACTCTAACAAAAAATTGGAACTAGGAGTAAATGAAAGTAATAATACCTTGATCATACCAAGGAGCTTCAAACACAGTGTGTTTGAAGCTCCTTGATCATACATGACTTTATTTCCCCAAATGCCAATAAAGAATAGGGCAATCTCTGGATTGTTCCAATTGACACATTCTGATACAAAATGGTTTTTATGACAACAACATCACAAATTGGAAATGGCGATTGCTGTTGCTGTCATCACCTTTCTTTGACAGCTAGTCAAAATCAGAAAGAGAATTAAAGAGAGGCAGTACCAGGACTATTAATGATGAAATAAATAGATCTTTGGACTGTTATCATATCTTGGTTGTGATGAGGGTTGTTGGGGCGCCTATTTCTTGGGTGAGTTTTTACACGGTGTCAAATGGGTTAATGTTATATCCTCATCTCTGATGACTTCTACCACTACCAGTGCCACACCCTTGGGGTTGGGGGACAACTAAAGGGGAAATCCACTCCAAATATAAGTTAGTTTGAAGAAAAAAGAGTAAAATCTTACGAGTTCAATGGTAAAAATTTAACTGAAATTGGATGAAAGATAAGGAAGTCATGACACTTTGAAGCTTCGCTTATTTCTGGAAAACAATTCTTGTACAGGGGACATGAATATGCAAATGAATGAGCTAACCATGTACAGTGTAATAACCTCACAATTTTCCATTGATCGTGTACATTAAAAAAAAAAAAAAAAATTGATGTGAAAGTCAATGTTTCAGTCATTGAAGTCTGAAACATGATGTTATTCCTGGTTGAATATCTTCAGAATAGAGTGATCAGCTAGATGTACAAGGATTTGAGCCTCAGGCATAATTGCGTTTGAATAAAAAACTGGAAATGTCAAAATTTTATACACAAACTAGAAAAGCACTCTGAGAGCGCAGACCTCCGCCAAGCAGCTATATACTTTCCACCGATGATCTTGCTCTTCCCAAAAAGATTTGTCTCCTCTCAACCACTGGGGAAAAGCTCTTTGGTCTCTTCCATAAAGATCAGTGATTTCCACCAATAGGTACAGTTGTATACATGCTGAAAAATCGCCCGATTTCTTAATATAGATCGAAGCCTTTGTTACGTCATAAACCCTCGGCTACACGTCGCACCTCGGCCTAGCAGAAACTAGAGAACGCACTTTAGTGCGCGCATGAAAACCTAAAAAATGCGCAGCTTGAACTCCCAAGTTCATTGACCCTCCCTGCCAAAATATCAAAAATCCTTCACAATTCCCCCAAAATTCTCTGATCACTACAGAAATTTAATCATCTGTTACTTGTGTCATTCTCAACCTTTCCTGCAAGTTTCATCCAAATCCATGCACAATTTTTTGCCTATTTCGCACAGGGACAAACAAACAAACAAACAAACAAACAAACAAACCAACGGTAAAGAAAACATAACCTCCCCCTTGGTGGAGGTAATTATATGGCAAGTTGTGAGGAGATGACATGCTCACTGTGCTATTTGCATATTCATGTTGACCGCCCCCCCAAAATAGTGAAAGTTCAAAATGTAATAACTTCTTTATTTTTCATCCGATTTTGATCAAAATTATACCATTGAAGTCGTAATATTTTACTCTTTCTTATCAGACTAATTTATATTTGGACTAGATTTCCCCTCTAAACCACCCAGCTCACCCTGCCGATGATATGATGTCATCGTTCCTCCCAACAAACCAGATGTAACCTTCCTCGTCCATGCGGGCCTTATCCCCCGTCAGGTAGAAGTCACCTTTGAATACTGATGCTGTACGTTCCGGATCACCCTATCAGAATGCATCAATATAGAGATCACTTTATTCATATGCATAAATTCATCGAACAAAATACAAACATTCAACACATACACAACACACATATACAAAAACAAAACATATCTAATGGTGACAGTCTATAGGAGGAGTTCATGGATACCATCTCATGCTCAATGAAAGATCTTGCCCAAGTGTCTTTCTTAGGCTAGACAAATCTCCATTCAAGCAAGCAGCATTAAAAAAAAAAAAAAAAAAAAAAAAAAAAAATCACAGATGGGCCTGTGCAGAAATGGTAAAGTTGAGTATTGAGGAATACAGTCTATAATAGCAGTGACAGCTACAACACAGCTCTAGTTATGACAAATGATATCTTGGCAATGCAAATAGTCCAGCAAATGTAATGCATACTTTTCTTCCACAAAATACACATACTTTCATGTTGTACTGCTAGATGGCATTCAAATAATGTCTGTCCATGCTAGTTTGCGTAAGAAATGTTTAGCAATGGTACAAAAATATCAGAATGCACTTGTCAAAATGTGCAAGTACTTGAGAAATATTTTCCTAATATTTCCTTCTTGTTGGAGAACTAGTGTAGAATACCTAGCGTTTTTATGGCAACAAAAGATGACATGAATTTTCTTGCTGGTTTCTCGGGAGGTATGTGATTACATTAGAGGCATCATTTTACTGCAAGTTCCGTGTCAACTTTAAAACATGATACATATGCACTGGTACCTGTCAGAAGGTTGTATGTCAACATGGACATACAAAAAGGTAGAGGTTTAATGACCCATGGATGAGTGGAATGTTAACCTGTTGAGGACGAGTCCCGAGTATACTCGGGCAAGTGTCTATGGGAATGCATGTAGTAGCAAAATCAACCTGTCCTCAATGGGTTAAGTTTTAGTGGTGTGCAAGCTACTGCACACCAGCAGTTAAGATGGTAACTCATACTTGCAGAGTGAAGCATTGTCTTTGTTCATTGAGGGGGTCATACATGTTCAGCCTATACATTTTCCTTCAATGTTACTGCATCATTCTTGAGTTTATTTGTTTATTTCAATCATAGCAATTGTGCAACAGTTGATTCAACCCATCACAAAACAGGAGCATTACTCTTTGACAAATGACCTGGTTAAACAAGAATTTTACCACAGCTTTGCCTCCACTTCCCTCATCCCCTGCCCACCTCTTTAGTTGACGAAATACAAGCAGTACATCTTTGCACTGCTTGACCATGAATGTGCCACATTCCTATCATATATTTTATTCATTTGCCAAAAAAAAAAAAAAATCATCATTTTCATGTTCTAAGATTGCATGTGATACAGTCATTGTTTATAACTAGTGATCTTGATGGATCATATCACACAACTGAATGATTCTGTTTTTCCAGCAATCCCCCTGGTATCTCAGCTCTACTTGTTTGTCTTTGTTTTGGCTGGGGTCAGCTCCTGTTATTTAACCTAAATATAATACTGTATACGCCAAATATTTCGCGAGATTTTTTTTTCCCATGAATTCTGCGAGTCAGATGCTATTCGCGAAATTAAATACACACGAAAATAATGACTCTGATCCCGATATGAATGTGATGCACACGTATATATTTCTCCATTCAGTACAGTACTCCACGATCGCGAATTTAACCACTCATGAAATCGTCGGGAAGTCCCGATTTGTGAAAATTTAGACTCGATAAATATATGGCGTATACAGTATACAGCACTGCGTCAAGGATACGACCTTCAGTTCTGAGTATTCAGTATCAGTTGGTTGTTTAATAACTGCTTGTATTTTGCTATCATAAATATCTGGTGCAAGCTGAAATGCACAGGAGTGGGTCACAAAACATGGGTAAAAAAAATGTGGGATATAAATTTACAAAATTGACTCCCCCCCACAAAAAATATATAATAATAATAATAACAACAACAACAAATAACAACAACAACAACAGCAACAACAACAAGAACATCAAAAACAACAACAACAACAACAACAACAACAACAATGTTGTTCCTGGCCCCTTGCAACACACAAGGAAGAAACCTCCCAAGAATGCTATCATGAGTTCGGATCAAAGTACAACACCACTATGCCTCACTTTTGGCCAAAAATTGACTTTGGACTTGATAGTGTTCCCTGCATTTTCCTGCACAAACTCAGCTTTACAAGTTCCGAATCAACTGAACAAAAAGACAAGGATTCTGTTGGTTTTTTTCTTTTTTTTTCTTTGGTTGCTGTTGGACAGATGACATCAGCCATTTTACCCCATTGAGAGTGGGCTGATTTTGCTACAATTCGCATTTCCCAGAGACACCTGCCCAAGTACATGTATGCTCGGGGCTAGTCTTCAAGAGGCTATTAATTGATTCATGCTGACTATTTGACACCAACTTGAGATTTACAAAAATTTTCATTAAAAATGAATGATGTGGGCCATGATGTTAAGGGGTGGGGATCAGGGGTTGAGTGATAATTTTTTAGTTTTGAATGATTGTTAACATGCCTATGGGCAATAGTAAATGTCTTTACTTTTGTGTGCCCTGACCCTCATGCTGTCTCCATTTATTTCCTTTTCATTTTGTGTAACATGTACAGTACAGTGTATTTCTTTGTAATGTTCATTCTAGTTTTTGCTTCATTTTTGTAATGTTTATGATATGTATCCTATTTTCTTTACCTGGTCAAATAAATGATAATCTATGATAATAATAACAAAAAATGTATGTACACTGCTTTGCACAACCATGTTACTTCCTATCACAACCCACAGAATAAATAATCAGAACAGTAAACTGGTGCCCATGGTCTAGTATTAAAGGACAAGTTCACCTTCATAAACATAAGGATTAAAAGAATGCTACAATATTACTAGAACACACCATTGAAAGTTTGAGGAAAATTGGACAATCGATGCAAAAGTTATGAATTTTAAAATTTTTGTGTTGGAACCGCTGGATGAGGAGACTACTACAGCTGGTGAGCCATATGCGTACAACAATATAAAGAAAATGTAAAGAAAATTCAACATATTTTCACTTTTTTCGCATAATAAAAGAGCAATTGACCTGCCTCTTTCTAAAGGCAGGGGGAATAATATTACCCATAACATTTGTCGGTAACAAGTCAGGGGAATGTGTAATTTTCTCAAAAGATGAAATTTTGCGAAATTCTCTTTATATTTTCCTTATATTGTTGTACGCATGTGACATTTAAGTTTGCACTAGTCTTCACATCCAGCGGTTACTGCACAAAAACTTCAAAAATTCATAACTTTTGAACGGATTGTCCGAATTTCCTCAAACTTTCAATGATGTGTTCTACTAATATTGCTACATTCTCTCAATCCTTATGTTTATGAAGGTGAACTTGTCCTTTAAAGCTGACAAGGATCTGGATAACTGGAAAATGTTACCTTGTGACTATAAACTAGATGCGGGACTTCCAATTTTTATTACCCCAAATGAGCATACTTCTGCTTCACACTCCATTAAATTCCGTTTGCAGGAAAGACATTTTATATCCCATATTAAAAAAGTAAGAAATAATCTTGACTTGTACATCACCCACCACATATCTAGTGAAGAGTGACACCGGTCTCTTGGGCTTGACCCGGATACCAATGATGCCTTCTTCTCCATGAGGAAGTTCATTGCCTTCTTCATCCACGATGGCCAAGTCATATCCCGGCGCTGCCTTACCGCAGGATCCAGGCTTGGGCTGGATGCAACGGAATGCCCCACATACCAGCACCTGTTGTGTTGTTGGTTTGGGGGTAGGGGGAGGGGGGGGGGGTCAAAAGGGCAGAAAAGGAGTTACTAAAATCAAATCTAATTGATCAATATCACAGCACTGTTGAAGAGTTCCATCCATCACTCCTAGCTTTTATTTTCATGTAGGCCAATGCAAGCTTTAGGTCCCTCACAGATAATGAATAGGACAAAGTTTTATTTTTCTTTTGTTGTTGCCGCTAGTAACAGCATCAACCTGTTAAGGGGAAATTTTGTTGCTGAAATCATCCTTCTGTCACTATTAAAGACCCGGTAGGGTGGGGAATCTTTAGTAGCCCAATGCATTCGCTTTCTACCAGGGTTCATTTTACACAGAGATTGGGGATAAAGCTGTACATAATTTGTTACAGGGATTCCTAAATTTATCCCAGGCAGGCCAGCCTTTCCTTCCATGGTATTTCCCACGCTACCAGGTCTTTAAACTGGTATCACTTTACTTTAACTGCACGATATCCTTACTCTGGAGAAATTTGGATAGAACCGATTCAATTCATAAATCTGCACATCTGAGAGGTTAATGGAACACTGTAATCTTTCAAATTGAAATGTAAATGAAGTTGATTCAGCCCTACCCTCCCCCCTTCCTTGACATGCCATTATAAAAATGGGCATGGCATCTTAACAGTATGTGCGAACGTTGCAAATTTTGTCTCCAAAGTTGCGCAAGACTTGAAAGGAAAGTCTCGCATTGCAGAATTATTGCTCGAAACGTCGCCCCTCCCCCAAGCCCTTTTAGGGTTAAGTTTACTGGCAATTGCATGGGCTTACATCAAAATTCAGAGTTAACCTCATTTCCATTTGCCCAAGTTCGTTGATAGACATGCTTACCGTTTCCGTCTGTCCGTATCCCTCTCTGATGATGCCACCAGTTTTCTTTCTCCATACTTCCATCACTTCAGGATTCTAAAAGCAAGGTCATCATCGCAGTCAATGCTTACAAAAGTAATGTGCAACTTGTTTCTATTCACATATTGTGATTCGATGAATGGCACATAAATGTACACAATCAGTCGCTATAGCGGTCAAGTCAGTATGCCAACTGTACGCTACGTGCAAATGAATGACGTGATCTCACACACCCGTGTGCAACATGCAGAGTCACACTTTTGCTGTACACAAGTGCACTTCTGGTAATGTTAAGTTAACTGTGCAACAGGCATATGCAGAGTGCATACGTGGTAATTATATCTAATTTTCCCCGTTCTATCATTACTAAAGTATTCTTACTTCACAACAGAAATGCATTTTCAGAGCTTGCAGTAGATATTTCTTTTTCCAACAGTTACTAAGAGAACCAACAAACTACATTGTATTGTAGTTTCACAATAGAAATAGTACTCTGTGTTATTTGCGTATGATTAAATACAGTTCGCAGTGTGCATTGGCACAGCATTGTCAACTCATTGTTATGGAAATTAAATAGCGCTGCTGCCATTTGAGTTTTTATAGTCACATTGTATCCATGCAATAGCAAGAATTCTGATAAATGATACAGGCATTTCAGAACAGATCAAAATGACATTATTCTTTTGCCTTTCTTTCCTCTGATGTCTTCTACAAATACATAGATACATTGTAAATCTTCCATCTCATAGATACATTGTAAATCTTCCATCTTGTTTGCCTGTAATCCTGAAATGTCCTCTTTTCCTTAAAGGTTTTATGACATACAAATGTATGTTGATTTGTGTTGATTCATGATACCCTCAACATCACTTTTGCGGTGAAACGAATATCTAGAAACATTCCATATATTTTTCAATAATTTTTCTTCTATTTTTCTTCAGATTACTTGGATACACTCACAAAAAAAAACCCTTCCAAACCAAGATTCTGGTTGTACCTCATCTGTCAATCATTGCTAAAGGACTGATATGATTAACAAACTAGAAATGTCGCTTTGGCGACTGGTATGCCTCCGCCATAATACATGATTTTCCCAATAGGTCTAGATAGTACATGTAGACAATGTGTGACTACATTTTCACAAAATTGGCAAAATATTGAAATAACAAATTTCTCACAAATGTGTTGAATGTTCACCTTCCTTGACCTAGGTTTAATTGGATGAATAGGAGAGCATGTATCTAGGGATTTAAGGACTTTAACTTGACTTTGACCCATTCATACATTTAGGCACTGAGTAATTTTCAAGGTACAGGTGTGGAGAATTGGTGTGAATTTCTGAATTGAATAGTAAATTGTTACCATTTTCATCTGGCCCTTGACCCTAAAATTCATAAGATAATCACTTTCCGGTAGAACATGCATAATATGTACTAAGTTTCAAAGATAACTTGAGCCACTTCCGAGATATGGAGGAAAAAGTTAGTTCAGCACTTTCACTTGATCTTTGACCTTTTGACCTTTGAGGCAAAAAAAGAAGAAAAAAAAACTTTCCAGAGAATTTCTATTAGGTTACACATGCATACACCAAGTGCAAAAAAAAAAAATATAACCCTGCTGGCATTGCATAAATATGAGGGAAATAGTAAAATTTTGAAGTGTTGCACTTGACCTTTGACCCCTGACCTTTGACCCCATGAACCCTACATTCTCTAGATACAATCAATTCCAGTCAGTACATGTATATACTATGTTCCATGAAGATACCTTGAACAATTTTCCAAGATACGGAGAAAAAAAAAAGAAGTTTTAATATTTTTACTTGACCTTTTGACCTTTGACCTTTGACCTCATGACCTAAACTTTCACCAGAGAATCTTCATTGGGTAATACATGTATACACTAAGTTTCAAGAAAATATCTTCAGGCATTCAATAGATACACTGTATGGTGGAAATAGTGATATTTTATGTATTTGACCCTGACCTTTTGACCTTTGACCTTTGACCTCATGACTCAAACCTTCACCAGAGAATCTTAATTGGGTAATACATGTATACACTAAGTTTCAAGAAAATATCTTCAGGCATTCAATAGATATGGTGGAAATAGTGAAATTTTATGTATTTGACCCTGACCTTTTGACCTTTGACCTTTGACCTCATGACCCAAACTTTCACCAGAGAATCTTAATTGGGTAATACATGTATACACTAGGTTTCAAGAAAATATCTTCAGGCATTCAATAGATATGGTGGAAATAATGAAATTTTATGTATTTGACCTTGACCTTTTGACCTTTGACCTTGAGCATGTGCACCCAAAAGTTGATAGGCACAACTTCACCCCCTAATACACATACATGCCAAGTTTCATTAGGATACCTCAACATTTTTTGATAGTTACCTTGTCCACAAAATCCATTACGGACAGACAGAAGGACGGACGGACGGACGGAAGGACGGACGGATGGACGGAAGGATGGACGGACGGAAGGACGGACGGACGGACGGACGGACGGACAACCCGAAAACATAATGCCTCCGGCACCACTTCGTGGCGGAGGCATAAAAACATTGGAATGCACCCTCCCCGAGACCAAGCATAACTTGAATGTTCCCTCACCATATCTTTTGTTAGTCACATTGATATCACAGTAACATGCAAGGTGTGCCTCACACACAAAGATTGACCATCCACTCACCAGTGGTTCTCCAGCGCTTAAGACGTGCCTGAGTGAGCGCAGGTTGAACTTTGACATGTCTTGCTGTATCATCAGCCGATAGGCAGTGGGCGGGGCGCACAACACACTGATGGGATAGTCACTCATCACCTGTCGTCACAGCAAAAGAATTGCGGGGAACTTGACAACCATAGCATCAATTAATGTAGCACTTCCACGTATTATTACTTCTCTGAAAATGTGATGCACTGGAGTCAAATATAATAATTTTCTATCCTTTGCAGTAAATTCAGTAAATTCAGTAAATTCTAACTCACATGTAATTGCCACATTGCCTTTCATATTACATAGGCCACTGAATAATTTCAAAGCATCTGTTAAAATTATCTTGTTTTGAGCTGGTTTTATTTTTTCTTGTCATTAGATATATATATGTCAAAATGTTTGATTTCATTTGATGAAGAATTAAAAAGAGACTAGAGCTGCAACACTCTGATCTGAAGCATACTTTAATTGTGTGTCTCCATGGGATTGAATGAGTTTATCTAGTAATACCATGGAGCTACTATGTAGTAGGTCCATGGTGATACTATGACCAAACATTTGATGATAAAAAATACACAAACTCATGTGCCTCAATCTACGCAAGAATCAGTGACACAAAATTGTGACAGCTCTTCCAGACAAGACTTTTCAAATCTTTGGTTTTATCACAACAAAGGACAATAATAAAATTCTAAAATTTCAAAGATGTGTTTTCTATGTATTCCACTTACTTTGATAAGTGATGTAAGTCAATCTTTCAAAACATTTTGTTATATGTTAATCATAGCATGCAACTTCATTCCAACTTCCTTTTCTTAATCAGATTTGTTATTTATTAGGTATTCCAGGCTTGCTTTTCGTTCTTCTTACAGAGTCATTCATGTCAAGGCTATTCCTGAACTCATGAATTATTATGCATCATGTGCATCTTGTGCATTGTTACAATATGTTGCTCTGGTGACAAGGCATCTTGTAAGCTTATTACAGGTGGCTATCTCGTTATTTTCTGATGTATTTGGTTATTTGTTTCTCTTGCTTTTATTGTTCTCTTTTCCTTTATGTCCCTTTCCTTCTTTTCATAGTTTTCGTTACTCGGTTGTTCGTCTTACAAGACCAACATTTTTATGAAGGGACCTACAAATTGCAACCTCTGCTTTTTAGTAGGTCCCCACATTTCATGTTTGTATACATGTAATTGTCTTCTCTTGTCTTCTTTTTAATTTCGACGCTATGTCTAGTCTTATGTTCAATCTATTATATCGTCTGTTGAGAATGAAAAGGGCGTTAAGTTGTCACAAAACCCATAGTGTTCCAGAAACTTAACGCCCTTCTCATTCTCTACAGACAATATTATGTTATTTTTGTTTGAGATGTGGAACAATAATATCAAATCAAAATCAAACCAAATCAAACATATTCATTTTTCACTACGTATAGGTTTGCAAGTTCATTCATCCCTTCTGAGGTTGCATTCATCTTGCTGCTTGTTTATCTGTTTTCTCACTTGAAAATACAGCAACAAGAGCAGTCAAGACATCTACAAGTAGCCATCTGTAAACAAGCTAATGTTAGCACCTTGCCAGTCACATGGTCGTGATGCTTTGCAACACCTTCCCACTTCTTGTGTTACCGAGGACAGTCCATGGACTCGCATGTTAAAAAGATTGGCACAGTTGGCAAGTGAAAAACAATTGTCATCACATTCCCATAAAAGCCAAGGGCATTTTTGCATGAACTCTAATCACTCATATTAGTGTGGTTTGCAAACGTAAAACTTTATGACTGTGGTCCCGACAAGATGTGGGAGATAATAAAGAGGGTCAAAATTGTGAGGAAAAAAAAAATGAGAGGTAATTTGTGACTGCCGAGCTCAAAACACACAAAAAGTAGGCCAACATGAATTTCCACTGTTCTACAAAGTTTAAAATAGTAGACACTAAGCTTTAAAAACTTGTTAAAATTGCACAATCCCAATGCATTAAAAAAACAATGGAAATAAGAGTTGATCTTGCAGGACGTGCAGTTTCAAAGACAAGGAAAAAAAGAAGAGAATTTAAAGATCAGAGTCATTCGGGTATGCTGTGCAGGAGTATCAACAAAAACATACTCTATTTCAGAGGGAAAGCGGCATCTGTCTGAAAAAATATGTTCCAGAAAAACTGTTCATATCTCAATTTCTGTACTGTTTTAAGCCGCCAAATTTCCACGGTAGGTAGAGAAAAAATTGCTCTAATAGGTAGGGCAAACTTTAAAAATTTGAGTTGGTCAACCAAAGTGAGACATATTTTGACAATCCTAATCTGTGACTTTTTGTAGGTTTCGAGCTGACCGATCACAGTTGAAGTTTGACAAAATTACGTGGAAAATCTCATAGATACAATGTATGCTGGTGAAAGTAACTCCAAACGACTAATGCATGAAATCCTTACTTGCAAAGTTCTGAGGGGGTCAAATTTGGGGGAGTGGTCGATGAAGACGCAGCCTCCCTGGTACCATGGGCCAAAGACGTTGCTGTAGGCAGACTTGGCCCAGCCAGTGTCCGACATATTCCAGATGATGTCTGTACTAGACATATCTAACCAATACCTAGAATATGAATAGGAAATTACACAGCTTTTACCCTCTATTTGAGTCTTGCATATATGTGGAAAGGCTTATGGCTCACATTAGAGAAAGGCAGAGCAAAAAAAAAAAAAAAAAAAAAAAAGGCAGACATAAATTCCACGGAAATCTTGTTAAGCAACGGAATATGACACTGCCCTATGGGTGCTTAAGGCAAAAACATTTTTCTTCTGTCCTCATGTATGACTATGCAACATTTTTTTTTCTATCCGCGCAATTTGTTGAATGGGCAGGTAATGCTTCTACTGCAAAATGAGGAATGTTTGCGTGCATTTTAATTTCGCAAATTTCGCGAGAACCAAAATTCGTAAAATTAAAATGCACATGAAAGTTCTTGTCTACACTTATAATTACGCAGTGCATGTTAGAGGCAACTATTTCCTGCTGCGTAAAAGGCTGTCAGCTGCAATTCCCAAAAATGTCATGCCACAAAAATATTGTGTTTTACAGTAATTAACATCAAATTCCTCTGAAGAGCAGCTTCATTATCAGTACATACTATTCATGATACTATAACATTTGGCAAAGGTGAAAATAGATAAAATTATAGAACGTGCTTGATCCTTGCGTGGATACATAGCTTATGCTCTACTATATCATACTCTACTATATCATACTCATATGGCTGAATATCAGTATTTCTTCTCAGTAATATCATCCCGAGCACTCACTTGCCAGTTACCATGTGTCCAAGACCATAGCTTGCATGGGTGTGTTCTGCCATCTTTGGACTGCCTGTAGTCCCACTTGTAAAGAATACCGTCATGGGGTCATCGCTTCGAGTTTGCACACACTGTAAAATACAAACAAATAATTACACCACTTGGAGCTGACACCATGAGAAGTTGCATGCATCTACAGCAAATACAAATAAATATACAAAAGATACACTGTGGCCACTTCAGTCCTCTAAGGCATTGTTTTTTTAACAAAAGAAATCAAACATAAGCATTATGTAAATGCTAACTTACTAAGCATGTCTCGTTGTTCAGTTAACAGTAACAAACAGATTAATATTTGAATTGATGCATTTTTTTTTCATTCTAAAAGTAGTGATGACCTGATAAAAAGTAGTTTAACCCGTTGAAGACGAGTCCCGAGTATACTCGGGCAGGTGTCTATGGGAAATGCGCGTTGTAGCAAAATGAGCCCATCCTCAACAGGTTAAATACAGAGAAAGCTCATGGGAAAGTTGCATTAGGGAAACTCCATCCCCAGGAAAATGCTGTTTTCCTGCAGTTTGTATACATTTGTAATTAGCTTAAAGTTTGCGAATCTAATCATCTTCTCTTTCTGAACAGATTTCTGAGGCAATTAATTCCAAACAGAAATTTCTGACTGAAAAATAGGGATGATTTGGCTCAAAAGTAGGGAAGAAAGAGCAGTTCCCATAGCAGTGTGTAGTAAAATTATCAAGAAAGATAGGAAACTTTTCCTGACACAAGAGCTGGGAATGGTCAAAATTCAGAGTAAATTTTCCTCAAAATTCAGAATGGTGGGGAAGTCTGTATGTGGTACACATGTGCTTCATCTTTGGATGATGCTTTCATCAATTTAAACAGCTTGACTTTTCAAAAGTGTACGTGTATGTTAAAAAAAAAAGTGAAGAGATATATAGAGAGAGGTATGAGCATAGATGTCTCTGTCTCTGCGTGCATGAGACACAAATATTTTATAAACAAATACATACAGAGAGAGAGAATTTAGTTTTATGCTTTTCTGTCTGTGTTCTGTTCAGATGAGAGAATGGGTAGAGAGGGAGGGGTGGAGAGAGAGAGTGTGTGTATGTGTATGTATGTATGTATGTCTGTGTCTGTGTGGATGAGAAAGACAGAAGGAAAGACATCCAAAGTATGTATTACTGTGGAACCTACCTCATGCTGGTCGGAGGATCTTTCATACAAGCTTCTGTAATCCATCCACCCAGGCCTGGAATTAGATCAAGGTTAATGAGGTGACAATGTGACTTTACCAAAGTGCTACTGTCACATGACTTGCAACAATAACAACCATATACATGTATGTCCTGCATTTGTAAGCCATCATTTCGTTAATCAGAATTCTTCAGAAAATGTATCAAATCCCTTCCATTTAATTTGTATAGATAGTATGACTGTTAGAAATTTGAACACAAGTGTCAGGACAGTACACTACATTTGTCTCATCATCTGTGAACTTCTGATTTTTTTGACAAAGAATTTTGCACCGACTTGCAAGAGGTGGACTTGCAAAGGGAGACACAATTTTGCCCCATCTGATAGCAACTTTACAGTGTATCTTGATTGTACCCAGTAAGTAGATGAGATTATTCTTACTCAAAATTTGATTTTACCAAGTACTTGATTTCATTAATCCAGTCAAGTGTGAAATTCACAGAAATTTTGATTTCACAATATGATTACGTTCCTATAATAACATTCACGCCAATGTAATGACATAACATATGGAATGGTATCATGGGAAGATGGGTACATCATAATGAAGGTTTTATCACACTGAGTTTTCAATGATTTGTCTCCTTCTCCCAAGTCACTATTACCTCTGTTCGTTTCCCTTCTCATTCACAAGAAGTTTGCACTTCAGTGACTCGAATTCTCCCGCCTGGTCCACAGAGGGTGCCATCTCCTTGCTGGTAACGATGCATACTGACTGCGATCTCTCCAGGCGATCCTTGATGTCCCTGGTCCGCAGCTGCATGGAGCCAGGGTTCAGAACAGCACCTTGAAGGGTAAACAAACAAACACACGAACAAACAGAAAGACAAATAAATACAGTAGTGCTATCTGTTTAATGGTTTGTACGACATACCTCGCACATGCAGCAACACCTCGACAACATTCACTCAGACTTCTACAGACACATATCATTGCTGGGGTGACAAAACCTTAATCTCAAATTTTTGTGAAAATGATTTCTTGCATAACCCAATACTCATCAGATAATCAGTTAAGTGGTGCCCTAGCTGTCCAAATCCTATAGCTGCCTTTATACCCAAAAATGAAGCCATCAAGGCATACTAGTACTAAAAGAAAGGTGATCCCATTTGTTATAGTGCTTTGGTTGCACACTTTTTTTGTCACTCTCCTGAACATTTGAAAGTTTTGAGATACAAGGTTTTGTTGCCCAACAGTGACGTACATATACAACTATTCAAATCTAAATTTTACATAAAAGGACACAGAAAGGAAAATAAAGTTTATAAAGGAAAATATATACAAAGCTCATGATGCAAGTCACATTTTTAATACATCAATGGAGAACTTAGGACCCTATCAAAACACCTCCAGTAGCTACCACTCCTAATAGACAAGTCAAACGGATAAGATGACAATATCAAAATCATAATTACCAATCCTTAAACAGGCAATGTTGAAGAGCCACCATTCTGGAATGCGAGGTAGTATGACCATCACAAGGTCTTTAGGTTTGACACCGCAATCATTCACCAGCAAATTGGCAACTCTGGGAAAACAACAATTTTAAAATACAAAAAGTGAGATTCATTATGTCAGTCCAGAACATGGCAATAATGCAGCTAATACAAAGACGGGTTTACAATCAAAACCAAATTTCATATCACAACAAAAGATTTGCTACACAGGGAATTGCAAAAAGTACACAAGTGCTCACTATCTCAAGCTGAACTCAGACAAATGCACATTTCTAATTTTTGGGTCCAAGGCTCAGCTTAGTAAGATTGACATCAACTGCATTTAATTTTCAGGCCACATGACTCAGCTGTCTAAAACTTGTCGTAACCTTCATGTAATTTTTTTTTTTAATTCACAAACGACTATACTGTATCTAATCAAATTTTAAATAGGACCTGTAAGGATAGGATCAGTTAGGTATCGAATATGCAATATTGGTTTCAGTCAAAAATATCTGTCCAAGTCTACTACTGAAAAATTAGTGCATGCATTAATCTCTTCCCGTTTTGACTTTCTCTTGCATATGATTACCCCTGATTCTTTTGTCCAAGTTTCACAAACTTCAAAATGCAGCAGCTTGCTTAGTCACTCTGTCCACCAAATGCACCCACATTACAACTTCACATCACAGGCTTACTTCTTTGACTTCAATTCCAAATCTCTGAATGTCCATCTGAGTTCATTTCCCTCAGCATCGATCCACCAGAAGGCTGGAGGATTTGATGGACGTTCTCCTCTCTGTTGAGTGCAAGGGAATGACAAGTGAACACTATCTGAGGTAAACCAGCATCAATATATGCAATATTTTTTAAACCGGGTACACATTTTACCCAGATTTTTCTATTCTGTAGTTTAAAGGCATCTTCATCAATTAGCTAAGGAAGCACTCAAGCAAATGTACCAATTGTATGGAAAAAATTACTCACAGAGTTGAGAAAGACCACATCAAAAGCAGAAGGTACTGATACTACGAGTATTCCCTGAAATGTTGAAGACATTTACCCTTCCTCTTTTCTTTTAAACACTCATCTGGAAGTCTCTGAATTTCATATTCAAAGTGGGTCATACAATCCTAAAGAGTCAAATTGTGGTGATTCAAATTATCTCTGGATATCAACTGTATCAGACTTTTCAGTATCAGTCATTGATTCACAGATCACATTCATACCTCTCAGGTTTACAAAGTTGAATTAAACACACAGCACCAACCTCCTCCCTCCTCGCCCACTCGTCCATAACATTGGCAAAGTTGAAGTACTCGGGGACATCCAGCTGGAATCTCTGGCGACCCAACTCATAGTCATTGAATCCCGTCACGGAGACAGCAGACAAGAAACCTCGTGAGGGCTGTTGCCACGGTAACCAAGCCACCTTCCCACCATCCTTCAGAGTACATAGGCTCGACAAGCGGCAGAGGCTGTTGTCGGTCACACATGGACGATTCTTGGCTCCTAGTAATGAAGAGGTATTCCTGATGACGGAACCATTTTGTGACGGAGAGTGCAGCAGGTGATCACCCTTGGTTGTGGTAGTAAACCCAGCTGCTCTCATTCCTCCAATTAGGGAGGAGGACCTTGTCCAGTGACATGCCCTTGGTAACCTGCCAGCATGTTTCCAGCAGGACAGCATCTCATTCAGCAAAGACAGCTGTCTGGGTAACATGATGAGATGACGAATCATGTCTGTTCCAACACGTCACGTCATTAACAAACTCCATTCACTGGCAAACTTGCTTGTCTGTATGAAGTGTACAGTTGTCTTCTGCATGTAGAATTGTTGATGAATCTAAAAATCAGCAATGTCCTAGGAAAATCCTGCAAAAGTAAAAGAACGGAATGTGTCTTGCTTTCTCGAGATAAATCCAATTGCCTTTAGGTATTTATGATTCTCATTATCATTGTTTGATGTTTTGATAAATAATGTACAGACTCAAGGGCTCTAAACAACCTGGTGGGAAGGATGCATTTTTACTCTGAAGTTATATTTTGAGGTAATCTCTCATTTTCATTCTTGTTCTGGTCTGGTTGAAGATATAATTCATTTCAACAATTTGTGCATTCCACCACCACAAATTCTAAAAAACAACACACTAACAGCCAGTTTCTCCTGAATCATACCTGACGACAAACTATATTGAAACAGCAACTTTTACAACAATGGCTTTAAATGCACGGGTGTAAAGATTAGATCAATTAGATCAATATGGGTAATCATAAATGAATAATTGTGCTTCACAAGCAAACACCAACAGGAGATGAAGAAAGCTTACAGCTTCCATCAAGTCGAACAACAAGACAGAATTTCTTTTTTTCGAGTTTGCAGAGAAAAACAAATTACAGGCACCTGCAGACAGGGACTTGGTGTCAATCTTTGAAGGGTAATCAAATTACTGGCTAACTTTTGGTCATAAAATTCACTCTGGGACATCACCCAATTAAGAGCTGAAAACTAAAGGCTATTGACAATGTCACCCATGCAAGACACATTTCAGACCACAATCAAAGTAAGGTGATATTGTGGATACCCTGTAGGTGCCAGTTTGCTGGTACGAAGCAAGAACTCCCCACCCCTTCCCCCAAGGAGAGATGCAGGCACCCTCCTGACTGACCTGGAAAAAGATTGATCACTTGAAATGAGCTTTCACTCAAAGAGTTGATCCATTTCACGGTACACTAAACCTCGCAATGCCACATTTACTCTTCCAATGAAAACAAACACAAAAACAAAGGGAAAGAAAGAGAGGGGAAATATGATACAGGTAAACATGATATTGGCCCATTTAACAGCCTCGTGAGACTGGACCAGACATGACCATGTGACGTATCAATCGCCGAATCAGGCTGCAGTAGCTGCAGCAGGGTATATATTCTGTATTACCAGCAGTACCATTGTCATTCCACTGCTGTCTTGGTCCAGCCTCAACTTGACAAGCTTGATAGCTTTGAAGTGTGTCTGTCTCAGGTCAGCCTCCTGTCATTTCAGGCATCTCGTGCAGCTTGTTTGGAAGCTCTTGTAGACCAAGGAAACCATGGCGACTCTCAGGTAATCTTACCATCCTTTCATACTTCATTTACTGAATCCTTCCTTTATCATAGATATACAGTGACATATTCCCTTGTCAATACATCCACTTCAGGATGTACTGAAATGTTTTTTAATTTATTCTCACTTCAATCAAAGAAATGGCAAGTAATCCAAGTGCAGTTTTTAAATGCATGGGCATCAAGTCTTTCTGAGCAAGCGATGTTTCGTGCTCAAAAAAAAAAATCACTAAAAGTTAACAAAATAATGCATCTTGTCTATTCATACATTTTGCATTCGATGGAAAAGATCAATGCATTCAGAAAATAGATAGTGATATCAGTCACAGATAAGGTAAGGTGAATCATCTAGTGATCTAATACAAAAAAAAAAAACTTTACAAGCAGAACTTGGTATAACTTGAGGATTTATGTTGCCATTAGCCAGTTATGCCAATTGCAACAAGTTTTCAGGAAACTTTTCACCTCCACCTTCTTTTGTGTCAAACAAGCCAATTTGACTTTAGATCCTAAAGACTGCAAGAAATTTTGGTATATTGAAAATAACTTTTGTTGGCTCAGTTTGTTTTACCAACGCATAAAAGTCAAATGTCTTTTATCCTTTTTTTTTTAGTTGAAAAAAAAAAAAAAACTTTTCAGTATTTTGTGTGGCAAACTTTGCTAGTCAGCTGTATGATTTCATCTTAAATGCTTCTCTTTCTGATGCATTGTAGCTGGAGCACCAAAGAACAGATCCTAAGTCTTACAATGCTATTTGCCCATTTCAAATCAAACATTTTAAATTATCATTACTTTGAGTGACTGGGATCTTCCTCTTCAAATCTCACAGAAACTCATTTTCTTTTACTGTGAACCGGGTCTTCAAAAATTTTCCATGAAGAACCATATGAATAATTTGTGTAACTTAATGTATAAAGTATAATAATGAGGACATTGTCACGCCAAGATGCCCGCATATAAATGCAACTATTTGAATGCTTCATCAACTGTTTCCATCGTTTGGTTAGATTGCTACTCAGTATTCTGGTTCGCATGAAGGATACATAATGTATATCACAGGGAGTAGAATTTCATGGGATAAACCTTTTTCCTCTGTTTAAACTGCAGCAAAGGGGTCGCTAAGAACTTTGCCTTCATGACTTGATTTACTATCTCTTCATTTGGTCAAAGTTTGTGACTTGGTTCTATGGACATCAATCACACTGTCAATCATTTCCACTTTCAAATAGTAAGAAATCAGTAAAATCATTAACCAAGATTTAGGCCTACACCTTCACGTTCAAAAACACCATTTTCATGAATACAGAGAATACAATTGATAATCTTTGTTATTGCATAGGCATAGACTCTAGATATGAATGATATGGAAGCGAGCGACCAAGAAGGGTGAATTTTTCATGTGGTTATTACCCGTACACTGTAATCATTACAGGCCTTTTATGTGTACAGGGCAATAAAACATTTATGGCATAATGAAACTTTTACAGTAAAAAAAGCTCTTGGATACTTTCGCCTGAATATATTTTTCACGCTCGGCCAGGCTTTTACATGTTTTTGATTCCGGGGAATCAAGACATCAACTACAACAATCTGTGGCAAGCAAAAATATCATAAAAAATAACTGAGCTGTCAGCTTCTGCATACATTAAGTTTACTCATCCTCATTCAATTAGATTCGAGTCTTCAAGCCCCTGCCTGGGATTGGCCCAAACGCTACAAACACCTGTTCACATCTGTTTGCAACTAATATGCCTCTACTAGTCATTGCTAGTTATACCCAAACTCATTCTGTACACTCCAGCTTGTACTCAGTAAATTACTTGGCTGCTTGCTTGGTTCTAGATCTATATGGCATGGCGGAGGTTAGCCCGACCAGACGCTGTTAATACGCGCTACGTATGTACAGCGGCGACTGGGCTGTGTATAGTTAGGCCAGGGAGGTGAGAGGAACGTCACCTCCCTGGTTAGGCGGAGGTAGGACCATGGAGCTGTTAGTAGCTCCATGGTAGGACCTATGACATGTACCACTACCAGTGCAGAGCACAGTGCCCTGTGTCTACTGCTCAAGAGAAGTCTGAAAAGTGTCACATGAGTGATTGATACCTGTAGTATACTAGTAAGCTGGAGTGCTCTGCATTTAAACCCCAAGTGCGGCTCGATGCGATGGTCGAGGGTATCTAACCCGTTTCCCGACGATGGTACAAACCGGTTCAGATTTCGGGTAGTACTAGTAGTAGTAGAACATATCGGCTAGTACAGCGTCCATTGGGCTATTTTAGACCCCTAAAACCCAGGATAGCCGTACATTGCTGATTCACGCCCAACCGTTAGACCGATATCTGCGTCTTGTTAGGTGGCCGGGATCAAGTCTCTGGCCAGCCGTGCCCCACCTCGCGCCCGATAGCTCCCGCAGATCCCTGACCAGCTCCTGAGTCGCCTGTGCTGTGCCTGTGGTGCTATGCTGTGTGCAGCTGTGTAGTGTGTACAAAGTCGTTATGACGTCCACAGCACAGTCTAACAATAATTCATGGCTTCAGTGAATTTATTCGCTATTTTTAATGTTGAAAAAACATGAGCTCGACGATTGCACGTACAGCAAATCATGGACCTACATGTATATAGGTCCATGAGCAAATCAACAGAAAAGACGATGGTATCACGATGGCATTCTACTGTCTCGTACAGACTGGGGATCATGGCGAGGGTACGGAAAGGGGTGGGGGGTACCCGGGTGGGGCGGGGCGGGGCCGGTGGTATATAGCTGTAGTCTAGATTCTAGACTTTTTTGTTCGAGACAGACAGTAATGACTTCGATCCATTTACAAAAATAGATAGCTAGCTAGCTAGCCAGCTAGCTAGCTAGCTAGATAGATAGATAGATTGATAGATAGATAGATAGGTAGATAGGTAGATAGATAGTTAGATAGGTAGATAGATAGATAAGTAGATAGACAGACAGGGATCTAAATTATAAATAAATAATAAAATGAGTAAATGAATAAATAGATAAATAAATGAATACATGAGTATGTGAATAAATAAATAAATAAATAAATAAATAAATACACAAATAAATAATAAAAAAATGTAGATGATTCTCAGATAGAAAGATTCTCAGAATCACGAAAAATGAAAAAAGAAAAGATAGCGAGGGCAGAATCCAGACTACTAGTACATGATTGTGTACTAATTTATAGAGCAGTGTTTGGTGTAAATATTCTAAAGAGAATGGAAAACGCCACTAAACACAAAACAACAACAACAACAACAACATGTACTTTCTCAGGACATCACTGTTTGTGCTAGTCTCATTCTTTTCATATAAATTTGGTCCCGACGCCACGATGAGTTGTAGGCCCTTCTCATGTTTGTACTGACAAATGTTAAGTGGTGAGGACCCTACAGGCTATGTCGAGGCATGTATCAAGAAGTTATCATAGTAACTTCTTTACCTTTGGAAGTGTGAATAGTCTCCCAATATTGTCAGCTGTCACTGTTGAAGCTACAGCCGCGAGTGCCTATGTGTCTATTACAAGAAGGAGGCCCTGTGATGCAATTAAAAGTCTTGTTAACATGATTATTAATATATATATATATATATATATATATATATGTATATATATATATATATATATATATATATATATATATATATATATATGTATATATATATATATATGTATATATATATATATATATATATATATATATATATATATATATATATATATATCGAAGCTATCGCTAGACACTAATCGCTTTACCGTAGACTGCAAGTTGAGTTACGGTCTGTTCAAGTTGAGACTAGCTGAACTTCGTCCCTCCCGACTGACCTGGGAGGGGAGGGGTTATACTAATTTATATACATTTTAGTAGTATCCAAATACTAGTAGTCTGTTAATTTCTTATCATGTGGAATACCATCTATTAGGTATTAAACTACCTGATGCTGCTTCACTACCGAACTCCATAAAGCACTAAAATCTCCTTAGCCAAACGGTAGAGGCGTTGACGTTCCAAGCCAACGACCCGCGTTCAATTCCCGGAGGAATCCAATTTTTCAACTCATGCCTTATCTATAAAGAAAAAGAAGAAGAAGAAAAAAAGATGAACAGTAAAGTGAACAATAAAAGGTGCTCATCGTTTTCTCTTTCCTCGTATCTCATGTATCATACACACACTGACGCACACACACACATAATAGGCCTATGTAATCACACACACACACACACACACACACACACACACATACACACACTCATATATATATTATATATCATATTCATATGTAATATCCTAGTGTAACAGTTTTGAAGTTTGATATTTGGATTGCGCTAGCTTAATGCATTCCGGTAGAGAATATTTGGTCAGTTTAAGGAAGACGAGGGCCACCTTTGTATTTTTCATTATATGATATTTCGCTCTATCTTTCTCAGAGACAAACTGCGGAGAGCCATCTCCCTGGAACAGTTCATCGACATGAACGGCAGCCCGTTTGCCGACGGGATCAAACAAACCCGCAACAAGGTGCAGAGGAAGATCGATGATTCTGCAGAGGCCCTGAATAAGCTCAGTCAAGAGATCTGGTCTAACCCGGAACTGGCCTACCAGGAGACCCACGCCCACAAAGTCCTGACAGACTTCTTGGAGGAAGAAGGGTTTGAGGTAATAATGATAATGATAATGATATTCTCCGATGTTACTCTCTTTTTCAAATGAGTTTTCTTTTTTTTAAAGAAAAGTATATTATCACATTTCTTTGGCTAAACCATAGTCAGTTTTATAACTATTGACAGTGTGACAGAAAGCATTTAATTTCTTTAGGAATGATCCTTGAATAAACATGAGATATGTAACATTTGAATGTTTCATAAACATTCAAATGAATGTTTATATCATTGATATAATAATCAGGTATTGAGTGGAATCGAATAAAGAATAAAAATAAATAGTAATAATAGTAGTAGTAGTAGTAGTAGTAATAATAATAATAATAGTTAATAGTAATAATAGTAGTAGTAGTAGTAATAATAATAATAATAATAATAACAATAATAATAGTTAATAGTAATAATAGTAAAAATGGTCATACCTCGATCGTCATTGATTTGCGCTATGTTACAGGTAACAAGAGAATATCACCTAAAGACGGCTTTCAAGGCCACATTTGGAGGAAAGGCAGGCATCCATGTCTGTGTGATCTGTGAGTACGATGCCCTCCCTGAAGTCGGGCACGCCTCTGGACACAACCTCATCGCCGAGTGTGGCGTTGCCGTGGGGCTTGGGGTAAAGGCCGTCTTGGAGGAGCCAGAAAATCCATCCGTCGGAAGGGTAACTTTCAATGTATTTGTTTCACCTTCAGTACAGATTGTGTTGTTACATTTTATTATGTATTTATTTGTTTATTTATTTATTTATTTATTCATTTATTTATTTATTTATTTATTTATTTATTTATTTATTTATTTATTTATTTATTTATTTATTTATTTATTTATTCATATTTGGGCAAACAGATCTGATCCCTGTGTGGATAAAACCACAGACTTGTGCATTGATTCATAATGAATTGTGAGTCCTTATAAGAATTCAAGATTGTTTTCCTGATTCATAGGCCCTGTGTTTATACTAGTGTATGTAATATCCATTTTCATTGTACAAACTAACTAAACAGAACTACATTTATAACACCAAACGTGATTTTCTACCCTTACAGAAATTGACACAGGATTTATATTTCTCTTTCATGAGATGCATTAAGTTCTGGTTTTCCCCACGCAGGGGTTTGTAGTAGACTTATATTTTTCTTGCTTTTGTGTATGATATTCATCCTATAGTGAATATCACGCAAAATGAGCCAGTCAAGTATGCCCTTTGCTTACATTATATATAATTTGTGTCTTTTCTTTGATTCTATATAATTCCGTAACCAGTTTTATGTTAGCTCCGCCCCCTCCCCCGAGTAAAATATGTGCTTTTAAATTGTATCAAGAATATAGTACAAATTATCTGCTGCTTATTGTTGTCATTACCCATAGCAATTAGTTGGCTTTTTCAACATTTTCAGTTTCTTTTCAACTGCTATGGGTGAATCGTCCAAAACTAAATGCAGAATGTGTTCATATCTATATTTTTTCATCATTTAGATATGTTGATTATTTACATTTTAGCTCTCCTGAAAGCATATTTTGATAATATCCATCACTCTGAGGAAAATGTTTAGATTTTTTTTGGGTAATATTTTTGGTATTGACACTGGTGAATAATAAAATCAAAGAGGTGATAGTAGTTAAGCGATAAGCCCACTTACTCAACAAATCTGAATTACTGTAGACAGAGTTAGATTTCGATTTTTCTGGTAACTGTTCTCTTAAAATATCATAACAAACAGGTGACAATTCTGGGCACGCCAGCCAAGGAGAGCGGAGGTGGCAAAATTGACCTTATCAAAGCCGGAGCCTTTGAAGGGGTCGACATCGCTATGATGGCTCATCCGTTCCAGAGCAACATGCCCAAACCAATCTGTCTTGCCAGTGAATCGTAAGTTTTCCTTGTGTACAGTGCTCGCTCTATTTCTTTGTAAGCTCTTTTCGAAATCTCCGCTAATTTCCAGCTAATTATTTTATGTCATGATTCGGTATAACAAAATTTTGTCTGTTAAGCTTCAAAATTGATTACCGTCATTAATATCAGTGAATGAAGATAGATGGAATGCTCTACATTATTTTATGCACATTACTCATGCCCTGATTCTCAATCACGACCATTTAAACGTTTACTGATGCTTTTGTGTACCCTGATAACTTCACCTGTATAAATGTATACTATTGTGAATTCAGGAGATTTTTTTTTTCACCGCATTTTACTCAACCAATTAAGAATAATGTAACAGCCATGGCTGCTTGCTGTGCCATTTTATACAACAGTGTCATAAATGCTTTTAGAGCTCGGATAGTTAGTGAATATAATGTAATTTGGTCAAATATGTCAAAGTCTTCATACTTGCAGAACGTATAGGCCTAAGGTATACAATGTACATTTTTGGTATACATACCTCTGAATACAATTTGATGTCATTCAGTTGTTGTTGTTGTTGTTTTATTATTTGTTGTTGTTGTTGTTGTTGTTGTTGTTAATCAGTGGATTGATGCAACATCCTCTTTTTCTGTTTCTTCTTTTCTCTTCCCCTCAAGGATGAACGTTCACTTCACTGGACGGGCGGCCCACGCAGCATCTGGACCCTGGATGGGACTGAACGCCCTGGATGCTGCTGTCATGTTCTACAACAGTGTTTCTGTCATGAGACAACAATTCAAACCAGACTGGAGGGTGCATGGTGAGTATCCTCTCGCCCTTCTGTCTCTCAAACTGCAGGAGTGCTCTCTGTTTTGACACTCCATGAAACTCTTTGGAAAATGACGTAAATGTCCGTATGACAAAATCAAGCTCCTGCTTAAGATCCTCGATTTTGATGACGGCCCCAACTAACATCAACATATGTGTGACAATGAATTTCTAGCTGCTCTAAATTGTCTACACACACACACACACACACACAAAGACAAATGAGAGGGAGTAATTAAGTAGCGATGACTGTTTTGTAATAAGAGGGTATGTGTGAATTAATGAAAACAATCATAATTTATTACGTTTCACGATTGTAATGATAGAGGACTATCGAAAAGGGAAATGAAAAAGGAAAGTTAGAAACAAAGTGAAACATATATTCTGACTTATTCATTTTTGTTCTAACTGTGAGGGTACATCTGATTCATTATTTTGATGGTACATCTGATTCATTTGATATGCAATTTCTCCTCAATCAGGGACATTTATCAAGGCAGGGGATGTTTCTAGCAGCATTCCCGAGGAGTCTGAGCTACAGCTATACCTTCAGGCAGTTGACAAGGAAGACGCCCCCAAGCTCAGAGAAAAGATAACCCAATGTGCCAAGGGAGCTGCCATATCAACAGGATGCCAAGTAAGATTAAAAAAAATGTTTTTATTGCTCCTTGCTAAAGATATAGAATAATGAAATAGCCAACAACATGAGAATACGAAACATTATTATGTTAGAAATCATCGCATTTTCTTTTTGTTGTGTACGTGGGTGTGTGTGTGTGTGTCTGTGTGTGTGTGTGTTTGAGTCTGTGTGTGTAGCCCAGGAATGTGGTACATTATTCTAAAACAAAATTGTGCGATCATCGATCTGGTGCCAGGTTTTACAACACTAAAGCATACCAATTTTATTTTTCATTATTTTTTAATCTATTTATCTTATAATTATATTATTATTATTTTACGATAGGAGCTACGCCCTGCAAAGATTCTAATTCAAAATACAGCTATCTTGTATATCATACAGGACTTTATATATCATTGCTTTTCTTTGGACAAAAAGGCAGGTATTGAATGACATTACACTAAATTCTGCTTTATAGTTATCAATATCAATATATATATATATATATATAATATGCACTATTTTTATCATATTTCAGGTCAAATGTGAATGTGATGGTGAGAATAGCTACTCCAGTCTCCTAACCAACAACACCTTGGCCTCCCTCTACGAGCGACTGGCTGCAAGCCTCGACGTCAGCTGTGTTCCCGGGGAGGTCACATTCTCCACAGACATGGGGGACGTGTCTCGTGTGGTGCCGAGTATTCTCGTCCTCTATAACATCGGAACAAAAGCTCCCAGCCGCTCAAAGGCTTTCCTTGAAGCAGCAGGTACTTAAACTATTTGATTTTTTTTTTAAATTAAAGTAATAATAATAACAATGCCTTATTTACCCAGGGTAACCTCTTCAGTGTTGCCAATGCTCTACCAGAGGGCCCTGCTATCATCATATTACCCCAGCGTTGCCAAGTATTAGAGGGATAGTACAGTATTGGTGAAGATGAGAATTGGGATTTTAACTTTTTGCAAGATACCAAGGAAACACTTATGAAATGGTACAGAAGGATTCAAAGTTTATTTGATGAAAATTGGGTTTGGAATGACTGAAACATCCAAAAATGCAGTAAACAAAGCGATCGTAATAAAGTGTGGGTTCCACACTTTATTAGAATTGCTTTGTTTTGGATATCTCATCCATTTCAAAACCAATTTTCATCAGATAAACGTTGAATTCCTCAAGGAATTACATGCTCTTTCATATTTCATAAGAGGTTTATTATCTCAACATAAAATGTTAGAAACCTGAAATTAGGTCTTAACCAAAACTATACAATCCCTTACACCTGGGTCGAGAGGGACATACACTTTGCAATGGGTAAAAACATCTTCTCCAAGGACGTAAGCATTGGGCGGGATTCGAACTCGGGTCCTCCGATCGGGAGTCGGGAGTCTTATCCATTATGCCACAGCTGTGCACCCCCCCCCCCCTTTATGCAAAATCATTGCATCTAAAACTTTACTATTTTTTTCATTCCCCAACAAAGTAAGGGAAAAGTATGAAAAGGGATAGTAAGAGAAGAATGCGCTTTTGTGACCAGTTTGTATTCATACTGATATTTGTTATTCGCATAGGTCATGATACTGCAGTTTCCATAGTAATAGGTGCAATAATGGTGATTATTGTGATAACTGCAAACTAGGCCCTTGGTTGAGAGAGAGAGAGGGAGAGAGAGAGAGAGAGAGAGAGAGATGCTCGTCATCGCTCTAAGTTGAAATTGAAGTCCGGTCTCTGTATTTGTATATCTTTCTCTATCATACCCCTATCAATTCTTGCATATTACGAGTAGTTGTGGTATAAAAGTGTCAATAGAAACGGAAACGTTACTATCATTATTAGTTTTCATGCATGTGGCATACATCCATACATCCACCACTCGGAGACAGTATCTCTGAGTAATGGGTGTGTTTAGATAGAAAACAAACAGAAAAAGAGGAGCGACCATGTTACTCTTGGTATACACTCAGATGATGTTGCTATATTATTATAGCAACATCATAGTACACACAAAAATGATGTGCTATAGCGAAATCATGGTATACAGTCAATTGATGTTGCTGTAGCAACATCATCAGAGTGTATACCAAGAGTAACATGTTCGTTCCTTGTTTCTAAAACAGAAGCAAGCTTTACGACAACAACAACAACAACAACAATAACAACCACAACGACAACAAGAACGACATATTATGATTCCTGAATGAGCATAACTGTCATGATCAGTAACATCTACTGAATGAATACTTCTATGTCTCAGGTGCGCCAGAGGCACAGGCACCGACTCTCCAGCAGGCAAAGGCCCTGGCCCTCACAGCTCTGGACTTGATGCAGCCCAACGGTAACACCATCGTGGAGAGAATCAAAAGGGAGTTCAACGACCACGTCGGAGAGAAGAAGAAGATAGACAAGATACAGGAGTGAAGAGAATATATAATTTTTTATATAAACAAACATGAATGTGAATACTTATGTGTGCGTTATCCGATGATATACACATTCTACCTGTAAGTACTATATTAAAAATATATATGTTTTATCAGAGGATCTCTCGTAAGATGATTATGGAAAGACAAGTGGCCCACGATGTTGATATGTGAATATGACTGTATCATTCTATATAAATTATTGTATAATATTAATGTTACATACAGTGTAACATAGTTGATTGTTTTGCACCTGCAAATAATTTGACGTTCTACTCTGTTGGACTTACTTGTATATATACAATGGAGTTTGCTTGTACTTTGTACGCTTGAAGTGCAAATTTCATGCCATTTCAAGTCATCTTTAGTGTTTAGTGAGTAGAGTCAAACGAGTTGAATAAAAAGGGAGAGATATCATAAAACATCAGTCCTGACGGAATACAGTTACGGAATTTAAACATTTTATTAATTATGCTCACAAAACAGTGATATATGAGACAAAGTCGTATCATTCACATGAAGTTATTATCATCTTGTAATAACCTTCCTAGAATGACATGTCAATAGAAAATTGGATGTATAGCTGCTATTATTATCGACCAATAATAAGTCTTCCATGACGCACGTATCTTTATGTAGTTACCATTGGGGGAGATGTGACTTGATAGCATCGTTACTTCGTTTTATAATCTGCATGCCTATATGAATAGTTGCATCCGAATTCTCTTTTCAGTAAAAGTTGTGAAATTCAAATTCCTTACTTCTTTTTGATAAGTCGTGTCCAAGTTTGATAAAACTTCTACCATTCTATTCGTTGGCCATGGTCATATTCAGTCATTTTGTTATTTCAGTTACCATATTCATGTGATACGTCATGATAGAATTGTGTACAGTCATGCTACGGTACAGTTAAACAATTTTATATCATGATTATCGTGCCAGTATTTGTTTTTCAATTTGTGTGTTTATAGATATTAGATGCATTAGTCATTGATTATTTTTGTATATTGCTCATGTGTATATAATATGAAAAAAGGTGATCAGCAGTGAGAATAATTGGTGCATATGAAGCACATTCATAGTGATTCTTTGTTAATATGCAATATATTTACTCAATTGAATCAGCATTTTTATTTGTTATTGTGATTTTTTTTTTTATGTGGTGGATTAAGAAGGCCAAGAATGGTCGTAAGCAAGTGACTACATGAATGGTAGCTGTCTCAAGTCCCCTTCATCAGAGTTGTTGACAGACTACAAGCCTCTCTATTGCTTCGCAAAATGTACAAATATGATTTTATATCATGACTCTTCTTGTATGGATCAAATAGATATGTGTGTATTATTCGACAAAGTGCGTATCAAATATCACATATTTCTTTGTACATTCTGTTGAACAAAAAGTGAAATAAAGTTTGAATGAATTAATGAACAAGTGTAAAAAATGGCTGTGGGATGTTATAAAAATTTCAAAGTAACGAATATCCACATAATCATGATAGAGAAACTGTGAAGGCCTATCTAGTAAAGAAATGCCAGGTTTTAATAAATTTCCGAACACATTATATTATTTTCACATTGGTGGGAAAGCTTTCATCATCTTTTAACATTTGAGTGATGTAGTTCTAGAAAGCACACACTCGGTCATGTATACACGCCCTACAGCTAGTTATTATAACTGCCAGTGGATATTTTTATTAAAAAAAAAATCCATGCAATGTTCTTGTCAGATCCATTGAATTAAAATTATATATTGACTTCATTTTCTTTTGCATTGTCTCGTGCAAATTTTTTGGTCATATATAATATGATTAATATAATCATGTTGGGGGCGCTGTGGCATAGTGGATAAGACTCCCGACTCCCGATCGGAGGACCCGAGTTCGAGTCCCACTCAGCGCTTACGTCCTTGGACAAGATGATTTTACCCACAATGTCCCTCTCGACCCAGGTGTTTAAATGGGTACCTGGCAACGCTGGGGTAATAATAATGGCAGGGCCCTCTGGTAGAACAGTGGCAACACTGAAGAGGCTACCCTGGGTAAAGAAGGCCTTATTATTATTATTATTATTATTATTAATATACATAATATCTGAAATTATAAAACTTTGGTATTTATAACGTAACGTAATACATATAATCCTTATTGATGTGTGTGTGTGTGTGTGTGTTTGTTTATTCGTTTGATTATTAAAAAATATAGGGGCAATTTCTTTGCTAAGCGGGTTACGGTACACAGGTGAAGGGTCGATGCGTTTAGGGAATGATGTTTCACGGGCGTGAATGGGGTTAGATGAATCTGATATTCGTAATGAAATTCAAATTATAAAAAAGTCATAAAAATGTGTGTCAGTGGGGGTGGTTGGGTGGGAATATTTATATAATATTGACTGGCCCTGAGGGAGGTACCAGAAAATATTGCCCAAACTGAAAGCATATTGCCCGAGTCGAAGACGAGGGCAATATGTTTTCAGTGAGGGCAATATTTATCTGGTACCTCCCGAAAGAAAGGCCAGTCAATATCATAATTATTACCTATCCCCTTAGGTAAATTAAGAAAATATGTAAATACGGCTATACACTATATATGATACAGATCAAGCCACATTTGACTACCTGTAGACCATCAACATGTTGAATAATTGCAAAATTGTTCATCAATGTATATCATCCAACTCCAACTTCAAAGATACATGTAGTTGTAACAGGCAAACTTCAAACTTCTGAACGTTCTTACACTTTATTTTCACTTCTCTTTTAAAAGTTTGAGAGTTGTAAAACTGATGGTCACTGCGCAATTACTGATCACAAATGGACTAGTCATTGCCTAGTGCTGCTGTAAGTAGTCGACCTTGTATGAGTTGATTTATCAGCGTTCTTCTGCGGTGCGTGTAACTGACACCCTGGACGTCCTGGATGTTTTCTTTTCGTGGTCGATCGGTGGGGAGAGAGATTCCACTCTCCCTCTTCCCACCTCCCCAAACCGGAAGATTGCACTGTTTTTGTTTTGTGTACGGTGTGTGTAACCGACACGCAGCAACGTCGCGAACCCGGCAGAGGCGAACGAATATTGCTTGCTGACCTTTTAACCCTGCAAAATATCAACTCCTGACCTTTTAACCCTGCAAAATATCAACTCCTGACCTTTTAACCCTGCAAAATATCAACCGGAATTGCCTCGCAAAACTCCCTCGTATAGGTAATAATAATTAAGATTGTCTTCGGGAGTGTGAATGACTCCCCCAACCAGTCCAAAGAACGTCGATAAAACTAAAGCCGCTGTGACCATAAAAATATGCTAGAATTAGAAGTCTTGTTTACACATTAATAAATTATTTTCCGTAGAAATTATTAAACCTATCGCTTGACACATATCGCTTTATTCTATCGTTGCCATTCGTGCGGTTGATATGTAAGACAATTATTGTATAACACAAACTGTGATTTTAGTCACGGTCTGAGGAAGTTGAGACTACACATAACTGAACTTCGTTCTTCCAGGGAGGTGAACTGACCCAGGAGAGAAGGTAATCACGTAGAATGATTGCAAACTCTCTCAGACTGAAGAGTGTATTGTAATACAATTCATGGATGCATCTTTCCCTACTTCTCAAAGTAACGAAGCATGCATGCCATTCACGTTGTCCCTCTAAAGATGGATTCACTTATAACTAATCGTCGCTATCCTAAGCCTCCGTCAAGCTGTGTGGGTAATTATTGTTAACAAGGGCAACTTTTGTGAACAAAGCATGCTTAGAATTTGAATTCTATAGTTGATTGTGCCTCTATAGGCTGTACTTTGTACCTTGCACAATGGTAGGGTCCGTGCTTGCATATACACACACACACCAAAGAGGCACAATATCTTAACACATAATGGCAGCTATATAGAAATATCATATCTATATATTATGGAAGCTATAAACGCCAACGAAAGACGCGATCATTCCTAGCCTTCTCGAACCTGCTTCTTGAGAGGGGGGATATAAAATCTCGTCTTCTTGGCTTTAATTCTCAGTTCCTCGAAAAGGAGCGAGAGCTAGTTTTAATGTAGGCCTATCGTATATTCTCAACTGCTCAGGCCCGAGTAAGCAAGACTACAATGATAATTATGTTTAATCAGTTTTGCTTTCTCCGAATGAAACAAAACCCCGTGTAACATATTCTACATGGCCAAAATGCTGAACCCTGTTTGACGCTGTACTTGGGACAGGTGACTATCACTGTCAGTCGTTTGAATGTAAGTAAACTTTGTGAATTAAATGAACTTATACATGATAATGATAGCATGCGTTAATAATTTATACAGGGTGTATCTGCGGTATCGTGAAAATGGAAATCGTCAGGTTTCGAGAACAGAAAATAAGTAATAGTAAGAAGAACAGCAAGAATATCAAGGAAGGGAACATGAAGGGGATCTTGTAAAGTGTATTCCAATTTTGTATGCACAACATAGAGTAAAAAAAAAAAATTCCCTAGCAACGCCAGAACGCTTGTATAATAGTGTATAGTCAGTGGGTTAATTGACGTTTTGATACTACTGTGTTAAAGAAACATAATCAGGACCTATGCACATGTCTGCACTGCATGAAGAACACTTGCCCGTGCTTGCAGGGGCTGGGATAAGGGACAATGGCCTGTTGAAACTGAATTTGTACACGAGGCTTCTGTTTCCTCTCTATTTGATTCCAGTACTTCCTGTCCTTTTTGCTGTTGTGTTTTGGAGCTGCCACCTTTTCCTACTCACTTTCAATTGTTTCTTTCTGTGCAACATAGAGGTGTACTTTAATAGTCACAGTGCACATTGTACTTTCAAAACTGCTATATGCAAACATAGTTTACGTGTGTATACAGTATAAATTATATGACATTTCTACAGTTTGAAATTTGGATTGTGATAGCTTCATAGATAACGGCAACGCGTAGCAGAAGAGTGTTCTTGGACATTAGGATGGAAGGGAAACACCTTGTATTATCTATGTGGTTATAATCTCCCTCTTTCTCAGAGAAAACTTTGGGACAATTCATCGACATGAACGGCAGCCCGTTTTCTGACGGGATCAAACAGATCCGCAACAAGGTCCAAAGAAAGATCGATGATTCTGCCGATGCTCTGAATAAGCTCAGCCAAGAAATCTGGTCTAACCCGGAACTAGCCTATAAGGAGACCCACGCCCACAAAGTCCTGACAGACTTCTTGGAGCAGGAAGGTTTTGAGGTACAGCTAGTGGGATCTATTTACCCAGTAGATCTCTGAAAAATACGGTGCTTTACATTTGTATCATGTATTGTAACTGTATAGGAGAATGTAGTAGATGGATGTATTTTGAATCTGCAACTATGGTGCTTTACACTAACCTTGTATCATGTATTGTGACTGTGAGAGAATGTAGTTGATGGATATATTTTGATTATGCGACTTGTGAATAGATAGACTGTTGAACATACTGTTATGCAACATAATGTTTCTCTCCGGTTACAATGATTTTTCCTCTCTTTGAAAGTCCTTTTAAAGGCAAGTCTTTTGTAAGAGAGAGAGAAAAGTATGCGTTGTCATATATATATATATATATATGTGTGTGTGTGTGTGTATGTATATATATATATATATATACATATACATATAACTATAATATATATATATATATATATATATATATATATATATATATATATAGCATAAGCAAAGAAAACTTTCTGGTGCCTAATCAGTCATTCTTTGATAAAACATCTGATTTCTCTATCATGAGATATGAAACATGAGAAATGTATCATGAGATATGATAATAGTACGTTTTCAAATGCTGGATGATTGTACTTAAATTTTCATACTATGAAAATTTATAATTTACTATGATGACGGCGTCATCTGTTTCAGACACATTCAAGTGAACATTTATCATTTATGCGATGATTATGTATTGAATTATCTAGAAATTTCTCTGTTTGCCACATCATACTACCTGCCCATAGGTTTGTGTGTGAAATTTGCGCACATTATGATTCATTGGCATAGAAAGGGATTAAAGAATCAACCAAAACGTCCACACAATGATGACAAAATTAATTATCGTATACACACGTGTGGTATACATGTATATCAAATTATATACATTTATATTTTATTTACATATCATATTTACACACACAAACACACACACACACACACACACACATATATATATATATAAATATATATATGTGTGGTGTGTGTGTGTGTGTGTGTGTAAGTACATCGGACTATATGATATAATATATATATATGTATATATATATATGAAGACGATGAAGACAAACAAGTTGACATAATGCATTAGAATCCAACTTCATTTATTTGTAAACCAAATTTTCGACCCTTGCACGGATCTTCCTCCGTGCAAGGGTCGAAAATTTGGTTTACAAATAAATGAAGTTGGATTCTAATGCATTATGTCAACTTGTTTGTCTTCATCGTCTTCATGCTCTTATTCCAACACGCGGATAATAATACCATCATGTATATATATATATATATATATATATATAATTTTCTCCACAAATCACCAAAAAGGAAGCAGAAACAATGGTTATGATACCTCGATCGTCATTGATTTGCGCTATGTTGCAGGTAACAAGAGAATATCACCTGAAGACGGCTTTCAAGGCCACATTTGGAGGAAAGGCAGGCATCCATGTCTGTGTGATCTGTGAGTACGATGCTCTCCCTGAAGTCGGGCACGCTTGTGGACACAACCTCATTGCCGAGTGCGGCGTTGCCGTGGGGCTTGGGGTAAAGGCCGTCTTGGAGGAGCCAGAAAATGCATCAATCGGAAGGGTAATTTTCATTTTTTTTCCACCTGTGGTAAAGTTTCGCGTTGTTACAATCTTTTCAAACAAATCGAATCCCACTATGAAAACCACAATTATACATTTTTTTTCCAGTAAAAAAAAAAGTGTAGAATAAAATAAACGTGCCTTTGTGAATGATGTACGTGATTAACTTCAATAGATATTGAAAATTATAAGTCAACTGCTTATATAGTTTGTGTTTTTCCTTGATCCTGATGCCACGACCAATTCCATATCAGGAAAATAAAAATGTTCTCATAACTTACAAATCTATGCTTTCAAATTGTATCAAGGAACACAGTGTATATCTAATAGGCTCATGGGTTATTTCTCACCTGTCACCTGTTACAATTATTCAGAGTCATTATACCATAGCATTAAGTTGCGATTTTTTGTTTTAATTCAAAATTTCAGGCCCTTATTATGTGATATGACTAAATCATCACAATGAATCTAGAATGTGGAGTCTCTTCAACTTTCTCTACAAATCTTAATCTTCTCAATTCTAGTTGTTTTGAAATTATTTCAATCCTATACAATATCCACTCTTTGAGAAATATGCTTAGATTCTTGATATGACAGCTGATTTTCTTTTTCATACTTTATGATACCAAAATCAAAGAGGAGGTTGTTAAGAACATTATAAAGCCAAAGTCATTTACTCAACAAATCTGAATTACTCTTGTGAGCAGAATTAGATTCTGATTTTTCTGGTAACTGTCCTCTAAACTCCAATGAACATGCAGGTGACAATTCTTGGCACACCAGCTGAGGAGAGTGGATGTGGCAAGATCGACCTCATTCAAGCCGGAGCCTTTAAAGGGGTCGACATCGCTATGATGGCTCATCCATTTCAGACGAACATGCCCAGACCCATCTGTTTAAGCTGTGAACCGTATTAATTTTTTTTTTCTCGTGTTCATGCAAAAATCTAATTTCCACGAAATAGTTTCATGTCCCAGTTGGTGCTAACATCAGAACCGCATTTGTGAAACTTTAGAATAAATTACCTTCACTTTTGCCAGTGTAAAGGGAACGCTCTATACTTCGTGTATAAAGATTTTTTTTTTTAAAAAAATCAGTTTCATTTCAAAGTTTGCTGGTCATGCATGGTGGTATATATTTAATTTTGGTGTACAAAGTATATACATTAATGTGAATATCATTTATGAATTCAGGACGGTTTTCCAACATATTTTGCTCATTATATTTTGTTTTGTAAGATAATATGCAACGGCCACGGCTTCTTGCGATGAAATTGTAAATCAGCCATGTCTAACACTTTTTTTTTTTGGAAAGGAAGTTGGGTCTCTGAATTTATTTAACATTTGGTGTAAAGATTAATGTCGAACTCTTAATACAGTATATACTGCATTCTTCTTTGTATTCGTATTTCTAAATTCAATTTATGTCTTTTTACATATTGTATTTCTTTTATTGTATTGATGCAAAATCTCTCTTTTTTATTGTTTCTCTTTCCCTCAAGGATGAACGTTCACTTCACCGGACGAGCAGCCCACGCAGCATCTGGACCCTGGATGGGACTGAACGCCCTGGATGCTGCTGTCATGTTCTACAACAGTGTTTCTGTCATGAGACAACAATTCAAACCAGACTGGAGGGTGCATGGTGAGTATATATCTTCTCGCCCTCCTGTCTCTCTTTCTTCACATCGCCCTTCTTCCTTACTTTTGATAGGCTTACCAAATAATATTTGCTTCGATATCCATTAACTTTACTGTAACATTACGTCTGAATAAGTGATTTCAAGCTTCTTCCAGGGCTTGATTCTCTTTCTTTCTTTCTTGCTGATACAACTATGGCAGCAATTCCATTTTGTGTAGTTTCATTCTGTTATGGTCTTCTTCAGGAACATAGCTATTAGATGATCTATTAGCTTTGTGATTGGTCGAGAATGAAAAAATAAAATCTATTGACTTCTAATGTCCAGTTTATTTTGCTTTTAACATGTTGCTTGATCAGTCAAAACTAATAGGCCTACACTCGTACACACCGACTGATTCAAGCAAAGGTACAAAATAATATCTTTGCATCTTTTTTCGTCAAGTGTTAACAACTAAATGGTTGTCATCTATTACTTTTCCACTTAAATGCAACATATTATATTATACTTCTGGCAGATTAGTTAGCACTTACACACCCAGTGTATTAATAGCTCTAAAATAATTCAGAGGTCCTTTGTTGACAAAAAAAAAAATCATCTGGTATCGATAAAGACACGTATACATATATAATACTTGTGATAAAATCCCAGAAATGGAAGCTATCTATATAGCGAGGAAAAGGGAAACTTTATGAAACAAATTTTCCTATATACATTCATTTTTGTGTTGACTGGGAGTATATTATACCTGGTTCATTTGATATTCATTTTATCCTCCATTAATAGGAACATTTATCAAAGCAGGGGATGTTGCTAGCATCATTCCTGAGGAGTCAGAGCTAAAGCTCTACCTTCGGACGGTTGATAAAGAGGACTCACCCATTCTTAGAGAGAAGATAACCCAATGTGCCAAGGGTGCTGCCATATCAACAGGATGCCAAGTAAGATTGTGAAAAAGGATACCAGGAAATATTGCATGAGGTTTTATACATAGGGCAAATATTGGCTAAGTCAAAGATTAGATAGTTCAATGTTAGCCCTCACAAGTGCAAAATTTCCCCTCTGCACTTCTATGACATAAAGTCATCCACACGTAGTATAATTATCATTATTTATAATCATTATCTAAAAAAGGTATAAACTGTAAAAAGTAGTTACTTGTACTCGAACTTCAAGTAGACTTTGATTCTGCAGTAAAAAAAAGTGGTGCCTCGCACTGAAAGCAAGAGTTTGAACACCTATAATTAACACACTTTCTTCTTCTTTTTCTTTGACAAAGGAATCTTTGCCCTGTCAAAGATTCAAATTCCACATAGCAGAGTTATCTTGAATATCACACAAGAATTTGCATCACTGCTTCTCTTTGAGGGAAAAGGCAAAGACTGCATGGCATTGCCCTAAAGACTGCTTATGAGATATTCCGTGTTATTTTCATCATTTTTCAACGATCGATCTAAGGTCGAGTGTGACTTTGAAGGGGAGAGGAGCTACGCCAGTCTCATCACCAACAACACCCTGGCCTCCCTCTACGAGCGGCTGGCTGCAAGTCTCGACATCAGCTGTGTCCCCGGGGAGGTCACATTCTCCACAGACATGGGGGACGTATCTCGTGTGGTGCCCAGCATTCACGTCCTTTATAACATCGGAACGAAAGAAGCCAACCACTCAAGGGTTTTCAATGAAGCAGCAGGTATAAATAAACTATTGTTTTTAATCATAGCATCGGGGATTTTTCCCCCAGCAAAAAAAAAAAAAAAAAAAAAAAAAAAAAAAAAAAAAACAATAAACAATGATAAAAGCGAGAAAAGAATGTGCTTCTGTTGCCTGTTTCATGCTGAAATTTGGTGAGTGTATGTCATGGTGATTGCAATTTCCACAATAATAACTGATATAATCATGCCTGATTATTTGTTGCTCGACAGATACCATACCTGCTACAAATTGTGATTTGCGATACCTGCAAACAGGCCCCGGGCTGTATGAAAGAAAGAGGTGCTGATCATCGCTCTCTGTTGAAATTGAGGTCCAATATTTGTATCAATTGTCTCTTGTATCCATATCGCATTTATACTACTGCCACTAATATACTACTACTTCTAGTTTTCATGCGATGGCTGAGGTGTACATTCATCTCTTTGAGACAGTGTCGCTAGTCTGGGTAATAACACAGTGGTTTCTATAAAACAACGTCAATGAACAGAGCTGTCCATGAACTATAATAGACTTACTAGACACAAGAAAGTGGCAAGCTTGTAACTGATGTTATAAACAATCTGATATTGTTGCTAGTTGAAATACAAGAGGAAGATTAAGGCAGCTTCAAGATTCCTGAAATGAGCATAACCGCCATTGATCATCGGCATCTTTTGCATCACTATCTCAGGTGCACCAGAGGCACAGGCACCAACTCTCCAGCAGGCAAAGGCTCTGGCCCTCACAGCTCTGGACTTGATGCAGCCCAATGGCAACACCATCATGGAGAGAATAAAGAGGGAATTCAACGACAAAGTCGGAGAGAAGAAGTGATAAGGATATTCAGCTCAACTAGTTTAATGACACGACAAAGTTCTCCTGCACCCAAGCGGTTAGGATAGTCTCGATCCCCGTCCTGCGAAGAATTTCACACTTATTCTCACTTGCAGAATGATATAAGAATTTGACCGCAAAACCGGATAAGGGGCAGTTTATATCCCTTTAAATTAAATTCACTATCAGATAGAGCAAAAGAAATCAATTTCAATGATATCCCACATCATGTCGCAATAAGGAATATTCTTGAAGTTATCATTAACGGAATCTCATATCTCATGTTCTTATTACTTTCTATGTTTTTTCAGCAGGATGAATTGCAAAAAAATCAAATTGACAACAATAGAGTTAACTCGTTTTGGGATGAAACTCTTCATGATGCTGTGACATTATTGTAACAACTCTTATCTTCGTCTGATAGAATAACAAGCTTTCATCACACAAGCTGTCTCCTTTTTATGTAGAGTTTGGGGTTTTGTTTCATTTATACAATTAAAGACAATTGGAACAGAGAATATCCGCAGCAACGTTAGCAACAACGAAGTCGTTGCCTTTTGTAACGGCAATTACTTTAACTCAGAAAAAATACATACATCTCTATAGTCATCGGAGCCTCTGATGTAATGCTTTACGAATATCTAAGATTAATCTAAATTAACGAGGTAGTCAAGAAACTCTAGTTTCACATACTACAAGCATATTGTATACTATTATAGGTAAAGAATTATATTGTAAAATAGTGTATATACAACAAATCAGTTAATTTTTTTTTCTAATTACTAACGTAAAACTGAATCATTATCATAAAAACTGAATCATTATCATTGTTATTATCATTATTTCAACCTGTGTTATTATTGTTATTATTATTATTGTTATTATTCTTATTATTATTAATTACCGTTATTGTCATTATATATTCGGCATTTGCAAGGCAATACAAGCGAATGACCAAACAACAGACAAACAAACAAAACAAGTGTAATGCAAGGATACAAGATGTCAGGCTTTCCCTGATGCGCTTCCCTAAGTTGCCAGGTTTGAAAAAAAGCAATCAAAATCACTATACTATGGCCCTTAGGCCTCTCCAACCAAGAAACATAGATAGTCTAAACATACTAGGTTGACAGATTTTTATATTCTAGGACAATGACTATGTGCCATCAGCTTGTTTGCTGAATATGAGGAAGAGGTTGCGCAATTGTGTGGTTGGAATAACAAATAAGCACAGCTTGATAAACTTTGTTGTTTTTAACTCAGAATATAATTTATTACCTGTGTACTTGCCTGTCAGGAATAACATTATGTCACATACAATGTAATGTGCTCAGGAATTATACTCAGGGCAATATAGAGTCTTTTGTTTGCTTGCTTGCTCGTTTTTGTTTCAAACTGACCTATTCTCATAGTTGCCAAAAGCGAAATATCATTCAGACAACTTGGAATATGTTGTGCATGGGTGTCTATTTTGTCTCACAAAACAAACTAGAAGATAATGTACTCACAATCATTATTCAGATCTGTGAGAACATAATCATAATACATTTACTACATACCTGTGGAAACTCTGACTTGTTATAATATTATATAATGATAGGTATGATGTAGTAAACATTTTGCAAAGTTACCGAGGTATTGTATACTTTACACTGGCGACTGGAGACAGACAAGAAAGGAGAAAGATATTATATACTACAGTCGACCCTACCATGCATATAAATACTAAATGCATTATACGATCATACTATAACTGCGAATATTGTTGTAAGAAAATATATTTTCTCCAAGAGTGTCTCCTGAGATGTGTGGTAGAAAGTTGTATTACAAACCGGTATTGTTCTCTGTATAATGTTTGTACAAAATATACATTAATTATGTTAGGCTGCTTTAGTATACACCTGTCTTATCACTTGAAATTTTACTGTGTAATTCGACTTTATATTTGTATCTTCCATGGATTTTATTTGTACACGTGTACTTATAACGGTGTGCTTGAAGTGTAAATTCCATGTCATTTTCAAGGGAGCCTTTGTAAGTAGAATCAAACAAGTTTAATTGATCAACCAAGGTAGAGATTTCATAAAACATTAAACCTGGCAAAAGAAAGATAAGGAATTTAAAAGTTTCACTTTATTTTATGCTCATGATAGTGGCAATGTGAGACAAAATCATATTTCACATGAATAAACTTGCAAGGACGACGTGCTATATTGGAAATTGAATGTAGAGGTTGCTGCATATCCCCATCAATAAGAAATACTATTATTCCGGGATGTTTTCATGTATTTATAAACCATCGGAAGAGTTATGAGTTGATGATAGCATTGCCTCATCTAATCAGCAGTATTGGTTGCATCATTCTAATGTCACTGTTTAGTCAAAATATGTGAAACTATCAAATTCAATTTTTTTTTTTTTAAATAAGTTATGTCCATGTTTCATGTTTCTGTTTGTCGGATTGTAGCCTGTCTATCTTAACCACGTGCAATGGTGCATTTGCATCAATATAATAAATATTTATGCTAAGGTACCATTAGATCAATATCGATATGCCCAGATTTTTTTTTTCATTTTTCAGTGTACTCATACAAAATATGAAAGACATTAAGCAGATATTAAAAACTTTGTATCGCCATTAATATGTACAATTGTATATTGAAAAATTACTGGGTAGAGTCAACAATGCCGGAGATTAGTGGCGCAAATAAAGCAATTTGCAATGCTCCTTCATTTCATTTCATTTCATTTATTTTATTTATATTTCATTCTCATTTTTCTTCCTACAAAACATAAACAAAGTAAATCAAAAATTCAATCATAAGCATATATACATTAAAAAGTATGACAATCAATGGTCAGCAAACTATAAAGATATGCACACATACTGGAATTACAAAGTTATGTTTGAAGGGTAAAAACGAGGACTGAGAGGTCCACTGAAAGCATTGCTTGTAGATTGTGGACCATCTGCACTCAAAAATTGTCTTCAAAAATACTTATTATAATTAGAAGTACATAATACATATACAAAAATAAGACAAAATGAAACAAACAACAGAGACACAACAACATGACAAGACTAAACTGAGGGGGATATACGATTTGAGAGGATCAGGGCAAAGACAAAATTAAAGGAAGAAGGAAAGAAACAGAGAAAGAGAGAGAGAATGCCTATATACACGCTGAACAAGAGAAACGGAAGAGGGGATTGTGGAAGTATTTCGGACAGCTGGTGACTGCACGCAACTGTAGAAAAATTATGGATATAAAATGCCGAATTTCATTACTTTATAATGCCGTTTTTCATTGCGTAAGGATAATTTCAATAACTGATGGTGAACCTTGTTTAAGCTGTAACCTATATTCATTATCGCCGGCGCCACGTTTTCAAAAGTGTGTGTGTGTGTGTGTGGGGGGGGGGGGGGGGACTTCCGGGTTTCATGAGCTAACAAGCAAAAAAAAAAAGGCCTTCAGCGATTTTTTTTCTTTTATATTACAAGTCAAAATGTATTACAAAGGAAATATAATGGTGACGGCGACGCTCAGTTTTGTTTCCACATAGCCTGTCTGGCAACGGGGCTGCAAATGGTCGAAATCGTGTCATAATGGAGACCTAGTTCTTCTCTCTCGATCTTTCGAAACACGATTTCACTCCTAATCATGTTAAAATTTGGGAAGAATTTAAAAGAAATGATTTACTAACCATGAAGAAAATGTATCAGTTGGACATACGGTTTAAAACATAAGAAATAATCTGCAGTGTGGATGATAATATGACGGGTTTAGTCACTGAATGTTCTACTAAAAGGCTGATTCTGAATGCCATTAGGATACTCACTGCCGTTGCAATGGTAATCGCTGTCAGAGCGAGCCGTAGCCTGGGCTAGTCGACCTCCGCACGTTCACGTCTTTGTTTATTATGTACCGTCCAAGCGTCAGCTGATCGAGTGTACTATTTATTTCACGGAACGCATCCTACTCTAACACTATCTTCTTGATCCTTAGTCCACTTTATTCCTCAGTTTGAGCTAAACCCAATGGAGGTGTACCAGACTAGGAAGGGGAAGCCTTGTATTTCGTATAGGGGCTTTTCGTATACGGAAAGGAGGCGGACAAAAGGGTTCATCTATTGGCGTTGTCGGAATCGAAAAACCTGCTCGGGGACCCTTGTCACCCGCGATGTGGTTGGGCCCGATGGCTACGTGCAGCCGAAGGGGAACGTTTGCCATTCTCACCCGCCGAACGTGGATGCCGTGGCTGCGGAGCTGGCCAGATCCCGAGTGAATGAGGAAAGTTACCGTGGCATAAGTTGGTATATTGTAAATCTTATGTTATCCCCGAGGACCTCCGCCAAGGAGGATTGCTTAACATGAGGGCTAGAATAGATACCACGACAGACAGTAGAGTGTCATTATTACATTAATCAAATATTGCGCGAAAGCGGGCGTGTCGCGGTGGGAAGGCCAAAAAGGTAGGTTGGAGACGGTCGGAGCCACAACACTAAACAACCCTCGAACTGTAGTCTGTCTACACCACTGTCAACAAAGTTCTGTAAGTTTCGCCTTTTATATTATTCAGTGAATGAATTACGTATCATAGGAGTGTGAAAATCAAAGCTCAGCTGATTTCCGACAAAAACGTCTTTCTTCATTTTAGAAAGTTGAAACCGATTCCTAGCTGATTGATGTTTATCAATTTCCGACACAGAACACTAGCTATGGGACTGAGACATCTGTGATAACAATATCTTGTGTATGAAAACATTTTCCTCATTGTTGTCTGGTAAACGATGTCAATAATCAAATGTGTTTGCTGAAAATCAATACTAGGTGTAGACTTGAATGCCTAATGACACACTTCTTTATCATATGATTGCATTTAGGCCCTAGATTCTATAGCAAGAGATTGATCATTTTTGACATTTATTTTGTAGTAGAGGTTTAAAGTTATATTTATTAAAGAAAGGCAGCATTCATTTTGTAAAGCAAGCCGCCCATTAAATTCGATTATAATGCCATCCAAATTTGACTGCTGGCTACATGTAAAACCTATGGTTTTGCGTGTGGTTGAATTGTTGCACGGTAAGTGACTAAGTCGATCCTAGTTTGTTTGTTTGGTTGTTTTTTAACCCAGTTTTGCATCACACATAAGTTGGGTAAGATTAATGTTCTAAGAATAGATATCCATAAAAGCATGTCCTATAATCAGTTACTGGTAGTCATGCAAAAATGGCATTAACACATCTTTTTCATTTAGATGTTCATACAAATTTTACTCTTCCAATACAGATTTTCTTCAAAGACATCTTTGGAGTTGACCAAGTTATGGACCTGGACTGGAGCAAGAAAGAAGAGGAAGCCCAGAGGAAGATTGATGCTGCAGCCTCTGACCTGAATATACTGAGCCAGGAGATTTGGTTGCATCCAGAACTCAACTTCGAGGAGCGACATGCCCACAAGGTTCTCACAAATTTCCTGGAAAAGGAAGGATTCCAGGTAATTGACTTCTCATAAGATGCAAGTCTAATACAGGTAATAATTTTCCAACTCATATTTGATTAGCAATTTCAGCTGATGAACAATATTTCGAATGGTATCCTGTACACTTCTATGCAATAAATATTTTGTATATGCATTTTACGCTACTGGTAAAGGAATGTGGAATATATGCATTTTACGCTACTGCTACACAAAGTAACTTTTGTGTAGCAGTAGCGTAAAATGCATACTAGTATATAAAATTATTCCCTGCTAATATCATTCAACACTTTGGAGAAAAAGCCCCCCCCAAAAAAAAAAAAAAAAATAAAATAAAATAAAAAAAATGCAGGAATCCTATATAGCTGATGAAATTGTAAACTCATACTCAATGTTGGCATGTTCCATGATTTCCCAACTTTAGCTGTCTCCTTTTATTTTTTATTTTTTATTTTTTATTTTTTATTTTTTTTTTTTGGGGGGGTTTAATTTCAATCGTCAAAGAGACATGCCTGAAATTACATATACTTTGTGTGTGCATATGTGTGTGTGTGTGTGTGTGTGTGTGTGTGATGCTAGCATTGTACATACTATTTTTGAGAACCACCATGGGTATGTCAAATGACTGAAGTCATAAATGCAGATGCAGTACCTGACAATGATTAATTGTCATGCACATTTTTAAATGTATTTTTATGTAATTTTATTTAATTTGTTGCTGCTTGTGTTGATGCAGCTCACCACATTCATAATTTTCATGTTTTGAATCCAATCAATGTCAACAAGGTCACAAGGAACTTTCATCTAGAGACAGCGTTTAAGGCAACCTATGGGAGTGACACTGGTGTCCATGTTTGCGTCATATGCGAGTATGATGCTCTTCCCGAGATTGGACACGCTTGCGGACACAACCTCATAGCAGAGTGTGGAGCTGCAGCGGGACTGGGGATAAAAGCAGCACTCGAAATGGATGAAACCCCAGTTGGAAGGGTGAGAAAATATAATGTAATTTAATTGTTAACTGAAATTAAAAAAGAAAAGCACAGTTTGATTACTGATTTTGAAATTTCAGATTTTGTGATTTATTGAAAGTAACTAAAAATTAAGAGTTTCTCCCTATTTTCTCTTTATTCTTTAACAAAACTAGTTTTGAAAATTTTGACCAGAATGGAATATTTTTACAGTGTTGAAAAATGAGAACTCTGTTGTCAAACCAAGGAGGTTTAAGAGTTGGAGTTCCAACTGGCTGTAATTATTCAAACAGTTGTCAGATTTCTATTGATGTACAATAGAATTCCACAGGTGCACTTGTGCCTTTGATGATCGATGTTCCAAGCCGCCGTCTTTCTGAGCAATCTGAAGATTAATTTTGAACGTTATCATAATGTTGGCCATATTTTGCTTATCTATTAAGTGAAATGAAATTTCACTTAATGATAAAGCATGTAAAACAAAAGTCAATTCCGTCCAGAAATTTGCGCAAAAGTGTAAATCAGAGCTGTATCATGTGAAAATGTTTAAAACTATACCATCCTGGAAAGATGGTTTTATCACTTTTCCGCTTAATTTCCACAGATGAAACTAATATGGAATAATCTTCAAATATAATTCTTTATTGATAGATGTATCAGATTAGTGCCCGGGTATGCCCAGTCGAGTAATTTTCATCTTTATTCCAGCATTGTTTTGCTCAATTTCTATTCGCGCATCCTCGTGTAAGTACCACCTACCTTTTATAAGAAGGGATAGCGAAAATTACCATCACAAAGACATATCTTCCTTTGAAAGTGGCTGGTGATTATGCAATGAGACACGAGTCAGTTGCTCCGTATCTGCGCGGCAGATCCTATTTGACACATATTTCAAATATTTTTGAGCGGCGGCATCGAACATCTAGCAAATGAAATAAGACGGTTGTGACTCCATTCTCTTGAACCTCCTTGGTCAAACCGAAGATTGCAGACTAGCATGCACTCACTGGCATAGACGTGGGATTGTCATGTGAAATTATTGAACTGTGTTCACTAACTGACATCAGGGGTGGGCTCTACCTGGTACTCATTTTGTGTTTATCATTACGACACAGAGTAAAAATGCACGTTTGCATTGAATGAAACACATGGAAAACTAAGAGCAGCATGTAACATTAAAATATCTATTTTGTTGGATGATGTAAATATGCTGAATTGGTCACTCTGCCTTCAAAGCGAGAAACATATTTGGAGCCTAACCCTGGTATCCATAAGAATGACTCTGTCCCTCTGTTTCCCAGGTTACGGTGCTTGGGACACCAGCTGAGGAGGGCGGTGGAGGCAAGAAGGACCTCATCAAGGCTGGCGTTTTCCAGGACATCGATGTAGCCATGATGGCCCACCCATTTCAGCACAACATCTCACGGCCCATTGTCTTATCATTGGTCGAGTAAGTATTTACAGCATCCAGACAGCTACTCTGATAGTTTGTTTGTTCATTGCTTGTATTGTCACTGACCAAAAAAGCACATACCAACATCCTAAAGCTGACTCAAATGTATTGATCTTCTGTTTGGTTTTGTGGCATGATCTTGTCACTCGTAGTGTAAACATTATAGCACCCTGCTAGCTACTGTAAAATTTTGTTTTGTTGGATTCCATTTCAAATTTGAGTAATTCCAATTAATATTATTTTATCTTGTGGTGGTGAAACTATCAGGAATGAATGTAGAGCCATAATGTTTAATTACTCCCTCCATAATAAATAAAAAAAAAAATGTGTACTTACAAAAATCTAAAAAAAAGAGTGTATATTAAGGGACGACACTTCCCTTTTTGTCAAATCATTTACAGTCTAATTTGACTACAAACAAACCTCCTTTATTTGAAAAGACTTGCTCATAATAAACAAGGATCTTTAGTCATTTTCAATGTCAAGTTCTTAACCTGCACGGAGACTCTTGTTGTTGGCTGATGCATTAAACACAGATTCTATTAAACCACCTGTTATAATAAAAGTATCATAAAATCATGGTGTCTGTTACTAGTTACAAATGAAACGTGTGTAATGCTTTATTATCTGAATGACTGTAAATAAAAACAGCAAAACAAACTGACAAGTTATAGAAACGTATATAGGTGTATGTAGACGTGATTCTTTTTAGTTTTGGATTTGTATTTCATACAGGGTGGCCATTCACTTCACAGGACATGCAGCCCATGCCGCAGCCTCCCCCTGGCTCGGACAGAATGCCCTGGATGCGGCTGTCATGTGCTACAACAGCATTTCAGTCATGAGGCAGCAGTTCAAGCCGGAGTGGAGAGTGCACGGTGGGTGCTAGCCTTCTCCAATGACCCTCAGGCTGTTACAGCACTGACAGTCATGAACAAAGAGAGCTGATGTAGAGTGTGCCACTTTGAGAGCCCTTTGAAATCTGCCATAAATATGTGATTGTCATTCATGAGCTTGTAGAAAACCCAACTGAAGTACTTCTCATTGTGAATAAAGGAGTTGGTCACTCTGACAAGTTTAGCTGTGGGATTCACCCATTTGATGTCAGTGTGATACACAGTATGCAGTTTTAGCTTATTTGAACAGGGCTCTACTGATTGGCAGTGATTTTAGCAACCAAATACTGGCAGTATTAAGAATTTGGGACAGGTCCCTAAATGCCTTCAGTTGTTGGCTTGCCTGTCACAGGTAGCTTGGCTCTGTATATTGTGAAGTCCATGTGCTGGCTTCATTTGCAGCTACTACAGCAAGGTGTCTTTGCCAAAGGCTTAGCGGGTGCTCCTTTTATCTCTCTAAGCAGAGCCGTCACTGCTTCAGTCATTCTTCCCCCCACCCTCCAACTCTTTATCTCTCTCTTTGTCTGTTTAACAACATGATATTATACAACGTCCAAGTAGATCCTTGTAATTTGATTGGAGGATTGTTGGTGACGTGATATTCAATAAGTACTCCATTCAACACGCCGTGCAATTTTGGTTCTATTTTTGCGTGCAACTTGGTTCAATTTTTTCGTTCTATTCCACGGTTCGAGAAATTGTACAGTACCGCATGTACTGTGTGTTGCATATTGAGGATCGCATGCAGCTAGCGCAGTGTACGTGTGCGGTACATGCTTGCGTGTATGTAGGCCTACGTAGTGCTAGTGTACGAGCGCTAGCTGACCTGTATCTACACTGATTGCACAAGCCAGAAAGAGAATCGCAGTGGATCCACATGAAAGTATGGCTATATTTTTCATACATGTATAGACTTCTAGGCCTACTTCGACCTACCCAACAATCCTCCAACCAAATAACAAAGATCTACTTGGACGTTGTATAAAACAAATAATGTATGGTCTTTACTCATGTAATGGAACGAGATTTTGCACTCGGTGAAAGATGAGGCGCCCTTTTCAACTCGGCTTCGCCTCGTTGAATAGTATACAAATAGTGAATGGTCACGAGTGCAATGGTACGAGATTTCGCACGAGGTGAAAGATAGAGGCGCTCTATTCAACGAGGCGAAGCCGAGTTGAATAGTGCGCCTCATCTTTCACCGAGTGCGAAATCTCGTTCCATTGCACGAGTAAAGACCATACACTATTTGATTTATACAACGTCCAAGTAGATCTTTTTGGTCTAAGTAGGCCTAGAAGTCTATATATGTATGGAAAATATAGCTATACTTACATGTGGGTCCACTGCGATTCTCTTTCTGGCTTGTGCAATCAGTGTAGATACAGGTCACAGCTATACTAGCGCTCATACACGTACACTAGCACTACGTAGGCCTATGTACGCGCATGCATGTACCGCACACGTACCTGCTGCGCTAGCTGCATGCGATCCTCAATATGCAACACACAGTACACGCAGTACCGAGCAATTTCTCGAACCGTGGAATAGAACGAAAAAATAGAACCAAGTTGCACGCAAAAATAGAACCAAAATTGCACGGCGCGTTGAATGGAGTACTTATTTAATATTACGTCACCAACAATCCTCCAATCAAATTACAAGGATCTACTTGGACGTTGTATAAAGCGCTTCTATCTTCCACCTCGTGCGAAATCTTGTACCATTGCACTCGTGACCATTCACTATTTGTATATTAATTAATGTTGTATACTATAATGACTGGTTTATTTTCAGTTTGTCACCTTCACTTGAATCATATAATGGGGGTGAGTAGATTATAAATCAAGATGCTAAATATGGTGACATGACATTTGCTCTAGAGACAGTTATTTTTTCCAAAGACTTAGGGTTGGGGTTAGGGTTGTGGGTCAGGTTATAGCGTAGGTTTAGTTAAATGTGACAATTAGGATTAGGTTTAGGCTTATATTTGTAAGTAGAATTTATGTTTGGATTTTCAGTGTGCAGATGTTATATGGTAACAATTGTCGCAGGTGCAAATGTCATGGAACCGCTAAATATATGTTTAGGAATTATAATGTGTTGTTGGTAGAACCAAAAAACCTGCCATTTGAGGCTGCAAGCATCAAGTTTATGTAAAACTGTGCCATATTCAAAATGAGTACTACAACATTTATATTCATTTGAGAAGAACCGTGGCTGTCTCTTCTCACCTGAAGGAATCTTTTCTAACGGCGGTGCCAAGCCAAATATCATCCCAGAGGAGGCTGAGCTCCTATACTACATCCGGGCTCCCAACGAAAGAGAGCTAGCGGTGCTCAAGGAAAAGGTGCTGGGGTGTGCAAGGGGTGCAGCGGTGTCTACCGGATGTGAGGTAAGGGGGAAACATATTTTGAAGGGAAAACGTACTCTTAAGAGTTTAGCCTAATGAAAAAGTGAACTTACTAAAATCAAGATATAAGTTATTATTTGACTTTTGACAGAACAGCAGTATTGTCAAATATGATACCCACGGAGACGACAGTTATCATTATCAAAAAATCCTTAAATCTGAAATTAAACTTTGAGACCACAGGGGTTTCATCCATAGAGGAGTATTAGCAATGATTACCCCTAAATAGACCAGTCAAATCATCAGCCAAATCCAAAGTACTTATTCTCCTGAGTTATTACGTAGAGATCAAAGAAGCAGCTGTTCACTCCAGCAAAGGATTTTTTTTTTTTTTTTTTTTTTTTTTAAAGCAAGCAAACAAAGAGTGGAATGCTGGGAATGTCATTGAAGCAGGCAATCAGACCTGAATATGGCACAACCTGCAAAAATCATTTGGGGTGATTATCGTGAATGAATTGTAATGCGTCTCCCCACTGGAGGTGGCTAAACATGAATGTGGCACATTAAGGGTTAACCTCAACAGGCAATGTTCTGAAAAGTCACAATGATGTCTCCATCTCTTTTATATGTGTGAAAGGTTGATTTCAAGTACCACTGTAGCTACGCTAATCTGGTGAGCAACCCAACCTTGGCCAGCATCTATGAGCAGAAGGCGGAGGCCTTGGGGGTGGAGCTTGTGGAGCCACTTTCTGCAGGTTCAACGGACATGGGGGACACGTCCTATGTCGTCCCCAGCATTCACCCCATGTACTACATTGGAACCATGGAACCCAACCACTCGCGAGCTTTCACCCAGTCTACAGGTCAGCAGCAGTAGTGTCAATGTTGATAAGAGTGACTGTTCGTTCATTTATTCATTCATTCAAGCGTATGGCACAATGTGCCTGATTGATGCAGTTTGCTGACTATTGTTTGTCACCTGGGGTAAACCAAAAGGGCTAGGTCTCTTTCACCTGTTTTCTTGTGTGGGTAGGTTGGTGGATCTCGTCACTAGGTTAGCACCCTTCTCTTTGCAATGAATGAATGAATTGGGATCTTTTACATTAAATCAAGAGTCGTGGGTAACTCGCACTAGAGACCTCCATTTATTGTCCTATCTGAGGGAGATACATGTAGTGTTTTTGTCTCTTTACTAGAGGGTACGGAATGCTTACACACAACATTGCTCAGTGAGACTTGGGAATCAAACCTGGGTCCTTTGTATCTGGAGGCAGGTGCACTACCAACTGAGCCAAATTACCATCCTAGATTGACTGTTTAAAAACCACTGTGAAAGAGATGAACAAATATTGAAGAGTTCATCAAAGAGTACATGAATAGTTGATTCAGATAGTTGATTCAGATTTTCATCAAATGAGTATGAGATGAAATTTGTGGGTGAATGCGTGGTTGGACACTGGTAGACTTGTGTACAGTTACATGACCCTGTGGCACAGTTTTGGAGAGGGCCTGTCACAAAGTGTTAGCATAATTACCCATTGCCAAGAATATTATGAGGTATAATCTGTGTGATCGTAGCCAGATGCTTCAAACTCTCCTCATAGGCTTTGCCCAACGTGTTGTATTTAGTTTACTCAAAGTCTGTTAAAACATTTCTTATACAGTTCAGATAATGTCAGTAAATAGGGATGATGTCCAGGTGACTATAAACACATAAAAGAATATTATGGACATGTGGCCCTGAATGTATGTCCATCTCTTGATATGTATAAGTTGTGGATATCCTTCAAATGTGTAATATTTTCATCTCTAGGAACAGCGGGCATGAACTTCTTCCTTTAATTCTAAGCTATACCTTTATGCTTTTCCTCTTGTTCTTTCCACTTGAGGTTTAGTGTTATTCATTTGAAGAGTAGTTTAGTGATTTTTTTATTCTTCTTCATATTCATATGCTACCTCTTCTTCTTCCTCGTGTTTCACTCTTCAAAGTAATGTGTCATTCTGTATTTTGCTGGTCCACAAATTGGTCCTACAGGTGCCCCCAAAGCCCAGGCTCCGACACTAGTCCAGGCCAAGGCCCTGGCCCTGACAGCCCTCGAACTGCTGCGGCCGGGAAACCAGCACCTCATGGAACAGATCAGGCAAGACTTCAGGACACAGATGGAGCAGGAAGACCCCAAGGCAGTAGTCCATTAGTGATGGCAGCAATGTGGTTTGATAGATTAACCCTTGCAATCCAATGGACAATGCAATTATATACATTGTTAAGAGGATGTTCAGACTTGTTGCCTAGTGAGAGTTAATGGCAGAAGGTACTGTACCTCAACTTGTCTTCCGACGCAGTAAGGTCAAGTTGCTAATGAGTTCAGCTCCGTCATCTTCCCTCAGTTCTTTCTTTTCCTCTCACATTGTGGAAATGCTAGGGGGGCATTTCATTAAGAGTTTAGTCTTCAATACAAATTGGTCAGAAAAATTTCCTGTCAGCCAATCACATGCAAGGATTTCAGTAGCTTATAACAGTTTGTCAGAAAAATATCAGACCAAAACGCTTCATGAAATGCCCCCAGGTTGTGATTTGCACACTGTGCTCTCTGTCGGATGTTCCAGTGCAATGAGAATGTGGGTTTGATTCTAGTTTTACATACATATATGATGCAAAGTATATGCTTTACTCATTGTATACTTGCAGTAATGATATGCAGTGATCATTTATCATCACATCTAGAAAACATATCAGCTAGATGGATGACCAGTTTTACTTGATGCACTTTAAATGTAGACATTTAGCGTTACTCAGGGTAGATGATCGGATAGCATATATGTGACCCCCCACGTCAGAAGGATCCGATAGTCGTTGACGGCTTAGCTGAGAACATCAAGATTGAAATCCAGTCATCATAATCGGTCAGAACCATTAACTTTCTGTTTTTGACATAATTTTGTATTCTAATGTTTCATCTATCATCTGTCGAAATTCAAAAGGTAAATGACCAAAGTAAAGGGAAGAATTTAGCGTTTTTCTGGACCATCATTTTCTGAGTTTAAACGGAGCAGAAACATATCCAAAGATATGGATTTAGCGCCACGGATGGAGCCTGCCCCTAGCAATGAGGGAGTGATCTTTTTGGTTAGTGTGTGGCATCCTGGTTACTGATTGACCGTGCGTAGACCGCTGGCATTAAACTTGAATGAACAAGGCAGAGTTTGCTAGGGGCATACCTTCTATTGTCAACAGGTGAAAACTGTCTAATCTCCTATCGATCACAATTGCATGGAAAGGAAAACTTTGAAGGTGGTTTTCTCGACATGTCAATTTCCTAGACCACCTGACATGCTCTCTTAAATCATTGATCTCTCTGCAACCTAGTCGTGTTATGTATGCAGTTGAAGCGGAAGAGTTCGGGGAATAATATCCTGTTATTTTCAGAAAGTCGACCTCTCCCAACTTTCGGATCCTTTTGTTGTAGCGGGTTTCTTTCTTTTTTATAAAAAAGAACCAAAACAAAACAAGTCCTAGAAGTTGATCAAACTTCCATTGATAGCCCATTTGTCTATGTACACAGAGAGATGATAATGCTCAGATGACCTGCCAAATTTATCTGAGGTGACAAATACTGAAGTAGTATTATCAGTGTGGTTTATGATACTCAAGAGAATACTGTTGGACTGATTTAATCAATGCACATTACTAACATTTGCTGCATAGCATTTATAGTAACCTAACGTGTCAAAAAACTTAATGTGTACAGGCCTTCTTGCCGAGGGGATGTGCAAAGATATCCAGGTTTAGGCCAAAAAAAAAAAAGTGTTTGTTTGCCCTTAATTGTCAAAACCCAAGAGGGTCGGTAGGTCGGTTTTTTTTTTTTTTTTTTTGTTTTGTTAATACAGGGTACCCTTTTTTCCATGTCAATGCACTCAAAACTCCAAGAGATTCATTCAAATTTACGTCTTGCCAGGGCCCGGTACGCGAGGCAGAAATGCTCACTGACAAACACTTATAACGTTCATCTTTGTTAAATCTTGCAAACAGCTCCAAAAAAGTACCTTCCAGTGAGATGCTGGCAACTGAACTCCAAACAGTTTTGGTGCCATGACAGCTGGTAACGGATGCTGCAAAAGTAGCCATCTTGTGAAGGGCTGCACACTAACCCATTTTTTCTGCCGGTCCGACCTGTCTCTGTCGGACCGGTAAATGCCCCGTTTACCATTTTTTACAGGTCCGAACAGAAAATTTACCGGTCAACAACGACAACATAAAAAAAACATTAAATGACTTGCAAACTTATTTCCTTGTTTTTTATGGATGTACCCCCCCCCCCATGTACATTTTACAGATTAATTTTTTTTTTAAAACTTGCATTATTTATTGCACAAGAAATTTAGAGACAGGAAAAAAATAGAATGTTTGTGAATTAGTGTAAAATGGTAATGAACAAAATCAGATTGTATCAAATGCGTTTGTGACTTTTTCTAAACATCAGCGCACGAACTTGCTGCGTAACCTGCTCTTGGTGGTCAGTTGGATTGCGATGATTTAATGAATTATTTTAGCTGTGATATTTTCTGATGCACGCGATACAAGGGGTTCTTTATTTTTCTCCCGATAATCTCTTCGCATTTGTGCATGCGTTCTTGAAAGGTACACGACATGCAGGGCCGAATTCGCAACCCTTTTTGCGCCCATTTCCACCTCAAATATAAGCGGGATTGTGACGATTTCATAAATTACTTCGGCTGTAATATTTTACGATGCACGCGCCAAAAGGGGTTGAAAATGCGTTCTTTATTTTTTCCCGATAAACTCTCCGAATTTCGTAAGTGCGTTCTTAAAAGATGTACCACACGGCCGCATTCATGATACTTTTTTGCGCCTATTTCTACCTCAAATGTCAGCGGGATTGTGACGATTTCATAAATACCTCGGATGTAATCTTTTGTGATGCACGCACCAGCTAGAATGGTTGAAAATGCGTTCTTTATTTTTCTCCCCATAATATCTTCGCATTCCGTAAATGCGTTCTTAAAAGATATACGACACGGCCAAAAATCATGATTCTTTTTGCGCCTATTGTTTCCTCAAACTTCAACGGGATTGCGATGATTTTATGAATTATTATTCGGCTGTAATCTTTATGATGCACGGGCCAAAAGGGGTTGAAAATGTGTCCTGTATTTTTCTCCCTATAATCTCTTCGCATTTCGTACATGCGTATACGACACGGCCGAATTTATGATCCTTTTAGCGCCTATTTCTACATCAAATATCAGCGGGATAGCGATATTTCGTCAATTATTTCGGCTGTAATCTTTTGTGATACATGCACCAGAAGGGTTGAAAATGCGTTCTTTATTTTTCTCCCGATAATCTCTTCGCATTTGTGCATGCGTTTTCAAAACTATACACTGCATGCAGGGCCGAATTCGAGATTCTTTTTGCGCCTATTATTGTTTACTCAAATTTCAACGGGATTGCGAAATTTTCATGAATTACTACTCGGCTGTAATCTATATGATGCAAGCGCCAAAAGGGGATGAAAATGTGTCCTTTCCGTGTTCTTAAAAGGTATGCGACACGGCCGAATTCACGTTCCTTTTTGCGCCTATTTCTACCTCAAATATCAGCCGGTTTGTGGCGATTTCATTAATTACTGCGGATGTAATCTTTTGTAATGCACGCACCAGAAGGGTAAAAATGTGTCTTTTTTATTTTTCTCCCGATAATCTCGTCGCATTTGTGCGTGCGTTTTGATAACCAACACGGCATGCAGGACTGAATTGAAGATCCTTTTTGCGCCTATTATTTCCTCAAATTTCAACGGGATTGCGTTGATTTCATGAATTTTTATTCGGCTGTAATCTTTTATGATGCACGTACCAAATGTGTCCTTTATTTTTTTTTTTTCTCCTCTATAATCTCTTCGCATTTCGTACATGAGCTTTTGAAAGGTGTACGACGCGGCCGGCCGAATTTATGATCCTTTTTGGGACGATTTCTACCTCAAATATGTAAGCGGGACTGCGATGATTTCATGATTTTTTTTTTCTTCCTAGTATTATCTCTTCACATTTTGTGCATACGTTCTTAAAAAGTACACGGAAGGGCCGATTTCGTGATCCTTTTTGCGCCCATCTTCATTGTGAGATCATTCTGAACGATTGAAAATATTCATTTGTGAAATGACTTTGTAAAATGAAACTGAACGCAATCAGATCCATTTACTGTATCGCTGAATATCGAATATGTTTTTACTTTTCTAAAAATCGACACAAGTAAATTAGTTCTAACATGTCAACTGCCACGCTGCTGCGAAGCCGGGATCGGATCGTGAGTAAAATGACCCAGAAATGCGTGCGCTTCTAATTCTATCAATGCTTCTTGTCTGGCATGACCGCCGATCGCAAGCTAAAGAAAAGCAGTTACACTGTACATGCTTTGCATTGCATGGCATGGCAGTGCGTGAGCAGCGCCAATGCGCAAGCTAGCGCGAATGTCGCCAGTGTGCAGCCCTGTACTAAGTGCATAATAATACATGCATTGATTGGATTTCGTGCGCGTGCACGCATGTGAGCCAAAAAGGTAGCTACATTGTAGCATGCAATGCATGCTATAAAACGTAGCCTGTGGACCGACGCGGCCCGACCACACTTACGACGGGTCGATCAGATGAAAAAAAAAAAAAAAACATTTTTAGACTTTTTTTTTATTCTTTCTCTAGCTTAAAATGGATAATTTTGGGTTTAACACCATTCACAAATTGGTAGAAGATGAAATTTGTGGAAAAAAAATAAACTTGAAAGAGCAAAAAAAAAAAAAAAAAAAAAAAAAAACGCGACCCGAAATTTCCGTGATTTTCGGTCGGTCGCGAAGGGCAAACAAACCATTTTTTTTTTTTTGGCCTTACCATAAACTGGACATGAAGTGGTTTGGGAAATGATTATGACACATAATACAAATATCAGGTATAGTATTATATTGCTGTAGTGGAGTCGTAATCATTGTCTCGCACAACATTGGTTTTGTAAATACTAGAAAGAGCACTATGATGCTTCAAAAAAAAAAATTTTTTTAATAATATTTGAAAAAAAAAAAGAGATGAAGAATAACCTTTTTTATGGTTATCTATGTGGTGATCTGAGAAATAATCATTGCACATTTGAAGTCATGCCATGTTCCCTAAAAAAGTTTAGCACCGGAGACAAAGATTATATAACAGAAAACTGTTGACAGCAACATTCAGTTTCTTACACGTAGTGGTGTGCATGAAATGGATTGCTCTTCAATCAATCTGGCTTGATTTGCATTTGAGATATCCTTTTTTTTTTTCCATTTTCTGTTTTTCTTTGATTAGCTAATGTGGTGAAGGTTAGTGAAGTCAATTCTCTTTTGGAGCCTACTTTCGCATGAAAAAAGTAATTAAATACTGAACACCACTGCCAATGTAAATACTAACCCCACCAAAATAAGTACAAGTAGAACCACTAACATTATTTCTCTAATGAAATCTACTTTTGTGGGTCATCTGTGATTATAACTTGTTTTCTTTTTTTGTGATGAAACTTCACAACATGATTAATCTTCACCTTCTTATAGCAGAAAGAAGCGTACCCACAGAATTGAAACATGCTACACGTTGAAGTTCCCTACCATCCGTGTAAAATCTGCCATTTTATGTAGACCTCTATCATCCAGTCACACGTCTCTATTTTTCAGCCAACATTCACAAGTAGTGCCGAGCACAGAGTTGAAACTTCCTGCAAGATTGTACAGTTTTGTTTGAGACGTAATTTCGGGTTTCTAACATTTTTGGTGAGATAATGAGAAACCTCTTATGAAATATGAAAGAGCATGTATTTCTATGAGGAATTCATTGTTTATTTGATGAAAATTGGTTTTGAAATGGCTGAGATATTAAAACAGGAGCGATTCTAATAAAGTGTGGGACCCACACTTTATTATGATCGCTTTGTTTTACTTTGTTTTTGGATGTTTCAGTCATTCCAAACCCGATTTTCATCAAATAAACTTTGAATTCCTCTTAAAATGGTATGCTCTGTACTATATCATAAGTGTTTTCTTGGTATCTCGAAAAAAGTTAAAAACCCAATTCTCATCGCCACCAATACTGTACCATCCCTTTAACTCAGTAGTATGTGATGATACCATTATAGCCTTCACGTCTGCTTGCCTTCCTTGTAATTCTACTTCTTACCTTGTCACTGGAGACGGAGGTTTTTGAGTTGCAGTTGCAACAAATCTCACGAGTGTCCGATCCCCTGTGGTGAGAGTAGTACAGTTTGTTGCAATGCACTTGCCAGCATTGCGGCTGCATTGTACTTAAGCAATCATTTACCCGCCATCAACTCATTACCTCTGCCAAGGGGGGGAGGTTATGTTTTCGTTACCGTTGGTTTGTGTGTTCGTTCATTTATCCGTGTGCAAATTAACTCAAAAAGTAGTGAACGGATTGGGATGAAACTTGCAGGAAAGGTTGAGAATGAAACAAGTAACAAACGATTAACTTTTGGTAGTGATCCGAGAATTTTTTGGGAATTTATGAAGGATTTTTGATATTTTGGCAGGTAGGGTCAATGAACTTGGGAGTTCAGGCTGCGCGTATTTGAGGTTTGCATGCGCATGCTCTAGTTTCTGCTAGGGCGAGGCGCGCTGTGCAGCTCAGGGTTTATGACGTAACAAAGGCCTCTATATTGGGAAATCGGGCGACTTTCAGCGCACAATGCTATAAGTATGTATGGGTGGAAATCACTGGTATCTCTATGGAAGAACAAGATCAGTGGTGAAAATGATTTGCATGCTTGGCGGAGGTCTGCGCTCTCATAGTGCTTCTCTAGTTCTATATTTTTCCAAGTGTTAATATAGCCTATATGGGACAATTAGAGTGTAATGTAGATTTCAGGGTCTGATACCAGGGAATGGCAATGGTCAGCAATTCACACTGAATACATATATGACTTGAGTACAAACTGAATAGATGATTTCTTTATTTTTGTATTTTGTATTTTTTTTTTGTTGGTTAGGTTGGTGATTTGTCTTCAGCGTACAATGCAATTTAAAGTACTTTTATCTTCTTTTGTGCTTTCTCTACGAACTAAGAAATCATCAGATTCGCAGTTTGTGTCTCATATATCATATATGTATGCTTACTTTGCATTCTTGTTATTCTCCTGTGAAAATAAAATCAGGATTCATGTCAGTGTGACTCTGCTTTGATCTCATGCTTATTTTGCAGCCGAGAATGGTTCTGATTTGCAACATATCCTTATCAATTTTGCATCATGATTGATTTTGGTTGAATATGTAATGTTAAATGAAAGAAGCATAGGTTTTCTCATGACTGGTGATGAACATGTATAGAGAATTAAAGGTTAGAAAATAAAAGGTGTAATTAAACCAATGAATAAATGAAAGAATATGCAATTGCTCAGATAGGAATTAATGATGTATATTTCCTACACACACACACAAACACACACACACACATACATATGAATACATAATCATACAGTATATACCATGTATGTGTATGGGTGTACACATACATGTATGGAGACATACATGTGCTGTGCATTTATGGTTTTCCACCACTCACTGCAAACTGCTATTTTCATAGAAGATATTACATGTATGTGTGTATATTGTACATTGCATGTAGTACTGACTCTGTACAACATTCACAAATGAGTTTTGGGGGGCTTTGTAATTTTCCTCTTCAATCTGGTGTATTTGCATGAATTAACTTTATTTTTTTTTCAACATACATGGTGTGCTGACACACACGCACACACTCACACACACGGTAAATCACACATAAGAAATGAATGGGCCCCATGCACTACTTGGGAGACACTGGTGAAGATGACAAAATCTTCATTTTCAGAATTTCAACAGTACACAATTTCACTAGTAGAATGATGTAAAAGAAGCGAGACAGAATATGATACTGGATTTTAATAATAAGCATTGGGTTGTGAATTGCTGACCTCAATTCAAGCAAACACACATCTTCATTTTGCTGGAGCAATCATATTTTAATACATGTAGACATGGAAATATGACAAGATGGTTTCACAGCTTTTTCACACCCACATGCATGTAAGTTAGTTTTCTTCATAGAATAGCATCATCTAAAGTCCACTGTGTACACCAGTACTTGTAATTACTGCAGCAGATGGTGCTAATTTGAGAGATTGTAATATGCACCCTTTCCCTACTACGTAATTCATGTTGTATCTTCATTTCAAATAGGCCACTCCACTTTAAAAGTTGAGCTTCAACAAAAAAATGAAATAAAAATAAATATAGAACATTATGAGTGGCTCTTTTGATGTGTGATAAAAATAAACTTGGTTTGAGAAACTGCACACTCTTTTATCAACATCAGAGCTTGTGACCGAGTCTGGGTCATGGAATAATTTAAATAATACTTGTGGATTTAAACTGAAAAAAGAAACCACCAACAACATGGAAATTTAACAGAAGGAATGAATAAGAATTTTCACAAGGTTTAACAATGGAAAACTCATATATGTATGCATGAAAAGGCCAACACATGCCAGTATACAAAAATATAAATATTGTACACTGGAGACACATACATATCTAACACCGGAACCATTGCTCAATTGGTTTGAATTCGTCAATTATATTTCTTCAACTTCAGATACTGAAAAAAAAAAAAAAAATTCTGGCCTTGAGCTAGACCTAATTTAGGCCAATAAGAAAGTTCACTCAAAGAACAAAGTCACTGACATCGCATGGCATCTAATGCTCTTTATGCTTGTGTGTGTGTGTGTGTGTGTGTGTGTGTGTGTGTGTGTGTGTGTGTGTGTGTGTGTGTGTGTGGTGTGTTTGTTTGTTTGCCCGAGGGTCTACCTTTTAGTCAGAATTGCACCCCTTTTAACCTCTTGGAGGACGAGTCCTGAGTATACTCGGGCAAGCCTCTATGGGAAATGCGTGTTGTAGCAAAATTAAACCGTCCTCAATGGGTTAAAGTAAACTGACAACTCTTGAAGAATTCCAATATCATTCCCTACTCCACATTCACTTGGCACGTATATGACTTCAATTCACAAGCAAGTGGAAGACATTAGCCACAAGGCAAAAACAAAAGGGAATAAGGGCAATGCAGTGTACACATGCACCTCAATGGATATTTGAGCTTTATATTTTCCTTCTACCAAATGTTGCCCCTCCTATGGGATATAGATGATTTCAGGTAAGTTCACAGGGGAATGATAATTTAATTGAAAGAAACAAACTCTTGAATGGATGTGTGTGTTAGAAATATGACACTACAGATTGCCTACTGTGTAGAAAAGCACAGCATTTGTATGTTTACTTTGCGGTGATTCCATGTAGTAATGTTTAAAAATTTCACCATGCACTGATTGTGGTGATGGGAACAAAACAATGGAAAAGCTATAAAAATAAGTCAATTTTGTATAAATGCCCTTGAACATAAACATAATTCTACAAAATATACATGATACTCTCTTCTCTTCAGATGTTTCAAGACTTCAGGCCATGTGGTCATCTGTGAGTTGTTTTATGAACCAGGAGCGGTTCATTTCATGCAGGGCTTTATCATGGATGGCAGTCTATTATGCCATCTGCAAGTTGATTTCAGGTGTATTATAGTCTAACTGCATACAGGTATTAAAGTACATGTACTTGTATCAGTGAGCAACACTGGATGTACAACTGCAGGCTCAACTTGGCATGAGCAGTTCTCATAACAAATTACCAGTAGTAGGCAGGAATGATGGTGATGAATACATCAAATTCAATTCATTACTCGCCTCTGTCATTCTGCTGTGATGTCCATCCAACTGGGGCCACAATATTACTTTAATAAATATTGCCCTCTCATCTTTCGCAGCTCAGTACAATGTGAGTAACAATCATGATACTCACTAGCATTTGTGTTTTCTGGGAGTGCCCTCCCTGAGAACATAACGTTGCTGGGGCGACAAGACCTCGTACATGTGTATCTACAAAAAGTCAAATATTCAGGACAGCAAAAAAACATGGCGGCCAAAGTACTACATCAAATGGGATAACCTTTCCTTTGACATGCCATGGTGGCTTCATTTTGGGGATCTATGATTCATGCAATATAAACCTACTCCCTGCTCCCATGCAATGTTTCACAACATCTGTTTCCTACAGCCCTGCTATCATCTCACTATTAAATGCAACACCAGTTCTTTGTGTCTGGGTGGAAGCTTTCTCAAAATAACCTGTATTGAAGACAAGCAATTTGGAATTTCACTCAAGACCTATAGTGTGATACATTTAAAGAATGTTTCAATCTTATTCAATCATTCTGGTATAGGATTTCTGGACAAGGTCTTACACTGGCAACAAGCACAGTTGTTTGGACAAGGCTAACATCTTCTTTGAACTGTATTACATGTGTATTAGAAATCTGCAGCATTATCCAGCCATAAAACTGCATGCAAGAATGACAGCAGAGTATCTGTACCTACTTTTTATCATCATGCCAAGCACTTAACTGATCATCCTATCAGTTTTCTTGCAGGGCAACCTTTGTATGATTTAAATGAAATTACATTCACATGCAGAAATGTAGGCTTGTTATCAAATTCCGTGGTACAAGAATGTCATGAAAGTGACCATGAGGCTGACAATGGCAATCATAAACCCACAGAACAGCAACTACAAAGATTGATCTTGTAGACAAAAATCAAAATAAAAACATATGCCACATTGATTTCCTAATATGAGATTTCAGATTGAATTACTGATGGTCCACAGCACAAAATGACTTCTGACAATTAGGAACATGGAACTGAAAAGCTGCAGTACAAAACATACCAGCAAAAAGAGAATAAGGACTAAAATTTTCTTGGTAGATTGCAATAAAATCAGGAGCTCCTAAAAGGTGGCCTGGGTCACGTTGTAGGGATGGTCCCTTTTAGATACCAGTATGGCGACTTGAAGACACACACACTCTGTTGGAGAAAGAGATAACAGCAGAACAAAAAGGAAAGTGTTACATAATATGTTTCACTTTCTCCTATTCTTGAGTATGGTCTAAAAAATTGTGTGTATTAGAAATGTGTATTAAATTACACATAAATATTTATGACACTGACGGACCAAAAACTGGATAGTCAGTGTATTTGATTGAGGGACATATGGACATACAGTCTACGTCTTCTTCTTCTTCTTCTTTTTTTGAGAAAACATAAAATGTGGAACAAACGTCATAATTTTGAGAAACAACTCGATCATACATCTAAAAAATAATTTGGACATACATTGCTGCTGTTCATGCATTCCAAATGGGTCAGTCAGTAATGGTATTACAGCATAATTAATATTTTAATGACAATTTGTGTGATACCTACATCTATTTACTGTACAATACCAAATCGCTGATTATCCTTAAGTTTCTGTATTCTTTTAACCAGCCCCATAATCAATCCATTGAGACTTCAAATGTCACTTTTGTTGTCTGTTTCTTTGCCAACAGAAGAAAATCTGCAATACAAGCCATGACATAAAAGAAAACATGAACATCTCTTATACTGTAAAAGTGAAAACTCTTGAGTGACTAAAATTTCACGCTTGGGCACTTCCAAAAATTAAATCACTTATAATTCCATTGATGAAAGTTGTTTTTTTTCCACATATTTCATTATCTCTGAAATGTTTCTCCATGTTCCACTTTTCGTGCAGATTAACAGCACAATGCAGAATTCACAAAAGTGTCCACACAGTGCAATATTTTATATTTTGTATAATGTCTTATTTTCCTCTTACCCTGAGTATCCTATCAAACTCCGCCTTGCTGGATAGGTCCACTCCTAGAAGTTCTTTGCATTGTTCTAAAATAAGGGTCTTCTTCAACTTGAAGTTCTCCCTGAACAGATCAAGTATGACTCCTCGGAACTACAGGGAGGAAGGCAACAGAGGAAGCATTTGAAACCACCATATCTAATCACAACAAGAAGATGATAAATGCACAAACAGATCACACATTCATTGTGCACAGAGTTGTGCAACAAAGCGTTCAAGAAGAGCAGCGACACATGTTAGAGATGTTTATCAAGTGCCTTTGAGTGTATGGAAGGCCACATGTGCCATACAGACACTGGCCCACAGAGAGCATATTGACAATCACAATGCACAACCACACGCGCACACATATACCGGACGACCAATTGTGACCGTGCACCTCAAAACGAACATAAAGTCGCACACACTGATTTTGCGTGAGGACTGAAAATAAGTGAAATGGGTCAACCTAACCGAACTTGACTTTTTAATATTTTCTGAAAAAGCGGGTCTTCTTAATTACATTATGCTAAAATTTGGTATCATAAAACGGGCAGGAAAGTGTTTTTTTTTTAGCAGTTTATCTCGAACATTTTTGGCAGAATTGTGTGATTAGGTGTGTCTTTAGAATCCCTTTTTCATTTCTGAAAAACCTTGTCCACACTCTTCACTTTCAGCTCTAATAACTTTTGAAAGGATAGCGCTGCTGCTTTGAGAGTTTGCATTAATTATGGACAGAATGTGTTAATGAGGCATGCTTAATTTCAGTTTAATCTGATAATCCCTTCATTGTTGTTACTCTGGTGGTTTACTTCCTGTTTTTTGTCCCATTCATCACATAGCCAGCACGGTGTCGTAAAGATTTAGCGCTTGAATAGACACTGTACTTCAAAGCCTCTTTTCTCAGTTCACACTTTTCCTGAGTTTGTGCTTTCTTTCCACTATTTAGATAGGTTAGGAGGGTCCATTTGATTTGAGTTATACATCATTTTAAAGCTTAAAGTCTGCTCTTTCAGAATATGGTCTTAACTAAAAATTCGCGTCTGGCGACTTTTTGTTTGTTTTGAGGTGCAGGGTCACAATTAGGATTCACTGAAAGTAATGAAACCTGAGATATTCAGAAATTTAGTGGATGACTCTTCCAATTATGCTTGTGCAATGTTAATGTCTTGCTTATCTTCACATCCCATGGTATTTCATTCCAACTCAAAGGATTCTCTTGGAAAAGTAAACCATCCCTAAAGCAGGATTTAATAGAAGCCAAAATTGTACTTGCAGTATCTTGCCTTCATATATCACAGTTATAACATACTATTCAATCATTAAATTCTATTCAGTTATTCAGTTCAATATACAGTCAACCTTGCTTTAGATGACCTCGCATAAGTCAAATAATCGCCTAAGTCAAGGGTCTTTTTATGTCCTCTTCTTTTTATATTCTATTAATCTAAATCCCTTATTGGTCGAATTTTCTGTAAGTTGAATAAAAGGTATTTCTTCAGTCCAAACAGATTCAACTAAAGCAAGGTTGACTGTATATAGAACAGCTGCACTAGGTTAAAAAAGATTACAGCTCAGAAATATGTCTCATATTCTGGAAACCACTTTGATTCATTACATCTCATCATGATTTAAAAAAACAAAATGCATAACAGTAAAAAAAAATGTGTGCCCACCCAGACGTCCCTGTATCCACTTACTTTGTCGTGGGCGTCACCCAAGGCTGTTCGGCAGAATAGTCTCTTGTCTGCCACGTCTTTATATTGGGCTGGCCACTAATGCATGGAATAGAAGAGGATGGGTGACAAGAGTTATTATACACTAGACAGTTTACTTGTTTGAACAATTATCCCTGATCATTTGAACCAAACAAAATAGCATCAAGCCACCCAAGGTCTTCACCATCAAAGAAAAAAGAAAAAGAAAAAAGAATAGAGACCTTTGTCATGATACACAGGTTTACATGCATTAATGTGTATGCATGCACAAACATACATACACGTACCGTACAGACAGTAAAGCTCAGAATATTATGATGATCAGGATACTATTGATTGTGAATCTTACCTATATGCTCTAGCCCAAGCCAAACCACTGAAAAAAAATGTAAAATTTTGTACAATTATTTGAAGTACCAAGCATACATGTCTAAAAAGAGAGAGAATAGGAAGTCACAAAACTACATGAGTCCAAGAATGTGACTCTACCCAGAAAGGAAAAATCAAGATTTTAAAGTATCTAATTTCTGATAAAAAAGTGCATAGCACAGGAAATTAATTTTGTTATTATATACATAGCAAGTATCCTAGACGACACTAGAAGAATTCCCCAATCATAAACTGTTCACGTAGGAATGAAGAATTTGTATGCGGGATTAAACATTGAGAATATAGTACAGTCTCTTTTCTCTGGTCTTCTTGACTTGATGCATGTGATTTTAGATCTGTGCTGAAGAGTGTATAACTCATTGGGTGTCTGGGATAGATTTTATACTGAAGCTCAACTGTACATATTGCTGGATATTATCTTTGTTGGACAATTTCTATGGCATGATGCTTTAATAGTCAAAGGATGCCTTAAAGATAATATAAAGTTTTGGTATTACCTCAAAAGTTTCCCTGAATTTCCTTGTCTTAATTTGTGTTTCAGGTTAAAGTACCTTTCATATAACTAACACTGTGAGACTTACTCGCCCCAAAGTGCTCTCATGTCTTAGTAATCATGCAATAATGGTTTCGTACCAGAGCCGCCGCCGTACGGCGGCGGCGAGGTAGTACACGTATTGTGCGAATATCACTGCGACCAGCAGCGTGCAGCCCCATACGCATACTGTGTAGCTAACTGCGACCAGTAGCCCCATACGCATAGCTAAATGGGGCTTTGCATTGTAGCTTACAGGATCATGACAGATTTAGTATCGCGGGTAAATATCAACTTAAAATCCAAAAATTTCTTCAATTTAAAGACTTACCAGTCAATTTGAAGTACTGAAAACAGGCTTTGGGCAACGTTTGGTTTTGCCAATAGTCCCTCTCTGTTCGAATTGATGACTGAATGTGACTCGGTCGAGAGGACCTTGGGAGAGCTACACTGAATTGACGGCCAGCGCATGCGCACACAAACATCTTATCCGTTCATGGATTTGAAATTTGTTCACATGTGATGTGTGCGTATGCGCTGGCCGTGGTAATCAGTGTATGTAGCTCTCCCACGGTCCTCTCGACAGAGTCACATTCAGTCATCAATTCGAACAGAAAGGGACTATTGGCAGAACCAAACGTTGCCCGAAGCCTGTTTTCAAGATTTCAACTTAATTGGTAAGTCTTCAAATTGAAGAATTTTGTGGATTTTAAGTTGATATTTGCCCGAGATACTAAATCTGTCATGATCCTGGATGCTACAATGCGAAGCCCCATTACGCTATGCGTATGGGGCTGCTGGTCGCAGTTAATCGCATGATTACTAAGAAATGAGAGCACTTTGGGGCGAGTAAGTCTCACAGTGTTAGTTATGATAGATACTTTAACCTGAAACACGGAAATTCAGGGAAACTTTTGACGTACCAAAACTTTTTATTATCTTTAAGCCCGCCGCACACTATACGACTTTCGGTTGCACGACTGACAGACTTTGGATCTGAAATAAATCACAATAGCCTCGGAATAAACACGCTTGTTTATATCAGATCCAAAGTCGCTTATTCGTGTGACCGAAAGTGGTATAGTGTGCGGCGGGCTACAGTCACACTACCAGGTATATGGATAAGGGGATTAGGTGATCTGTACTCATTGACAATGGATTTCAAATCATCTATGCCCATTGTGGAAAAGAGAGCACTACAGAACATGAGGCAATAGGTGAATAAAAGCACAATGAGTGGACAAACTCTACACTGACGGCTCACCGGTACTTGGAGAAGCGTGCCTCCTATATCCACTGCACTCTCTTCCAGCAGTTTGTCTGTGACCCCTGACCCCAGCACGTGACCAGGAGGACTCTCCGTCAGCCGCCCCATCAGGAGCTTCCTCATCTGCGAGATGCTCAGGATGGCGTGCTCCTTGAAGATCTCATTGAGGAATGACATGAGTTCGGTCTTGAGGTCGCCCTGGCCCTGAGGGGCGGGGCTGCCCAGCTTGGGATAACTGGCAGAGCTGGATCGGTGTCTACCAGTCGCATGCCCCGCCTCGCCCACAGAGTTTGTAAGTGCGTGGTTCCCCGCATCCAGGGAGGACATAGTCGGGATGCGCGAGGGCTCCGATGGCCGGAAGTTGTCGACATCGATGACATGATTGGAGTGGTCAGTATTTGAAATCGATGGTGCCTTGGTGGGACTTGAGTCGGACATTGACGAGGACTTGCTTCTCGTTCGACTTCTTGATCCCTTGACTCGCTCGGCTCCAGTGTTCATATCAACTGCATGATAAGATGCATGCAAGGTCATTGCACTTCTAAATATTCAATACTTCTTATGTTGTCTTTTGAGCAAGGCATACAGAGCATGTTATTGTAGCTCTGTAGATATCATGTTATATACGCTACTAAATATGTGACCCGCTACAACAAAAGGATCCTAAAGTCGCTGACGGCCGAGCCGAGAAAATCGAGTTTGAAGTCACATCATCAAAATTGGTCAAAGCAATCAGATTTCTGTTTTTGGCATAATTTTGTAGTCTAATGTTTTGTCCATCATCTGCCAAAATTTCGAAGCTAAATGATCAAAGGAATGGCAAGAAATTAGCATTTTCCTGGGCCATGATTTTCCGACTTTCAATGTAAGAGAAACGTGTCCGAAGATTTGGATTTAGCGCCGCAGCTAGACTCCACCCCTAGCAATGAGGGAGTGATCTTATTGGTCAGTGCGTGGCATCCTGATTACAGATCGGTCATGCGTAGACCACTGGCGCTAAGCTTGACTGAACATGGCGGAGGTCGCTAGGAGCGTGCCTTCTATTGTCAGGCGGTGAAAACTGTCTCGCCTCTCCATGACCATGAAAGAGTCGGAAGGACAACTTTGAAAGCGTTTTTCTCGAAACTCTGATTTCCTCAACCACTTGATATGCGCTGATAAAATCATCGATATCTCCACAACCGAGTACTTTTATGAGTTGTGCTATATATGAAATTAAAGTAGAAGAGTACGGGAATAATATTTTGCCATTTTTGGAAAATTGTCCTCCCCCGACTTTCGGATCCTTTTGTTGTAGCGGGTCACATATGTCTCCACATTTGGCAATCATTAGTATTGATTAATTCATACAATGCCACCTTTTCCTATCAACGGAGACTCAACAAAGTCCATCTGCCCTTGCTTTTTTATGCGTTTACCTGTTTTCTCTTTATCTGCAACCACTGCCTATCAGTCTATCTCTCTACCCTGCTATCTATATCTCTATTTTTTTTCTCTCTCATGCTTATATCTTCTATTTGAGTTTGCTAATCGTGACAATGCAAACTGTTACAAGAGAAACATCTCTTGGTTTGAAAAGATACAAATGATACCCTACTTCAAGTGATTGGTAATATGTAAAACATGTCATATCTACCTGGATCTTTTCCTTTGCCCTTCTTTTCTGTCTCATGTTTGGGGATCTTCAGGACCTTGGAAAATCTGGAGAACAGAAAATAACAAACACTCTGTTTTTACTCAGACCAAATCATCCTCATAACACCATCTTTGCAACACAGATCTAATAATAACTTCATGAGTCTGGCTTTATAAAGGCCAGAGATTCAAAACAGTGTTCTTAAGTAGACACTGACACCCAAGACAGATTTATCTAAGCAGAAGGAGAAAGAATAGAAGCAGCAAAAATGATGCGATTGATAGTAAACTGACACAGCATTAACTCAAACCTGTCTGTAGCAGCCATCCAAGGGAGACAAAAAGGGTGACTGCCAGAAACAGGTGGTTGCTTTAGATGGGGTCAACATGGCCTTTCCCTCGGAAGACTTTTATTTTATAATACATAGTGGCTGTATGTGGTAGGTGGCTGCTAAAGACAGGTGGCCACTAAGACAGGTTTGACTGAAAATATCAGATTTGATCAGTGTTTGGACTCACTGCTGTAGCTTGGCTTGCCAGATCATGTGCTGCCTCTGGGCAACATCTCCGTGGCGGTCAACGAAGTCCTTGTCGGGCTCGAGGAGGAACTCCCACCCCTGGTTGACCTTTGGCCTTGCCATTTGCTCAAGAATCTCTTTGGTGTCCTCCGCTTGCAGCTGTGAGTATCATAAATTCCTCACAAATGTCAATTCATTGGAATAGCAAAGGGTTATGTGAAATTGCAGACATTCTTATTTACTGCATGCAAACATCACTTGCCACACATACATGTGTATGCATTGAAGTCAGAGTGTTTGAGAGATCAGCGGTTGAGAAAAGTTTAGGACACGTGATGGAAACTTTGAATAGAAACACTCTGTGGTAGTGACTGTGCCACACTGACACAATATGTCATTATAAAACTCTTTGATACATCACAGGTTTACAAATGTCTCCAATGATCACCTTATATGGAATGAGCTTCACTTCATCACACAAGTAATACACATAATGTAATTCTCTGTACGTGGCTAATGACACCTAACACACTTATGGCAAACACATCAGAAAAGCAATCTTCCACACATCATTCCCTTACCTTTGTGACGGAAGCAACTTCTTTCCTCACTACACACCGACTTTGAGTGAACCTCCACATCTGAAAGGGACAAACAATGTCAGCTTTATTCACATATGAGCTTCTTTCACACACAATCAGCTAAATTAAATGCTTTTTGATTTGTAATGTGGGAAAATTGACAAAAAGCTAGCACAGCCTACATATTGTATATCTTTGGGTGTAAACAAAGGCACTGGCAAATAAACCTCCACAGGGGACTAAAAAAAACCCAAAACAAAACAAAACAATACATATTGGAAAACATCTTCTGACACAATGAGTTCAATGTTTTCTGTTTTGTTGTGATCAAATTCTATGATCTATTTTCCAATCCTTTTATGTGCAGTGCTCTAAAATCTTCTTTAAAAAAAAAACAACTATCTCATGCCATTCTTTAATCAGTGTCAATTCTGTATTCTCTGTTCTGTGTTTCATATCTTTGACAGATAATTCCCCTCCTCTCCCTTCCTCACCCCCCCCCCAAAAAAAGTGATTAATGAGATGTATAACACATCTATTCACAAAAAAGGAACAATTTAGTGACTTACCACCTTGGGAGACAATACATATGTGTTGTGAGTGGCATCATTCTTGAGAGTTGTCATTTTGCAATTATCAACTAACATAAGAAATTTCCAAAAATGAAGACACTGGAAAACATACAGCATATTCTGTAATTATGATTTGTTAAAAACAAGACCTATTTTTTTTCTACTATATCATTATGAATGTCAAATAAATGAGCAATTCCAAACTTCTCGAATTGTTGTTGCTCAAGTATGGTACAGCTGCATTCACATGTAATTTTCCTCTTTCTGTTAACTACATTTAGAGCTCCATGTGATGAAAAAGAACAGGGGACTTACCACATAGTCCCGTCCACGGCAGAGAATTTCTGAAGACACTCCACTGATGGGGCTGGAGGTATCCTTAGGATACAGCACTTCACTGTAGCAAATAAAGAGCACATTTTGCAGGGTGTTAATATTGCCACCAGTGTGAGTGACATGAGGCCTTGGTCAATTTTTCTTCATTATTATCAGAGAGCACATGAAAACTATCAAAAAAGTACTTGGCATGCCCCTTTCAGAAGACAGGGGAAATAATATTACTCCTAACATATGTCAGTAACGAGTTGAGGGAATGCATACTTTTTTCTTTTGTGGTATTCTCTTTATATTTTCCTCATATTGATCTATGCTTGTGACATTATACACTGCAGTAGTCTTCTCATCCAGCAGTGACTGCACAGAGATTTTAACCCGTTGAGGATGAGTCTTGAGTATACTCGGGCAAGCGTCTATGGGAAATGTGTGTTATAGCAAAATCAAACCGTCCTCAAAGGGATAAAAATTCATAACTTTTGAATGGATTGTCCAATTTTCCTCAAACTTTCACTGATGCATTGTATTGATACTGATACATTTTTAGTGACGTTGCTGCATTCTCTCAACCCACATGTAAATGAAGGTGAACTTGTCCTTCAAACTCTGAACTCTCACATCCCTGGGATCAAAGAAATGGTAGAGATTTCATTGAGATGAGACTTCAGTTTCCAACCATATTTGGGAGAGAATGAGATGCCTCTTATGAAATATGAAAAAGCGTACAATTCTAAGAGGAATTCAAAGTTAATTTGATGACAATTGGTTTTGAAATGGCTGAGATATCCAAAACGAAGAGGTCCTTATAAATGCTGGGACCAACCTTTTGTTAGGACCAGTTAGTTTTTCTTCGCTTTTGGATATCTCAGCCATTTCAAGACCGATTTTTGCTCAAACAAACTTTGAATACCTCATAGAATCATATGCTCTTTAATACTTCATGAGGAGTTTCTAATAAGCTTGCAAAAGTTGTAATCTGAATTCCCCCATCTCAAACAAAACTATACATCCCTTACCGGGAAGTTCCTCACCTCTTTACCACCCACGTGCCCTGTACCAGGAGGGCTACGGTCTGGAGAGCCTTGAGGACAGAGCTCTGGTCATAGCTCCCTGGTAGGATGGCCATCAGCTGGGAGAAACGGATCACTTTGGCTGTGTGTGGTCAAGATGAACACATGGGACAATCATTTAAAGGTACAATCATTTAAAGGGAGAAATCTGATATTGATGATCATATTAAATTGGAACACTGATGCTCAGGTAATGGAGGAGGATGGTATTGTAATGAAGTGGAGATAATGATAAGCAATGATCACAAGAGAGGAAAGGAGGAGGGAAGAATGAGAGAGAGAGAAGAGGAGGAGCGAGGGAGAACAGATGATGAGGAAGAGGAAAAGATAAGGGAGAAGAGGAGGAGGGGGGGGGGGGGGGAGAAAGTGAAAAAGAGAGAGAAGGAAAGAATGACAGAAAATGAGAGGAGAAGGGGGTATACATAGTACATGAAACGTGGAGGAGAAGGGAAGGGTAGAGAACGGAGCGAAGAGAAGACAAGGAAGAGTAGAAATTACGCGGTGCGTAATAAATGTCCCTGCCGGAAGTAGCATTTTGTAGCAAAATGTACAATATAGGTAAAAAATCAAGGTCCAAGGTCAAAGAAGTCACAGGTCAAAATTCTGTGTAGAAGTTTTGAAGCCCTCACCTAGTGCTATCACATAAAGCAAGCGGAATTGAAATCGGGTTAGAAATGGCGAAGGAGTAGCATTTTGTAGCAAAATGTACAATATAGGTCAAAAATCAAGGTCCAAGGTCAAAGAAGTCAACGGTCAAAATTCTGTGTAGAAGTTTTGAAGCCCTCACCTAGTGCCATCACATAAAGCAAACAGAATTGAAATTGGGTTAGAAATGGCGAAATAGTAGCATTTTGTAGCAAAATGTACAATATAGGTCAAAGCTCGAGGTCAAAGGTCACAACTGAAATTCTGTGTAGAAGTTTCAAAGCTCCCATGTAGTGCTATCATATAAAGCAAACAGAATCAAAATTGGCTCATAAATGACAGAGATGTAGCAAATTGAACATTTTGATCACACACGGACGCACACACATACACACGGACACAAACACGTACAGAACCCGTTTCATAGTCCCCTGCTCGAACTCGTTCAGCGGGGACAAAAAAGAAGAGCTTGAGAAGGAGGAAAAAGATGATGTTGTAAGCATATATTAAACAAATGATAATAGGAATGGTTGCCATGACACATACAGAAGATGAAGACAGGGATGAAAGCCGTTGGCAGAAGGCGGCTCACCATTAATGAGTAGCGCTCTGACTTGGTCTGGCAGCGTCATGGTCTTGAGTTGTGACATGGACAGAATGTTGACCGGCATCTTGGGCTTAGCCAGCTTGTCCTCTTCTGGTTCCGGAATAAGCGACGACAGATATTCTCTGGCAAGAAAAAAAAAAGGATGTTAACGTAGCAACAATATCAACTTCATGCAATGAGATTCATATCTGACATTTTTTCTAGTCTTACATCAACTACAACACCTTTCTGAATAGCTCGGCTGGGAGGGGACGTGGTAAAAACATGTATCACAATCATATTGGCAACTAAGGACCAACAAGTCAATCCACTCCTTGCAAAACATCCTATCCAATCATTCTATTATATATATATATATATATATATATATATATATCTTTAGATACAAAGATACATGCATTCTCTATTCAATAGTGGGAACATAATACATGATGAAAATCTGTAGTAAGTCTGTGGTTCCTGAAAAAAAAAGTGAGTCTTACAATGAAAATCAAAAAATCAAAATGTTTTAAGATAATGTTGAGGTCACCACTCTTTATGGTTTGTATAGACTACTTTGCCAAAGTTCATAATGCAGAGTAGAATATAGATCCTTCTCTTTGTGTCTTTGACCACCACCACCATAAAAAAAAAGAATAAAAATAAAAAAATAAAGGTCTTATTATTAAATGTGATAAATGCATCCATTTTGTGTATTTTCCTTTCCTCTCTCTGTCATTCACACTCTAGGAATACAGTATTTGATTTCAAGACATTTACACAAACAACGGCACAGTTTTGTATCCACCCTTGTTTCTGTAATAACATATCAGTAACATAATAAAACATGATGAAGACTTACTTAGAGTCTTTCAGTTATCACTCTTCGGCAAGAACAGCATTATATAAAAAGTGCTCACAAAGGAGACATTAAACTCACTTTGGAGGTAGAACTAGTTGGTTGATTTCATTATCAACAGACTGGCAGTAAAGTTGCTCTCTCTCTCTTTCACTGAGAACATCCTGTAAACATATAAATATGTGTAGACAGATGGATATGGATAGATAAGCAGACAGAAAGACGGGTGAATACAATGATAGGCAGATGAATGAACAAGTAAAATATTAACCAAAGACATAGATGACTAAATAAATACAAACAAAACGCATACCTATACAATGAATGTATGAATGAATGACATCATAACAATGGAACTAAATGAGTTAATGACATTAAAACATGAAAAAAAAAAATAAATCCATACAAACTTTGGTTATTTGCCATCTGGATACACTCTAGTATTTAAAATTTACGAAAGTAAAAAAAAAAGAAACACCAAGGTTAAATGCTTCTTCTGTCAACGTGTTTGAAGAAAGAGGAAAACAATGATAATATTCATGCCACCTTAGTCCATGAACTACTTCTACTTAATCACTGAGGATTGAGTTCTAACATATGATTTGCTCCAGGTCTGGAACCAAGATTTAAGTGTTCAATTATTTCCAAACTACATGTAGCCCTTCATACATCAAGGCAAGATTGATTCCATGAACACTCATACTCATTTTAGACTAATAGCATCAACTGGACACATGTGCACTTAAGTACAAAGTAATATCATCACAGTGGACTTGATAATTTATCAAGGAGAAGGTCAGTACTGTATTCATGCAAGCAACAATGCATCTGGTGCATATGGGTTGAATACAAACTCATTTAACATTTCACTTGTAGCATTTGTTGTGTGTCAATAGAGGATGACTCTAGTGGAGTATGGAAAACTAGTGTTTGTCATGTGAACAATTAAAAACAGCCCTAAGAGTCAACTCACATCAATGGGTCTGTGGTGTACATGAATCCACTGCTCCTCCGCCATCTTTTGCTCATGGTACTCATACGACGCCAGGCGTCTGGCCCGCGCCTGGTCTGTCTCGGGTCGGACCATTTTGACTGTGACCGGCTTGGCATCATCCTCGTCTTGGGAGTCGGTCCCTGGGTTGAGAGAAGGTGGGACATTGATTTAGAATTTAAATCAAATACCTTTTCTTTGTGATTCACCATCTCACACTCTTTACATTATATGTTACAGGAGTAAAAGCATACTTGGTATATTTGGCAAACAGCACAACGTAATCATACTTTGATAAGAATCTTTATAAGAACCACAGACTGTGACATGACAGGGAATTTTTAATACAATATGGATAAAACTGATCTACGAATATACTAAAACGAAAAGGCAAAGTCGATGGATACCAACTTCTCCATTTCATATGTGATACTGCATGATAATACTACTATAAAAAAGCAATGACCTAATTGTGACGATGATAACAATAATGATCATCATCACCGTGGTCATGTGATACTGCATGATAATACTACTATGATAATACTGCAGGATAATACTATGAACTTCACAGCAAAACTTACCATCAACTTCCATCTTGTCTTGCTTTCCTCTACTGTCAGCCTTATCTAGGTAACCAAAACTTGGTCTCAGCTGGATGATACTGTGGAGTGGAGTGAGGTGTAGTTCTCCTGAAGCAACAACAAATGGATCTTGGTCATTCACATCTATTCTCAATCTTGTTCAGCTCTGCTTAGATGAAATTCTTTGTTTGTGTCAAAGACCAGGACTTCATCTATCATTGCACGCATTTGACAAGTGAAAATTCATGTGAAAACTATGTCTGTACATATGTGGCAAGCCTAGTCTTGGAATGCATAATTAATGTTAGACTGAAGTTTGCTGCTATTCTGTGACGTCAGAAACATGGATTACTGCTCCAGCAATGGTCACTCATGCCAGAAAATTCGAAAAGGAAAAGATCTAGACAAGATGTGACCAGCAGACATTGGTGTGTAGCATTGTAGGACAATTCTAAAAGTGAGTGAAAAAAGGCAAAAGCTTCCACCGTCTCTTTAGCTCACCTCCTTTTAAGATGCCCACTGCATACTGAGCCATAGACTCCACGGTTGTCGTTGAAGACAGCATCTGACGATCCATGACATCACTGCAAGGTGTGAATGCCAGACAAGAAAAAAATTACAAATGCCAAACTATTTTCCATCAGGGTTGTTGACAAAGACATCATCACATTATTAATCACATCTGCCTGTCTTACTTCTTGAGTTGATTTGTCACATACACAACACAAAAAGTTAAACTCAGAATACAGATTAAACACAAATTCAACTTCTCCCCCCCCCCCCCCCACAAGATATGTCTGCAAATATCATGAACTTTATCAAACATATTGCTGTTGTTATTTTTAAGACTCTGCTCTAGATATCCTGTTGTCAGAGGAAGAATAAATGTTTACTTTTCAAATCAATGATTCTTGCATCAAGTTGTTTTAGTGCAACTGATTGATGAAGTGATGGACACAAATTGTTAAGTGTTTTAGGGTACTAGCCATGATAAAAATCATGGGCATATGTACTTGGGTGGGATATCATTTATGCTCGAAGGGCAAATTGTCAATATATAGCTGCAACAAAATTGTTTTCTTTTATGAGTTGAAAATGGTGTTTAGGACAACAAATTTTCCTCTTCACCTCATGAATGTCCGGTTTTCTGTGCTGTGACCGTCAACGTTCAGGGCGATCTGTTCTCCCTTTCCTTTGGCATAGTGAGTGGATTTGGTGTCTACGGCTAACTCCACCTCAACCTGTGAATGGTAAAGTAAAGTGTGAGACAGCCAAAGCTAGTTCAGTTGGTATATCAGGCCATGAAAGAGGTTGCTCTGACACCACAGATTAGTGTAACACGAAAGAGCTCTCAGCTCTTGTAAGGGTCCACATAAGATCATTCAAGACAGTCCGATCTCACTACCGTAGGAGTTCCACAAAGAAGAAGGTACTTGCCAGCTGGACCATCTGTCTCAAAGATTTATTCAGAGTACACCACATCCGCATCCAATTCTCTCAGCAAAAGGACCCACAGTCACATCTTCAACAATGAATTCAATCTGGGATTGAGAAACCTAAAAAAGGATACCTGTCACACATGTGAAGCCTATAAGAACTCAAAATTTACCTCCACTGCAATAGAAGACAGAAAAAAAAACAACAACAAGAATATGAGCAACACACTACTTGGAAGGAACGTGCCGAGATGAGATGAGGAATGATCGATAATAAATCCAGTCGCCCATTTTTGTTCGACCTTCAAGAAGTTCTGACAACTTAATACAGTAACAATCAAAAATGTTAGTACACTTTATCATAAGAGAAAGCTCGGCATTAATAACCTAACAGCTTTTAATGAGGCCACAAAACTGGGGTAATGAAACTGTCGCCAAGTGAGGTCAATCAGAGACTGGTTTGTGCCTTCTGCAGTTGTTCGTGCTCATGGATCCAGTCAGTCATGTTGTTCTTTAGTCTGACTGCTGTGGTGGTCAGAATCGTAACAGCATAATTAAATCCACTCTGTTGTATGCAATCCAAATCTTTCCAGAGTCAAAGACCGAAGACCATAAATTCCTAGAAAGTGGGCATACAAAGATCCTATGAAAAGTGACAAGGCATGGAAGTTCATCATTTGGATGGATGATTCCTATCATTACCAGTGCCTCAAGAAAATGTTACAGTGTAACCCGCACGGAATGTGAGATGTTGCTCCATCTCAAGCAGATGTCAAGCTCATGGGAAAGATGAATGAAAAAGGATTGATAGGGTCACAATGTCCACTGGATGAAAATCAGACAAGTTCGGATGGAAAGGGAATTTCATCATCCTTGATGATCAAGTACCATTCACTGACCCAAGTGGCAAGGAAATTGTGCAATCACTGTTGTCAACACACCAGAAATGTTAACATGATAAATTCTCTTCTCTGATGTATTTTAGGCATAAACATTGAAATTTCAGGGTAATGAAGAATTACATCGCTAAATTGAGAGTAAATGTCAAACTCTGTAGGCATGGTTTAAACAGCCCCATTAGTTTATGTCTGTGCTTGCATGCCAGCACTATCATCTGAACTTTTCATGTCATATCGGCTGTAAGAAAGTGACTGATTCTCTAACGAAAGCAGAAAATCTATGTTACAGAGTTTAACTTTGTACACTGCTTTCTAAAGCTGTACCCTGGCACTGAGTTTTTCTTCCATATCCAAAAGACAACATGATTGAATAATTATTAAGCCACTGATAAAGATGGAGAAAATAGAAAGATTAAACGAGAACTTACCGTTTGAAGTTTGATCGTTATTTTATGAGTAATTGGAGGTGAGAGAATTCATGTGAGATCCCACTCATGCGCATGCGCAGATGTCAATATTTGAAGCAATTGTGGCTACTGTAGTAATTCAATAAAATAGAACTGCCGAGAACTTACTTGAGTTGATCTTGAGTAAGGGAGGGAGAGGTGGGCATGAATTCTCTCACCTCCAATTACTCATAAAATAACGATCAAACTTCAAACGGTAAGTTCTCGTTTAATCTTTCTATTTTATTTCGTAATTCTCGCTTTCGAGAATTCATGTGAGATTTCAAAGGACAGTAGGCACAATAAGCAGAAGTAGCAATTCAGGTAGTAGACACTAACCTGCAAGCTCATGTCATGTCACCATCATGAGGTCCAATCAGTGTTCCAAAACACTGTGAGCAAAAGTGTCAGCTGATGCTAACGGTTTATTATAAAACCTGTCAAATGTTCTTTCATTTGTCCAGCCAGCTTGCTTCAGAATATCTGCGACCGGCAGATGACGCCTTCTGGCTGCAGACGCTGAGGCTGCTCGTGTAGAATGTGCCTTGAATGTAGTTGTGTTAATTCCAGACGCTTTTAGGACAGACTTGATCCACCTGGCGATAGTAGCCAAACTCGCCTTCTTATGGGGTTTTTGAAAGGTGATGAGCAGTTGTTTTTCTGACTCTCTGATGTCCTTCATCTGCTTGATATACCGCTTTAGGTAATGCACGACACATAAGCGTTTGTCTCCTGGAAACGCTTTCAATTCAAGAACAGTTCCAACATTCCCAGGCCTGCTCTGTTTCAGCAGTTTATCTACTACGATTACTACAGAATCAGTCTTAATGCTGATATTATCAATACATAGCCCATGCAAAGTTTGCAACCTCTGAGCCGATACTAATGCGAGTAACATACATAACTTAAGCGTCAGATCACGTAGCGACAGTCGATGTGCTGGTGCCAACCGGCAAAGATAATCCAAGACTGCTCCTACGTCCCATATGGAGTTGTAACGAGGTGTAGGCGTTCTAAGCCTAAAAACACCTTTCATGTATCTACATATCAAAGGGTGAGTTCCAACTGTATAATCACACTCATCCAAGAAAACAAACGAAGCCAAAGCACTCCTGGCTGAATTAATAGCACTGTAACTTGCTTTCTCTTTGTAGTACAATTCACTAAAAAACTCTAGCAGATTTCCCACTTTGGTATGGGTCCAGGGCAAATCGTGATTACTGCAAAATCTCTTCCACTTTTTGATGTAGATGAGGTACTGTTTCTTTGTGGATTCCCTCCATGATGCTCCCAGTATGTTTGCTGTTGCTGTAGTCAGACCCTGGGAGATGAAGTGTCTGCTCCAAGTCTGCAACACAAGAGAGTGAGATTTGTTAATGGGTGTGATATACCCGATACAGGCTGCCTAAGTAGTGATTTAGACTTTGGCATGTGCCATGGTTCTTCAATCAACATATCATTCAGTAATGGGAACCAGGCTTGAGTGGGCCAGTACGGTACTATCAATAGGCCCTGTGCCCGATCCTGCTTTATTTTTTGTAGACATTTGGTTATGAGGCTGAAAGGAGGAAAGGCATAAAAATTGAGAGGGCCCCAGTCAAGTGTGAATGCATCTACAGCCCAAGCATTTGGATCTGGCATCCATGATACGTATGTGGGAAGCTGTGAATTGAGCCTAGATGCAAACAGGTCAATTTCAGGTAATCCAAACCTGCCCACGATCTCATCAAATACTTGTTTGTCAAGCATCCATTCAATGTTGTCATTGAATCTACGTGACATGTAGTCAGCTTCTGTGTTTTGTGTGCCCGGTAGGTGGGCTGCCGTTAGCCATATGTTGCGTTCATTACACCACTCCCAGATTTGCACAGCTGCTTCATTACAAGCCTCTGATTTAACACCACCCATATTATTCAGATATGCCACTGCAGTGGTGTTATCTAATCGAAGCAAAACATGTACATTACTTGTGTGGGAACAGAATGCTTTCAGTCCAAATCCTGCAGCAACTGTTTCTAAGTAATCTATTTCATTGTTCTGGGCTCTGCTCAATTCCTGGCTGTTCCATCTGCCCCCCGTTTTTGTCTTCATGTCGGTTGCACCCCAACCTTGACCGCTTGCATCTGTGCGTATTTCTATGGTGGCTTTCTTTCTCATCATTGGCCGGGAAATTAAGTGCAAATTTTCGATCCACCACATTAGTTCATTCTTTGCCTGCACAGAGAGTGTCATTTGCCTGTCAAAATGGCCTGTATTGAGTTTCAAGGCGCGTATTTTCTCACTTTCAAGCGCTCTGTAATGCAAAGGCCCATATTGTGCAGCTGGGAATGTAGCAACTAATTTCCCAATGACCCTTGCCACTTCTCTGATTGATGGGTTTTGTGTTTCGTGCAACTCTATGCAAACCTCTCTGATCTCCATTACTTTGTTTTCAGGCAACGTGACAGTCATGTCAAGGGTATTGAGGTTGAATCCTAGAAACTCAATCTTTTGAGATGGTTCTAGCATTGATTTCTCGGGGTGAACGATGAAACCCAATTTGGATAACAGTTCGGTTGTAGCTATGACTGCCTTCTTTGTTTCTGCTTTTGTCTTGGCCATGATTATAGTGTCATCTAGATATGCAAGGACAAGGTGCCCTTCAAGTCTGAGAGAGGCAAGCACTGGTTTCAGCAATTTTGTGAACAGGCGGGGAGCCGATGTTAAGCCATTGGGCAGAGCTTTGAATTGCCATAATTGATCATCCCACATGAATCGCAGGTATTTTCTAGAGTCTGGGTGAATGGGCACAGTGTAATATGCATCGCGTAGGTCGACTGAAGCCATGTAATATCCCTCTGAAAGCAGGGATATTGCAGTGTAAATGTTATCCATCTTGAAATGCTGATAAGATATGCTCTTGTTCAACTCAGACAAATCAAGGATTAACCGGATTCCCCCATTCTTCTTTGTTCTGGTGAAAATCTGAGATAAGAATTCTCCTTGTTCATGAGAACATTTTTCAATGACATTTTTCTTCTCAAGGTTTCTTATCTCCTCATGTATTTGAGCAATTTCAGTCTCATTTCTTTTGTAGGGGTATGATGGTTTACTCCTCCTAGGAGGAAATTTGTCAGGATCAAACTCAAGTTTGTATCCTTTAACAGCTTGTAAGATGAATTGGTCTGACGTTAATTTACACCAGTTGTGTATACATGGCTTTAGTCGACCTCCGACCTGTACATGATGTAAGCTGTCTACAGGTACATGTATATCAAAAGCACCTACCTCATTGGTGCTTGGGTCTGACTCTGGACTGCAGTGTTGAATTACTTCCTCCCCAGTCCCTGTCTGCGAGGTTGGGGTGGCCTGCTCTCTATCTTGGCCGATGCTGGGGTGTACGTGTGGGGGGCTGAGTCTGGATGTTTTCCCCAGTTCCTTTTCTGGCCTCGGCCTAAAAAAGGATGCCCAGCAGTACCTGCAGCAAGGTTGCGATCACGATCCCTAGGGATCCAGCCTGCCTGTCTCATTTGGCGTTTTGATGTGTCATACTTCCTGTATGGATGGTAATGTGTGCTGTTGTGCTGCCTTGATTTCATGACACCTGCAGTTGCTTTTCTCTGATCTTGCAGGTCTTTGACCTGTTTCCCAAGGTCGTCGCCAAAGAGAAACTTAGTCACCTTGTTTGCTGGCTTGCACAGGTGGTGGAATTGGCTGTTAAGCTCTGGCTTAATACAGTCTCTTCTCAGACAATTCAGGGCAAATGCAGCATCGCAAAACAACGCCAAGGCGTCTTGCTGTGCTTCAGTCATCCTGTCTGGGTCGAGTGTATGAGCAAATGCACAGAGTCCCTTAGTAAGTGACTTCTCAATGCCCTGTAGTTTGAAGTCTCTGGTTCTCGTCGGTGTAGATAGATTTTCCCAGATGGCTGTGTTAACTTTGGGGATGTCGAGGGACTCGCAGTTATCTGGGCATGTGTACTTGTCGGCGGCTTCTGACAGAGCCTTTTCTTCCATTTTTTGGCCCATCATAAAATCTACTGCTTTAGCGATGTTTGGATGGAGAGGCGCACCAACTCCCGATGGGGCAGCAAATTTGGCGGCGAAGTGAGGGATGTCGACGTCATGAGGCTTGTTTGTAATTTCACTTCCCTCATCGTGGCTGTCTTGTCCGCTGTAATAGTCTAAATAATCGACTTCAGAACTGAAGTCGGTAGCGCTCATTGGGGACGTATTTCCCGTCACCGCGGAGAGATCACCGCTGGCAGAGCTTTGCTCATGAATTGGCGGTTCGCTGGCGGTCGCCGTTCTAGTTGCTCGTTGTGTGCGTGGTGTGTCGCTGCTAACAGCGGCTGGGAGCGCGTTTGCAATACGTGTCACAATGGCCTCCAATTTGTCAAGGCGGGAATTCACGCACGATTCCAAGATGGCGCTTGATTTCCCAGAGCTTGGCTTTGCCTTACTCTTGGGTATGATCGGGGTTGACTGTGTCATAGGTGACTTGCAGCTTGGCTCTGCCTTACTGCTTACATGTATCTCTGGGCTTGGCTTAGCCTTGCACAGAGTTTTAGTAGCGATAGCTTTCCCTTTCGTAGCTCCTTTTGCTTTAGGTTTGCCCTTACCGGGCCCCATGCTCAGGCCAGCCGACCTGGCGGAGCTCGCACCCGCAGTAGGCACTGTGGCTGTCACATTATCCAGCGTCTCCGCTACGCTGGTACTTGCCGAAGACGGCGAAGAATTGTCGTTTGTGATCGCATTCTCGCTCATAATGAGTTCAAAACTTCTTCGAGACGAATCACGAACTAATTTCACGAAATTGAAGGTGAAAAACTGATCTAACCTTTCCCGAAATAGGACGGAAAGACAATTTTTCTGCGCGAATTTTCCTCGTGTATCACACGAGTCCGAATGCGCTGAACGTAGTGACATCTGCGCATGCGCATGAGCGGGATCTCACATGAATTCTCGAAAGCGAGAATTACGAAATAAAATATATCACAAATGTGATGTTAGTAAAAAAGAAAGAAAAAAAAAGAGTAAAAATAGAGCAAATGAGAGCTGTCAAGATATTACACATGTACACATATTTACACATGTACTAACCTTCTTCTGCTTGGGCTTGATGCGCACTGATGTATACTCAAAGTCATCATAGGGCATATGGCTAGGCCGGACTGGGTACTGCATAAATAAGAGCAAATATTCACCACATACTATGAAGTAATAAATAACTGGGTTTCAGCAATTCATTGGTTATATTGCAGGTTTATCTAATTAAATGAACACAGCAGAACTGAAAATACACCTGAAGTCTTCATTCTTGATCATTTGAAGGTTTTATCTCACACATATTACTCAGTTTACCCCTTCTATATAAGACACCATTAGACTAGTTTTGATATTTGATGAATAAATGGATTTGTGGCATACAACAAAAAGATCTGGTTTTCTTTCTATGTTCTGCATAATGATGTTTTTGATGCTTTATACTGCACTCCTGTACTTGGTCAATGATAGAACTGCATACCAATACATACATTAATAGTAGACCCCTTTCCATGTGTCATTGCCTTGTCATCATTTGAGCAGCAAAGAACTGAAAATTTTATTTACTGCGAACAAGTGGTCCTAGAAGAATATTACAGTGCTCTCCCATTATAACGAACATGGTTATGATGAAATTCCTGTTACAACAAAGTAAAAATTCAGACCACAACATTATTCTATGTATCTTTATTGTTTGTTTGTTTGTTTGTTTTTTTTTTGGTTATAACAAAATTGTGATATGATGAAAGAAAACTGCCATTCCCAAGGACTTCATTACAACGGGAATCCACTGTATAGGTGCACAACTTACCTGAAAGACATACAGATTATCAGCTAACTCCTTGGAAAGATAAACATCAACCTACAAAACAAACACACACACAAAGTGAACCAACAAAATAAAACACATTTACTGCTTTCAACGGTTTGATAATTACCACACTGTATAAATCTATTCCCACTCTAGCTACAAACACGATATGCAATTAAAATATTCAATCAAAAATTAATATGAGTGTCACATTGAAAATGCATTTCCAGGTTGTTTCATGTACATCACCTATCGGTCATTCAACTAGACAAACATGTTTACGGGTAGGGATAACGAGACAAAGGGTGCGAGTGAGGGAGCGAGAGAGAAAGCGAGAGCGAGAGAGAGAAAGTGATAAGACAGGTGTAAATGTTTTACAAGTAGCGCCATCGATGACCGAGAGGAGTTCATTTATTTTTGCATGTCAATTAATGTAGAAAGAAAAGACAGGAAATAGCTCCAGTTCCGGGAGAGTGCTGTATAGGTGTTTTCGTTCAAGTCCTTTTAGTTGTATCAAATATTCCAAATGCCTCGAAAAGGAGTGTCGTAGTCGAGTAGCAATTTAACAGTAGAGTTGGATCTTTTCGGGGCAGACACCATTTTGATTTCACCGAGAGAACATTGAGTTAGCTCCGTGATGGCAGGAAACCAACCTGCCACACTCAGGCGCCAGTTGGCAAGATAATTTTGTGTCTAAGCCCAATTTCGTTTGCGGCCAGGAGCCGTCCGTCCACCTTACCGTCAGCCTGTGTACTGGCTGATTAGAGTTCAGATTTTGTTTGCTGCCAGAAGGCGTATTCCAACAGCCTTTGCAGCCTTCCAGTAGCCAAGAAGAAGAGGCATTTTGGTTATATTACACCGGTCATTGATGGCGCCGAGACCGAGGACGAGCCTACTCCCAGGCCGACGCATTCGCAGCAGAGCGACTGGGTCCGCCCCTCGCTAGGGAGGACTTTGGACGCCAAAGAATACGGAACGCGGGTCCCTCGCGACACTTTGGAGCTGGAACAGCAACCTCGCATATAAGGACGCTCCACCCACGAATCAGTTCATGTTCTGGAAGCGAACAGTTTGACAATTAATGTGACTCTGGGGACAACGCAGGTGAGCGATGAACCTGGCGGGTGCATGACACCCTGTAGATATGATTGGTTACGACGTGGAAGTGTCGCTGAAGTAGAGAGATGAAGGTCATGTTAAATTGGTAAAAGGATGAAAATAATGTGCACATAATTCGAAGATTGGTATTTATATACTTCATGATAATTGCGGGTTAGCACAGAACCCGGATGTAAACGGAAGCAGTGTAATTGAAGACAAGTGTTTTAACCGCGGTAAACCGTCGTGCGTGCAGGCTGGTCATCTCCGGATCAGCACTACGGTGGTGTGAACCAAATAGTGTTGCGCTTGATAGCAGATAGTGTATTGTCAGGGATAACGAATTGATAGTGAAGCTGGTATAATTATTCTGAACAAGTGTCAAGCCAAAATTACAGGTGGAACCGGACCAAGACAGGGTCCCGTTCACATGGTTGTCGAATATAAGAGTATTGTAATTAAATTTATCTCACTAAGAATTTTGATTTTGCATTTTATGTTGGTCACAACTCCTTGATTTCAGTCCTGTAAATATTCCACAAATGCTTATATTAAATTGTACATTGAAGTGAATGGCACGAGTGTGATTGAGCATTATTTGAGTCCGCCCATGTGACAATGAGGCCAGCTGTGCGGCTTCTATTCAAAAGATGGTATTAGTCATATACAATGTAATTCATATTACTTTAACTCATCAAATTTCTGTTTTTGGCATTATGTTGTAGTCTAATGTTTTGTCTATCATCTGCCGAAATTTCGAGGCTAAATGACCAAAGGAAAGGCAAGAAATTAGCATTCTTCTTGGCCATGATTTTCCGACTTTCAACGGAACAGAAACACATCCGAAGATTTGGATTTAGCGCCGCAGATAGACTCCGCCCGAGCAACGAGGGAGTGATCTTATTGGTAACTGCCTGCCATCCTGGTTTCTGATTGGTTGTGCATATAAAACCGCTGATGCTAAGCTTGAATGAACATCGCGGGGGTTGCTATGACCAGACCTTCTAACTGTCCAGAGATGAAAACTGTCTAACCTCCCCTTGAGCACAATTGCGTCGCACAGAAAACTTTGAAGGCGGTTTTCTCGAAACCCTGATTTCCTACAAGTAGTAAACCACTCATCATGGTCTAACGTTAAATAAAATCATCAATATCTCCGCAAACATGTTCTTTCATGGGTCATGTTATATATGAAAAAAAAAGCGGAAGAGTACGGGAATATTGTCATGTCATTTTCAGAAAATCGACCGCCCTCGACTTTGGGATCCCTTTGTTGTAGCGGGTCATATTATTATGATTCGAATCGGAGTGGTTATATTATAATGAGGTCACTCATCTCATCATCCTGATCGATCCTGTGATGTGATGTGACCCATCTACATTTCTGCGTAAATCCTACATGACATGAACCACGTCTAATTCAAAACTGCCATTTCAGAAACAAAGTATAATCCATGTGCACAGCCACAGCTACAGCAACGCGACAACTCAGTGGGAACGGGAGGTGATCTGTCGCCAGGTTAGCGAAAAGAGTATAGTAGCCCTACTACATATCGACCACCTTCTTTTCAACCGACCGCGTATAATTCGCGCACTGAACACTTTACTTAATACGCACTTCTCTGCGCGCAAAGCACATAAAAATGGATTGGCTTTGAATGTAGACATGGTAGATGAGGATGGCCCGATGGTGTGGGAAAACGTGATAATTCACTGTTCATTAATGGTTTTAATCAAGGACAAACTTTCGAATGAATATTTTCACCGAATCGTAATGACAGCACAATGTAATGTCTATGGAAGTTTCTAAAAGGCTTCTAAAAAGCTTCGTACAACACGGTGTTCAATACAACTCGGTTTGCGTGCATTGTCAATGCAAAAACAGCGGTCGATCCTAAGTAATAACGCGATTTACCGCGGGGAGCTGAAACGAGGCCACGCAAGTTCGTCGGCGATATTTTTGCACTGAAACTTCGAATCGAAAAGGGAACAACGGCATTTGATAGAGCTGGATTTTCTCAATCACGTAGGTCAAGTTTTATACGTGAATTTCAGTGTTAAATATTCTTATCAAGCAAATAAACATTAAGCGGTCGATGAGTAGTAGGTCCAACCCTACACTACAGTATGTTTTTAATGTAGCATATCGCGTGGCAATATACAGTCCCACCCACTCAAATTGAAGGTGGTTGGATAGAACACATCATGTTTCACGCAGAACACATCTTCCAACAGCTATATTTCATTTTAAATTAGAAAAAAAAAGCAATAAACGCCCAAAACGCTTCGAAGTGAACAATTATTTTAAACATCACAAGCGCAATCACCCAATATTTTCTGAAATTGAAGAAAATACATACTTCCTCGACCACGGTGTCTGCCTCAGCAGAGCCTGCCATCGTGTTCTGCGGTATCATCTATCGAAGAGGGCGCCAAAAAGTTTTTCACCAGAGCCTTCTACTATACTCTTTGCCATGTATTTCTGTATAAGGCTCTGCGGATCACCAGCAGCAGAGCCGTCGTAAAACCCGACAGATTTCTCCTCCATCCTGCTCCGAGAATGATGAAATAGAAATGCAATGTCCATTGCTCAAATTTTCGAGGCACATTATTGATGATTAATCTCTGTGAATACAAGTACACGCGTGGACTATTATCACTGATTTTGAAGGCATTTTTTTTTCCCCCAGAAAGAGGGCCTAATTATTATTATTATTATTATTATTATTATTATTGTTATTATTATTATTGTTATTATTATTATTATTATTGTTATTATTATTACTATTATTATTATCATTATTATTATCATTATTATTATTATCATTATTATTATTATTATTATTATTATTATTATTATTATTATTATTATTATCATTATTATTATTGTTATTATTATTATTATTATTATTATTGCTATTATTATTATTATTATTATTATTATTATTATTATCTTCATCATCATCATTATTATCAGTAGTAGTAGTAGTAGTAGTAGTAGTAATTGCTACGCCGACAACAGGCCCGTAAATTAGAAAAAGTGAACCCTTTATTTAGTTCAAGTTTATGTTCAGTTCCGTTATTCTACACATTGGGGGCGAAAAAAAAAAAACTTCTGGTACCACCTCCGGGTTTAATCAGCTGACAAAAGCAAACAAACAAACAAAAAAAAAAAAGGCTACCCCGTGTAATTTTGTCTTTTGTCCTTTTTATATGACACTTCCGGGTTTTATCGGCTAACAAGCAAAAACAAAACAAAACAACAAAACAAAATAAAGCTTCTGTGCTATTTTCTGGTGCCAACAATTTACAATCGCCCGCCTCACAAAAAAATTGTTTTTTTTTTCTTTTTATTTCTTTTAGTTTTTCTTTGCTGCTGACTAAGGGAGGGGGTTCTGTGACTCATTTTTTCTTTTTATTTCTTTTCTTTTGCTGCTGCTGTCAACCCGGGGGGGGGGGGGGTTCTTAACCCCATGAAACCTTTTCTTCTTTCATAAAATACAAAACTTCATATTATTTCACATGACACAGAATCATAGGAACATGATATGGCAATCAACTAAGATCAGAAGAGTTTGCTTAACACTAAAAAAATCTGGCAGATGAAAAAAATGGAGATCTAGAAATGAATGAATGAAGGGCCGATAATCAAACATATCATTATAAGGATTAAAAAAAAACAAAGAACAAAACCGTTGACAGTGATGAATCAGCATGCGGTTTCAGCCACAGTTGAGTGTTTTATCGAAGAGAGAAAGTTTTGACGAGCCTGCGAAGGGCTGAGCTTAATAATCATGAATCATGGGCGTTATAACTTTCAGTAAAACAGTATTTTCTTCTCTGTCAAAAAGATGTAAAAAAGATCACAGTTGTATTAAAACACTTTAAAAACTTTCAAGCCTGACACAAAATAATGGAAACAGAATCAATTGGGATCTCATTTTTGCGAATCTTTCCTGAAGCACACATTTCGATGCATCTCTACCATTGTTACATCGATATAACTGCTTTAAAGGAATGGCATAGTTTGGGTTGAGATAGGAATTCATTAAAGGTGTGACCCATCTTTTATTAAGACCACTTTGTTGTACTTTGTTTTTGGCTAAGCCCTACCTCAGCCATTTCAAAACCGATTTTCATCAAATAAGCTTGCGATTCCTCTTAGAATGATTTTTAATTCATAAATAGTTTGCAATAATTATCTGAAAGGTAAATTCTAAATCTCAACCCAAACTATCTTATGTATATCGTTTGATGCCTATCATGGATGTCACAAGTAAAATAAAGGACATAATAAGAATGCAATTTTAGGGCCATTCACAAACGCAATTGCTTCATCTCTTTTAATTGGTCCTTCAACAAAAAGCCAAGAAAGCCAGATATCATCTATATATACTATCTTATTGTTAGCTGAAATTGGAACAGAAAAATAAGCAAAATTTGACTGATATGGTTGTCAGGTTATGGTTCCCATGGCAACCAGCAATATTGGACCTACGGCCTAAATTACATATCAAAAGTTAATGTTCGCAATAGAATCTTAAGGAAAAGTCACCAAATTTGGTTGAAATTGGGTTTAGGGTATAGGAGTAGCAAATGGTTGGAAACACAATGCCCCCCCCCCCCCCCCCGTCCCTTGGGCTTATAGGTCAAGAATGGAAATGGGCTTGATTGTGACCCCCTTGTTGTCACGGGCTTTTGGAAGAGCCGAAGGCATCAAATTACCCTCCCCTTATTTTAGTTTGGTTTTTAGAAGGGAAGGTTGCAAAAGTATCCCAAAATGAATGAGTATCGGGGTGAAGTGTCCTTACAATTATTTCAGCACTTGCATGGACAGGGATATCTTTAGGAACTTTCTCATGCTGAATATTGGAGAAAATTTACTTCCCTGCGAAAAAAAATGCCACCAGCCTGCTTTGCAGCACAACATAATTAATGGACAGTAATTGGCACATTCGGGAAAATTGGGGCATGAAACCACACATGAAAGCCACAGTATCCCACCATAATTATTGTACATAATGTATTTGAGAACTTTTCGGGGTTAGAAAACTAATCCGATTTTCTTTTTCTTTTTTTTTTTTGGGGGGGGGGGAATTTGAAAACTACCCTTAATCAGTATTCATATTATTCCAATCTTTTTTATTCCCACCCTGACCCTAATACTTTGATTAGTACAGTGAATGATGAATTGAAGAATGTCTCACAATGGATATATGCAAATAAATTGTCACTGAATATTGAGAAGACAAAGTATATGTTTTTCAGTAATTCTTTAGATAGATTACCAGGTAATGTTATATTTGACACTACTCCTCTAGAAGAGGTTTCGTCTATTAAATTCTTAGGTGTTTGTGTTGATAATAAGTTATCATGGAAGTGTCACATAAACAATATTTGTAAAGTAATTGCACGTAACATAGGCATAATGAATAGATTGAAATATTATCTTTCTTCTTCGGCTTTGATTACGCTTTATTCAAGTTTGGTATTGCCGTACTTGAATTACGGAATTCTTGCTTGGGGGAATACATATTCGACATTGTTAGATAAACTTTTTCTTCTGCAAAAGATGGCGCTCAGAATCGTTTTTAACCTTCATATCCGAGCACATACTGACAAGCTTTTCCTTGAGCACAAAATTCTGAAAATAAATGAGTTGTATTTGTTACAACTTGGTCAATTTATGTTTAATTACAACTGCAATCATCTACCCAAAATATTTTATTCTTTATTTCACCGTAACAGCCACGTACATAATTATCCCACTAGACGATCTAAAGAATTTCATCTTCCCTTAGTTAGAACTGTACACACTCAAAATACATTTGTTTATACCGGACCCAGATTTTGGAATAGCTTAGATAATGATCTAAAAGAATCTGTGAAGTTAATTACATTTAAGTATAAACTCAAAAAATATTTGTTTTCTAAATATACCAGTTAATTCTGTTCAATGAAAAAACCCGTCATGTTTCACTTTTCCTTGAGATTTTGTAGTGTGTCCACAGACCTTTTCCATCACTCTCCTTTTCCTTCTCTGTTCTTCCCTGCTACTTTTTCCTCGTTCTTCGCTGTCCAGTATCTGTCTGAGTGCATTTCCTCAAATTTTGTTATTTCTGTGTATTGTGTTATTGTTGTTGTCGTCGTTATGTTTTTTTTTGTGGCCGATTGCATATCTTCCTTTCCATTCAATTTTCCTGGCACACCTGGCCCCATAGTGTCTGTGCCACAAATGTGATATGTTATAATAGTTTATACGATTGCATCCTAAAATCCTAGTAAGTATTGTTCATAGTATCAACATCATTATATCAATTAGTAAAATGTACAATAGTATATAGAAGAATTTAAATGAATATGTCTTATTGGTATAACAAATTGGTGCTGTTGTTGTTTTGTTCCAGTGTTCCACCTTTTACAAGCGTGGCTTTTTTAGTGGATCACTGTTTTCCATCATTGTGATTATTTACTATTTTTGTTGCCATGACAAAGTGCATTGTTTCTTTTTTACGACATCATTCGTGTATAATATACTTTATATTGTATTTAAAAAATCCTTTATCGGACGAGTGTAAGAGAAATGAAAAAAAAAATGTATCACTTTGGATTATGTCAACTTTTTCTTTTCTTTTCTTTGTGATGACGGAAATAAATAAACTATTGAATTGAATTGAAAAAAAGCATGGATCCTAGGATCCATGACTTAAAGGGATGGTACAGTATTTGTAGAGATGAAAATTGGGCTTTAACTTTTTTTTGCGAGATACCAAGAAAACACTTATGAAATAGTATAGAGCATACCATTTTAAGAGGAATTCAAAGTTTATTTGATAAAAATCGGGTTTGGAATAGCTGAAACATCCAAAAACAAAGTAAAACAAAACGATCGCAATAAAATAGTGGGTCCCACACTTTATCAGGATCGCTCTGTTTTGGATATCTCGGCCATTTTAAAACCAATTTTCATCTAATTAACATTGAATCCCTCTTGGAATTACATGGTCTTTCACATTTCATAAGAGGTTTCTCACTATCTCACCAAAAAATGATAAAAACCTGAAGTTAAGTCTCAACCAAAACTGTACGATCCCTTTAAGATAACAGGCTAAAAAAGTGACCCACTATTATCATTTCGACGATTTTCGTGATTTTCTCCCGAATTTAGCCTTTATGACCATTTCCCCGAAAAAACTGGGAACGAGAATGCGGTCCAGATAATCATTGGATGGGGGTGGGGAAGGGGAGTCAACTCTACCCGAAACCAGCTCCAGCCAGGGGGTTGTTTCATCAATATAGTCAGCGCTGACAATTTCAGCAAAATCCTTTGTTTTGATTGGCTGAGATGCTCTGGTCACTGACTGTTACTATGGTGACTGTCAGAGACTGATAACTTGTCAGCGCTGACTAACTTGATGAAACACCCCCAGGGATGTCATCCTTTCTCTTGCAAAATCACATAATGCACACCCATTATGTATGAGTTGGATTATATAATCCAACTCTACCAAATGTAAACAAACAAGAAAGCTCCCCGGGAGAGGCATCCCCCATGCACATGGGGTGGACTGTGTGCACGCTCACGCACGCTCGCGCCAAATAACAGTAGCTAGAGCAGCATGAGATCTCTTTGCTAGGTAGGTGGACGTGTACGTGCCTAGGCTGTGCGATGTATACACTCCTAGCCAAGCGGCAGCGATAGTGCGGACGAGTCACGTGCAGGTATTTATCTAAAGTTATCAAAGTCAGGAAAGGTCTTATATTATTGGTCTTTCTTGTTGCTGTATGCTGAACTCTCAGGGGCTGATTTCCCGGCCCACTTGGTGTATGCCAATCAACCGACAGCTGAGAAGGTCTAGTCACAAGTTGAAATCATCATCGTCTGCCGCTGCCGGTGCCGATCGCGATACGCAGCTCTTCACAGTTCACACATCACAGTACACACAGCGAGAAATCTAAGGGAGATCCCCGTGAACGTTTAGACCCTGTGACTGTGTCGGGTGTCTTCATCGTCTCACATCGTGCATTGTTTTGATTCGAAGTAATTGACTGTGACATCCAAGGCGGAGTTTTAGTCAACGGAAAGGTCATTCGCTGTTTTCTCTCCTTGATCTTTACTTTAGGAAGACCAACAATAACATCCATTTAGAAAACAATGGCAGAATTCAGCCTTCCGTTCGCCGTGCTGGTAATCCAGTTGTTTACCTGTCCGCTGGTAATGAGCGAGACAGCTCGGTACAACACTGAGGCTCAACCTGTGACCGAAAACCCCATCATTGGTAGGTTTATATCATTAATTTTTAGAGAGGTTGGTGACTGTTTTATTACATGTTCGCAGCAGTATTGCAATTAGATGTCCATTCTTCTGTCATGAATCCTACCACATTTGAAAAGATTTCCGTTTTGAATACTAAAAATAGAAGTAAATTTTTACTAACACTTGTCACTATAGCTATTAACATGATTAACGTAACATCTAACAGTCACACATAGAGGGTCTAGTAGGCTACCTTACAATACTACTAACCGTTAGTAAAATCATGGACCCTACCACGGTAGGGTCCATGGTAAATCTAGGCTGCTAGCCCGACCAGACGCTGTTGCTTCAGTGACTGGGCTACTAAACTATTAACTGTGATCAGCCCCATCGCATTAGCGTTAAATAACTGTGTGTACAAGGAGCGCTCTGGCTGGGGTTATAGAATATAGTAGGTACCCAGTACGTGCTTGGGTAATTTACTACAGATCTAGATTTTTAGTGAACTAGTATCTCACTGAAACTTAGTGAGAGTAGTGGAATATATATGCTACTCCAGTAACAGAGTCATCATTGACATTAGAACAGTGGAAGAAACTTCACAAATAATCAATAATTTCAAGTCAGATGTTGATGCATTCCTGTTAAAGAAGTGCAACAGATTTACACATATATACTCTGTAGATTAGTTCTCCTTTCCTAAAACAGTGCTACAGCATGTAGCAGTCAGTACTGCAACTAGAAGTCAAACTGAAAGTTGTTAAGTTTGACATGAAATTACAGTCAGGTGGAAGTTAACTGAGTAAAAGTGGGAGGGCATTGGATGTGAGACATACCCTCTTTCCAGGGGTCCAAAAGCACAAATATTCAAATATGAATGACATGCCCCTTAAATAGACAACAACGAGCAGAGTTAATGCACATTTCGTACATAAAGAATGGGTTTTTCTTATATTCTGAGATTAATTTCGTTATAGTAAAGCATTTTGTTTTTGTTTGTATTTCATTTGCTCTGGTGAGTTATCGTATTTGAATATTGTATGGTTGTACGACTGTTCATGCTGGTTATGTAAGAGCACCATGAACATCATTCTTGATGGACTTCAGCGCATTATAAGAGGCCATTATTATTATTAACAACAACATCAACAAAGTCATCACCATCAACAACAACAACAACAGCCCAACAAGACAGATGAGTACAGGTGAATACAGCAACAAAAGTATAATTGTACTTTTTTTTGTCTTGTACAGCAGAGTTAATTAGTACTGTGTTGATGGTCTACTATTTTTTATACATATTTCGTGTTTATGTTTCCCCCTACTTTGAACACCAAGCCTTTTCATTCAAAGCACAATCTAGATTTCTCTCCTCCATGATTTCTAAACATTTGATTTGTGCTCATCAAATAATTTAGTGCAATTGAAAAGAATGGGCATGGATTGGAATTCTAGACAAATGTATAACTTGACTGAAGAAATTTGAAGTTCTGCAGCTCTTCTTTTTCAGGCATTATATTTGGTTTTGAGAGTCATTTTCATATATATGTAAATGCTATGTACGATGGTAAATAGAATATTTTCCTACACCTCATCTCAGCAGACATCATTAGACTGGAAAGTCTGTGACAACAGTAACAACAACAAAGAAATTCTGAATTTGAAACTACAAAATATAATTTTATGTTCATCTTTGGTTACAGTGTAAATCAGCTCTCCAGTATTTATGTTTTCTCATGTGTTATTCAAATTTATCAATACCTATATTCATCTGATTGCAAAATGGATTTTTAAAAACTACAAAGTCTTATGGCATTGTAGATTCCAATGTGCAATGGTGATAATTTATATAATGACAGAGTTTGAAAAGTCCCATACATGTAATTAGGATGAAAATAGGCAATTCTCCAACAGAATATAAATGGCAGTACTTTGTAAGTGTGGCCATATTTTATATTTTACTGCATTACCTCATGAAGTCTACAGACTAAGATGACCATTAAAATATCATGCTATAAATTGTCTACACCCTCATCTAGCAGTTGTCATGACTCCTCGCATAGCAATTTGAGTCATCATCAAGCATGTGCCAGTGAGATACCACAGTAGGTGTACCAGCATGATTTCAGATATTTGTCTGGTATGGGAGATCTTGCTAAAATGGCTGCAAGGTTTACCGCTATTAAGATATTTAATTAGGAAGATATTTGGACTGAAGGCAGCCCTTGCCAAACTCACTTTATTGTTGATTTTGTTTCAATAGTTCATAATAAGGAAGAAATTGCTCAGAATTAGATAACAGTGTGTAGGAAATGCATGCGTTCATGATGCATGATTGAGTTTCTCGTCCTATTCAATATGATATGATATATATGAGATATTATATATAATATAAGATTTCACATCACCAATTTATGAATAACTATGCAGGAATCCTGACACAAGAATCAACACCTGTCCTGGCGCTGTTCGGCCCCACCTACCTCTCAGCCTCGTATGTCAAGTACATCGAGTCTGCTGGTGGGAGAGTAGTTCCAATCCTTGTAAGGCAGCCAGAAGAATACTACGTTCAGATATTCAAATCTGTCAATGGGTGAGTATGTACAACTAATCCCCAAAACAGTAGCATCAAATGGGGTGTCAATTTGGCTTTTTAATAAGCAATATCTTGCCCACTTTGTTAGTATGCGAGAGGGATAGAGTTAGTTCAAGCCCCCCATGGGACACCAGCTGGGCCAGCGTCATATGTCATCTTACCATCCCTTCTAGATCAGAATTGCTCTGTAGAAAAAGTTAAAGTGGAAAAGAGTCACAACCCTTGGATGTAAAACAGACTCCTTACTTTTTCACTTTTTGCAACGAGTAAGGTTGAATAACCCCATATAATGGTTTTCTGTTGCACACAGTCTAGGAAACTGATGAAGTGTACTGACGCTCTTTTTGTTCACTTCAGATAACTTGACATTATTAGCAAAGCAATTCACCAGTTGTGATGTGACTGATATAAGATGAAGAAGGACTCAAGCAGGATTAGGAGGAAGGGGAGGAGAGAAAGATATACTGGTATGGCCATCATAATGCAGACTTTAATGTAAAATTTAGAGGCTGTACAAAAAGGCTGCTATTCCAATTTTATGCATGGTTGCTGCTAGGACAGCAGCATTAAAATTACAAGAGGTTCTCCCCTTGGAATAAGGATGATTTTATATTTGTACCCTCAAAAGTGAAAGAAAGATAAATAGTGGAATGATTTGACATGAGCCGAGAGTTTTCTCAGTTTTGTTGCAACAATTTGCTTTGAACTAAAATTATTATTAAGGTACACATACTGTATAATATCTAGATGTATTTATAGTATGGTGATGGACTGAATTGATTTTTTTCTATCCCTACATCAGTGGCGGATCTAAAGGGGGGTGCACCGGGTGCGCGCCTCCTCTTTACTTTTTGTTGAAACAAAAGAAATGAAAAGAGAAAAGGGGTACCTTCACCCCCCTTTAATTTTGTAAAGGTGCCTCCCCTTTAATACGGAATTCCTGGATCCACCCGTGCTACATTGTGTAATTGATATATTCAGTTATGCAATATTTCACAAGTTTTAATCTGAAATCCTGCTTTCCACCATTTGGAGATCTCACTGAAAAAAAAAGATAATGCACATGCTTTCATCATTAATTTTGATATTGTTGTAAGATTTCCGTAAGATATGTACAACTATTGTAAGTGTTAAAGGGACTGTATAGTACTGGTTGAGGTGGGGATTCATGTTTTGAACATTCCTAAGTGAGATAATGAAAAGCCTCTTATGAAATGTGAAAGAGCATGTAATTTCAAGAAGGATTCAACGTTTATTTGATGAAAATTGGTTTTCAAATGGCTGAGATATCCAAAAAAGTGCTAATAATAAAAGGCGACATGCCACAACTTTCTCTTTGTTTCACCTTGTTTTTGGATATCTCAGCCATTTCAAAACCAATTTTCATCAAATAAATTTTTGATACCCCTTAGAACCCTTTTGACATCTCATAGAGTGGTTTCTGATTATCTCGTGAAACGTTGAAATCTAAATCCTCACCTCAACTAGAACTGTACACACCCTTTAAGATCTAATGAACCTGCTCATCTTTTTTTTTTTTTCCCCAGCATTTTGTTTCCAGGAGGAAGCGCAACCATACAAGGTCTGACGTCTGACTACGCCAAGGCTGCATCAATTCTCTATCACTTGGCAGTAGCGGTAGGTACTTTATGGTGGAGAGGGCTGCTTGAATACTTCGCTCCGTATTTGCCTGTCATCAGCATGTGCTTTACTAGTACCGGTATATGATTATACACAATTTACTATATAAAACCTTGGCCCCAGCTCTGGATACCCCAGAATAGACTAGCTTGCAGCAGTTACTGCATTATATGTGGCTTTTTGCAAGTCATTTGTTTACACATTTTTTCCCCCTACTTGTATTGAGCATTGATTGATGAAGTCATCAGATTTTTCAATGCCCAGATTTTCATCTGTACAATTGGTGTATGCAGTTTTACAGTACTAAACAAAACAACACAAACAACTTTTCAGGCTTTATAAAATGTGGTACACTAGACCATGAAATTACTTGAGCAGGGCAATGAGTTAACTGACACTGGGAACATATGATTATGGGTCAAGGGTCAAGATGAAAATTAGCTTTAGATAAGAAATTTACACAACCCAAGTAGGTGAGCTCAAGGTCTCATTAGTTCAAAGATTTATCTGATTTTATGACCAAGTAGTTCTCAGTACTTGCAAATCATACAAGTATGAATGCAGAATGTGTGCATTGCTCTTTGAGGGAGTATTTGTACCACTTTTATAGCCGCCAGAATCTGGAAACTTCAGCCTAGCTTCATTGCAGGATGTACATCATAGAGGGGGCCAGTTTGGAGCCAAGACTAGCAAAAAGCACATAGAGGCAGGGACTGACAAATAATTACATTCTTCAAGATAAGCATTAGTGTCAACAGTATGGGTAGGGTCTCCCAGCCTAAGATCAGAAGGATGGGTAAAGTTTTATTGTGTTAACACTTCCATTGCATTATCATGCTTCTCTCCCAAGTCTTTATTAAAAGGAAGCCAAGAGAGGATCTACAGAATGTATTTTCCGACCCCTTGTTCCCACTCGTCGCGCCATCCTTTCAAGTAGCTTGTTGGATTGAAGAGAGATGGGGGGGGGGGGGGGGGGGGGGGGCGCATCAGGGAGCTGATCACCTCACGAGAGCATTAGGCCTGCCTACGTGGAGGCAAGAATTACGTGTCCAGTTTGCTGAAGTGTTATGCAGGATGGCTTCCTCACGATGATATATTAACCTGTTCCATATTGAATTCTGAAATGCCCATAGACTTAATACACAGGACATCAGGTTCCCACCCGGAATGGGTTAAAACTAGTCATCTGCTGGTTGTAAAGACACAGGAATAAGTGTGTAACAAATGGCTGTGAAAATAGGTCTTTCCATAAACTGTATCCTGTATATTTGACTTTATCCCGTTGAGAGCAAGCTGATTTGCTATATAAAACTCATTTCCTATAAACATCTGCCAGAGTGAAGTCACGACTAGTCTCTAACTGGTTAATAGTGACAAGTATGAACGTATGTTAAAATGTGATTAGGGAAGTTATTAGGCAGGAGGGTAGGGTTCAATCTTCTGTACAGTAAATTGAATGGAACTGAATTGAATTGAAAAGGTATTTTATTGAGCAAAATCCATCATAGCCGAAAGGCTGTATTATAGACATTGTACACAAAGGACCATGAGTACATTAAAAAAAGAATTACATACTGAAAACAATTTTTTGTGTCATCCTGTGCACATACCACAGGACTATACAAGAGATGGTCACATGACAGAAATAGCTTGAGTAAAGTGCCCAAAAGATGCAGTATGCTCAATTATACCAACTGTTAAATGGCCCCTACAAATCTTTAAAAAAGAATTGTGTCCTGGGAGTAAATTTTAAAATTCAATGACTGCAGTAGAGTATTTTTGTAACTTCTTCTTTTTTTTTTTTTAAATTTTGGACACAGCAGGCCATTACCTTGTTTGGATTCATCCTTGTCTTCTGAAGTGAAGAAAAAAAAGAGGAAAGTGTAGGGTCTGGTGTCGTCGTAAATGATGCTCATTGTAAAACCAGAAACATTCGTGGCCTGAAAATTTTGTGAATTGAAACCAACAACCTTTTTACATTGCATGAAATTTTCGCGAAATGATGGTTGGCATTCAGTGCATTGTGTAGACAAAACTTTCATATCCATTTTCTTTTGCATATCTAGGCTCTCTACAAAATGTGCACTAATTTCAGGCATGTGAAAGTTTCTAGTTTTACAGTAGTTCAGCTGTGTTGTACATGGTAGATGTCATGTGTTCAGTTTTAATGGGATACTTGCATACAAGTTTACAGTACCAGTTTGCAATGAAGGACAGAGCAAGTAGAAAGCAAAATGGAGGAAAATGTGATTTTAATTGTTACCTGACAGGAAGTAGTCAGCATATGTTATTTCAGTTGTTCTAGAAAAACAAAAACCAAAAACAAAACAGAACAATACACTCTGCACTTTTTTAGCACTGGTACATGGGTACATAAAATCCTAGGTCAACAAACTACCAAACTTTGGCTGTTAATTCAGTGATAAATGAGTAATTCATTTTTTTTTTTTAAATCCTGTCTTTCATCAGGCAACCCTAAGCTAAATGTGCAAATTGAAGCCAGTGAATCCTGTGGGTTTGTTTGCTGAATGAAGTGAAGTATTATTGTACAGGATTTGGCTCTTGTCTTTCGTGATGAGGATTTAATTCTTGGTTTCTAGCTTCAGGTCTCAAATGAACAACAACCCATGGAAGCATAGAAAGGTGACTGCTTTTGTCAACACATCACAAGATTAAAATGAAAGTTGCAGGGTAGAGTCATGTTTAAAAATGATATACTTTTTGGCTGATTTGCAAATGCCATTCCAATCAGTGTTTCTTTGTCTTTGTTTTTGTTTGTTTCTTGTCTGGAGTGTGTGTGTGTGTGTGTGTGTGTGTGTGTGTGTCAGAAAATGCTACCTATAGGACAGTCATTATGATAAGAAAGAAAAATATTCTTACATTTCCTCACAGTATCAGCAAATAAAGAATTCAATTATCAGACAGTCCCTGATAAGAATTCGTAGCATTTGACGTCACCTCATGTTTTCAATTCGACTGCAACTGAATATGAATCTGTTACAACGTCACCAGCCCTTACTTTGGACCAGGGCAGTACATTTCTGTGTTAGACTCTTTGGATGATGTTTTGCTGATGAAATCGGCCACCTCCGTCCCTGAGTGACAAACTATTCATCTAAAAGTCAACAGAAAGAAACAAAGAAAGCAAGGAAGGAAGGTGGAACTTTAGAAAAAAAGAAGAAAAAGATACCATAACACAATCTGAACCTTCAGCATAAGTCATGCGTGAGAGCTTCAGTGCCATAAAGATGTTAAGAGAGGGTCAGAGATTGCAGCTACATTGTACTAGGATGCAGACATGCACTCAATTCTTACGATGTGATTGCGTACATGTGACACAATTTTAACCAAGTGAATGGCCTTGTCCACCTAAGCTGGATGAACATTTGTTGTTGTTGCTTGTTGTCTGGTTACTTTGTACGTTGGACAAACTAGTATATTGTCTGATCTCTCTACCATTTGGCTCATGGTTATCCCTTAGGCCAACAAGAATGGGGACTTTTTCCCACTGTGGGGCACCTGTCTTGGTTTTGAGGCCCTGATGATCCTCACTGCCCAAGAAGACATCCTGATGTACAACATCGATGCTCACAACATCAGCTTCCCAGTCAAACTCAGTCCAGGTACTGTTTGACCATTTGGATTTGATCATCTTATAGTAATGCACATATTTTGCACAAACTGTTAGTCTTTGATGTGAAGCATGCAATACTTATGTCATGCTCCTGATATTTGGATGTTAACCCATTGTAGGATGGCTTGATTTTGCTACAACATGCATTTCCCATAGACACCTGTCTGAGTGTATATACTCGGGACTCGTCCTTGGGTTAGTGATCAAAAGAAAGTTTTGAGGTGATGACACTGACATCATCAGCTTACATATATTCATATTCATATCAACTTTTAGGGAATTATTTGGCAGAAATTTGCAAAACTCACAATTTCATAATTTCCCTAATATATTGTCATTTGATTTTCATCAAAGTTTCTCTGCTGTGCTCATAATATTCTGCAGTTCTTTCTTTTCACACTAGAATTACCCTTTAAAAGCTTTCATTTACTATGCACCAATACAGTACAATGTACTGTACATCAAATTGAGTTTGATGTTCATACATGATGTACATATTCATGCAGTAGCATGGACACAAACTGTTTCCATTACTCTGTTATCGTAACCATTTCAGAGAATGCAAGTTTTACTTCAATTGTAAGTTGTTAGTGTGAACTCTAATACCCTAATTAAGTTCCCCCCAAATACTTGTAAGGCAATCAGGTGATTGTTTGAATGGGAAAAAGACCAGAGAAGCTGTTAAAAACCACGCACAGAGTACAACACAATTCGTACATGTGATCATTGTGCTGGCCATCTCTAGCATGACAGACTAAAACTTGCTTTTTTAGTGTGAGAGGTTGCCCATGCATTTGTAGGCAATCAGATTGGAGTAGAAAATTTGATTTTGTGTGTTTTATGACTTAGTTGATCTACTTCTTCTGCTTCCTTCAGTCCTGAAGGGTCTTGCAGATACAAGCCTTATGTGTGTTCATGTGTGTGTGTGTGTGTGTGTTTTCTTTGTGTGTGTAAATATGTTCTGTCCACTTCACCAGGATTTTACCCTGTTCTTTGCAAGAGAATTGAAGTGGATTCTAGTACAGTCAAACCTGCCTTAGCGGCCACCTCTCTATAGCGGCCACCTGTCTATAGCGGCCACTGAAAAATCCCCCCGAGAGAAAAGCCATGTTAAAGACCCTGTGTATAGCGGCCACCTGTCTAACGCGGCCAGCGGCCACAAATTTTGTTTCCCGCGGTAGATTTTAACCTGTCTATAGCGGCCAAAAACCCGATGGAGCCGTAGCCGAGCTGATAATTCAGGGTGTTTTTCTGCTTTTTAGCCGTGCCAGTCATTTCTGGGCAACATTCAGTGATCGCCACCGTTGCATTCATCACTTATTCAGTCACAATAATGCACTAATTCATGACTGTGCACATGCTACATCTATAGTGTACTGTGCAACAATTTCATAAACACCGGCATTGTTCTATGCATGATACACACGTGTGCGTACGTACACACATAAATGTACATGTATATACAACGATGATACATGTACATGTAGGCAATGCACACAAAGTTGGATTACCTGTGTATAGCGGCCACCTGTCTATAACGGCCACTTTTTCCGTATCCCCTGGGTGGCCGCTATAGACAGGTTTGACTGTACTTGAATAATAGGTCTCCTACACATGGGACTGATGATTTTGAGTTTCCCCCAAAAGACAAAGTGTTTCAAGTGGATGTTGTGAGAAATGGATTAAACATTGATTGATACTGTACCTAGAAGATATGCAAAATTTCCTTGTACAATGTATTTCAAATCCCATTTGAGGAGAAGCTCACTGATGGTCCGTTGTTTCTTGCCCTCTCTGAAGTGTGTTATTGATTGAAATTATCACGTGTGATTACGGAACCCCACGTGACACTTTACAAACTTGGTGTTTTTGTCTGTCAGGTCAACTGCAAATTGAAGAAGAGATGGGAGGGTCAGTACTGAAGGGCCTTCTGCTTGTGACTTCCTGCCTTATGGCAGTTTTATTGATGTTTTGTTGGCAATCAATTAAGAGTATTCCAGATGGGATATTTATTTTAGGTGTCAGCTTCCTGGGGTTTTTGAAGGACAACAATATGGTGGTTTGAGTCAGGGTAGTGTTAAAAACTTTCACATTGTATTCAAGCTTGAAAGTTCATTGAACTTGAGTAGTTCGTGTGACAGATGGAAATGATGTCTAATTTTGTTGTCTTTGCTTTCATCATATAATTGTATTACTAGATCTACTTGGAAAATGAAGCCTTTTCTTGGTATATTTTGTTTAAGGGCTAATTTGTTCAGTTTGAATTTATTATAATTATTTTTGTAGCTGATTATGTGTCTTTTAACAGCATTATTCGTTGTTGTTGTTGAAAGGCAGATTTGTTTTATTGCTTTGTATTTATTTTCTGTCTTTTGCTAAATATGTTTTTTCCCATTGGGTTTTCCCATTTGGTTACCCCCTTGAAGTTTGCTAATGAATAAAATATAATTGATGAATTATGTGCATGACACAATATCAGCCAAGTCACTGGCAACATGGCCTGAAATACACTGTAATATTTTGGGCCCACATCTGTTTACTAGAGAAGCCAAGCTCAGAGAGCTGCGAAGCATGAGATTTTACTGCACATCAGCACCACTTATGGGAATGAAACGTCCAAGCAGGAGGAGGTTTTTGTGGTAGGGGGTGTTCCTCCTCCCCGCGCCCTATAGGGAGCTTTTGCATTTTTACGCTGTAAGTTGTGCAATCTGGGACATTACTGAATGCAATGTTTTGGCTTCCAGTTGTTCTAGTAAGAAAAGATTGTCCCAAAATGTGACTCTTTTTCATGGTTGGAAAGTCATGTTTTGAGGGTGTTTTGGGTTCTTGTTGTTGTTGTTGTTGTTGTTGTTGTTTTAGGCATGAGAAAAAGCTTGTCAGACACTTTCTCCCCTTCAAAGGAGTTCTAAATCCTTTCTGCGAGGAAGGGCAGTACAGAGCATTCCTTTGTCACTTACACATACAATGTGCACAAGTCAGGTTGAGAAGACACTGATATTATCATTCTTGAGATCTGGAGGACACACATTGTCATTGACAAACAACCAGATGTGATGGTTTATGCCAAGTCATTCACGGCAGGTCCAGAATGCTAGTAAGAATCTCTTGAATTCTGCCAAGAGCAACTCGGCTAAGAATTATACAGTGGACCATTTTTAGAACTCTTCAGATCCTAAAGGGTTAATGCAAAGAAAGAGAAAAAAGAAAACAACTCCTGAAAGAAATGAAAAATAAAGAAACCCCTCCCCCCAAAAAAAGCAAACACCAAAACCACACCCGGAAATCTACTGTAGACACATTCATCCTAAAGGAACAATCATCAATCTACAGTATGTATAGCATATCTGGACAGTGCTGATGAGATTATGCACATATAATACAATATGTACGTGGACATTGATGCAAACACACATATTATCTACGCACTCTTTCTCACACACGCACACACACATGTGCTCTGTTTTAAGACAGACTCATCATACAAAGGTGTATGTGTAATTCTATTTCTATACTCCAAACATGCTGATTGTACAGTGCTTCCATAATACAGACTCATGTGTATGCTCATCTGGTCTTTATCCTTGATAGTTCATGGTTGTATGCTAACGCCAGTCCTATCAATGGTCATCAGTCTAAAATATCTATTGTCATATGTCATGTGATGAAAGTACAATCAAACTGTTATCTATCCTTTTAATTTCCTGCTTTTGATTGAAATATTACTGAAATGCCCTTGTCAACTCTTCAAATAGTTTCTAAAGCCTATCAATCTCGCAACAATGTCAATTAAGGTCTAGGCACATTGAGAGGGTTAATGGATGGAGGACAGCTTCCTTTCCAATTAGTTTCAGACAGTCTGTTAAGCCCACACATCAACTGACAGTGAAACGTGACAAAATGCCAGTACAGCATAAAATGCAGCATATTAAAAAAACAAACAAACAAACAAACAAACAAACAAACAAACAAACAAACAAACAAATTACAGGTTAAAAAAATACCCAACAACAACAACTAACAAACAATGCTTTTATTTCCCTTTTCAAACTCTGGATAATACAAGTCTAGGTTTCCTTGAGTCAGCAAACCCCACCACCACAAACTGTAGGAGAAGTACACATTGCAATACTGTCAATAAATCATGGTTTAACCATGAAATAGCCATGCTGGTCAAAGCCACTTCTCCAGAAAAAAAAAAATGTTAAGTGAAATGAATTACAATGGACCACTACAGAAATGTGCTTGCAGTATTGTATACCAGCGCAAGTGTATATTGACTAATTTTATTTATTTAGTGCATTTGCAATCAATATGGAGTAACCAACGCAGACAAGAAGAGGAGCAATTATGTTTTACAACATGATCAGCCCTTGCATATTATACACACATACATGGTCCTGCCCCCTGCCTCCAGCAAATATACCATGGGTGTAATTAAAAGTGGAACAGCAACTTCATGTTATGACAACATCAACAGAACTCCATCACAGAGGCAGTAAAGGGGTTAACAATGTAGATGTGATGCAACCAAGTAAATGAGAACAGGACAAATATCCCTTTGCCCCTTTTAAAGTCAGAAAGTAGTAGGGTGTTAAACATGGCATTTCTGTATTTTTTTTTGTATCATGATTTTTTTTTTTTTGGGGGGGGGGTGATAATGAAAGTTTTGTAGGCTATTTCAAGCAGGTAAGCTGAAAAAAGGGTTAGCTTTGTGAAAAGTGTGAGGCCTATAGAGCTATGTGACTCATCTAATCAAGCAGATTAAGTTCTGTATCAGTTCTATTTGGTGATACTAACATGTAATGCATGAAATAAACACACTGATTTTGTTGTCTCTCCCATTTCCTTCTTTCAATGATTCTGCAGATTACGGCACCAGTCGGATCCTTTCCACAGAAAACACACCAGCTGATATCATAGACACGCTGACCACACAGAACTCAACTTACAACAGTCACAAATATGCTCTTACCACCACGGTAAGTTACTGTTGTTATTTCATGATGACAAAAAAATAGTCACATACCTTTCATTAAATGAAATACAGAAGGATGTTCAAAACATATGCTTTAGTGAAGACAAAGAGTGTCATTTTGTCTATCTGGTTCTCAACATAGGGAATACAATAATGAATTTTTACTTTGCTGTAACAAGAATTTCATTAAAACAGTGTTCATGATGATGGATTCATAATGGGAGTTCACTATACATCATGTAAAACAAAAAGTGAATGTTCGTTTGACAATGATGCAATGAAACAAGATTTTGCTAGTTTGTGAGAGGTGAGACATACACCATGGAAGTCATGTTGCAACAGAGCATTTCATCTTTCACCCAACACAAAATCTTGCTCTAGTGTATTTGTCCCCCTTCACAACTGCATTATGAAATATGATAAACATTAGTGAGTCTGAGTTTGGTAGAGATAGACGACTGTAAGTCACCACCTGTAGCAAGTCCTGTTGAGTCTGATATGGTCCAGTGAGAAAGAAGAGTGGTATGCAGTTTACAATGGATTCCTATTATCCAGTGCACAGAAATGTATTCAGCTTAAATACTTCAACAGGCATCAAAACAAGTGTTGAATGAGGAAGAAATCCCAAAATTAGGAACTCATGCATAGAATAATAGGAAAGTTGGCACAAACATTTTGAATTGAGGTGACATGCTAAGGTGTGAATCAACTGTGGGTCTCTGTGATGGAAGTGCAAAGTGACCTGTAAATCGCTTTGTGCAAACGGCCATTTTTGCATTTGTGTAGAGAGGCACTGGTGCAGAAGTTGATTGCAATCTGTGTTGCATGCATGACTGTAAGCAAGTGGGAGGAGGATAGCAAAAAAAAAATGTTATGTAAAGAGAAATCAGTATATAGAGGGTATAGTTTCTTACTGTGCATAGAGCTGTAATTGTTGATTTGTAAAGTGCTGCTGAAAGACCCATCCAGATCTACTGTGATGTATAAGCCAGCAGTAGTTAAGAATGGTTTTCTACATTGTAATACATGTATGAATATGCCATCACTACTTGGCATAAAATCCATTTCGACAATCTTGTTCTTGCCATTTTGTTGGATTATTGATTGATTGTGTTAAAAGTGCATTAAGGGATTGAGATTGGTCTGAAAACTCTGTTATAGTACATTGTTTTGTGATACTTTTCTAGGAGGTGTTCAACTTGAAGTAGATGGTATTGTATTGCATTTAGATAACCTTTTTTTTTTTTTTTAAGGGAAACCATCACAATCGATTATGGAAGAAGAGCATAATAGAGTTTGTTTTTCAAACCTTCAATGAGCCATAAGGTGTAAATATGAAATTCATACACAGGGGCTGTGGCACATTTGGTAGTGTGTATGTGTATGTGTATGTGTGTGTGTGTGTGTGTGGGGGGGGGGGGGGGGTCAAGGGTCAATGTTATCCCTGCTGAAAAGAGGCCAAGACATGTATGTCTGTTTCATCTACATATATATGTGCAGTTTCAGTGTGGGTTACCATTTCTCATTACGTACTCGCAGAATTTCACCAAATCGGCAATCCTTCCATCCTTCTACCAAGTGCTGTCAACCAACAAAGATCTGAATGGAGTAGAGTTTATCTCCATGGTTGAAGGTGAGAAGACAAAAACAGGGAGAGTTGATAAAAAAAGAACTGCCACATTTGTGGAAATTCAGTATTAATGCATACAAAACATGACAGGTATTTGATCTAAAACAAAATAAAAAGAAGTTGACTAAGACATAAATGCCTGTTTTATTTAGATATTCTACTGTAGTGGATGATGTAAAGTTTAGAAAAAAACTGATGTCATATCTCTATTTGTAGTATGAGGTCATATTCTATTGTAATGGAAGATGGCAAGTTAGAAAAAACTGTCATCATGTTTATATTTGTAATATAAGGTCAAACTATTCTGAATTTCCTGAAATACGGTTATTGGTTATGCATATGAATTTCAGTCTCTCAAAAGCTACAAGTAAACTAATCAATTAAGTGATTCCTCACTATGTGCTCCCTATAATGCTTGGGATCATCACTGGCCCACCTCTGCCTTTTGTCTGCTCACTCCTATGCTTTAATCCCCTCCCTTACCTGTATGGCTCTCTGCCTCTGAGTTCTAACCCACCCCTTATGTTTTCATTGTTCTGTGTCCCTCAGACCGTGCTTGTTGTGTGTAAGCCATGATTGCTTTCCCTACTTGTCAGTTAAACCTGTTGCGGATGGGCTGATTTTGCTACAACAGGCATTTCCCAAAGACACTTGCCCGAGTACACTTGGTGTTTGTCTTCAGCAGGATAACATCTGGCAAAGATTCTGCTTTGATTAAAAGCTCAGGTCCCTTTTGACACCAGTTAAGTTAATACTGACAGTTTCAAAATATCAAATATGACAGTGGTTCCAAATTTTCTGTGATTCTAACAAGGCTTTTGAAATAATTTGGGAAGTTGCAATTTTACCAATTGACGAGATGCATTTTACTATTACACATCGCATCTTCCTTATTGCTCCTTGGAATGTGATTTTGGTGAGTGACTGCTAGCTGAGCCCTGATAATGCAAAGGTCAAATGTCAACATCAGTGAACTTGCGATTTACATGAAGGGTCATACCTGAAACAAAATAGGAGATGGAGGTATCCCAGTCATCTAGACTGCTCTGTATTTTGTGTATGGAAAAAGAAAAAGCAGAAAACTAATATTATTTTGAAAGCAATAAACTCATAATATAGTCACCTTAAAGGTAGGGGATACCTTTTACAGACCTCCCAAAATGCAGCAAAACATTAAATATGAACCTCAGGGGACTTGTTTAGGCCACTGCTGAGAAATTTGGAAGTCAACAGTTATCTACAATTTGAATAATGCACAAAACTCAACTACTCAGTAGTTCTGTGTGTCAGCCACACTTAAGCCTTTTTGTTGCAGTCTTCTGTATTTTTTTTATTTTATCTATAAACACAAATCTTAAAGTATAAGAGCTGATGAAATAACATATAGAGTGTGTGGCAAGAATGTATGTAGAAATGTTTGTAAGTTTTGATGAACTTTCTTCACAAAATATACATGATGGACACACATGCAGTGCATGGGTCTGCAAAGGTAGCCTAGTAATGTACTGGAATTTACGGTGATCCCCAAAAAAATTCAATTCAAAATCTAACGGTCAATAAAAATGTACTAAATGTTACCTTCCACTTTCAATACTTTATGCGAGTTTCTAAAACGATACTCTCTTCAACATACCACTGTATTTATACAAATCTTCATTTAAGGCATGCAAATGGGATTCCCTACCTTTAATTAGCAACACTAATGAGGGTTGAGCAAAGGCCTTGGTTGTATGTGTCAGGTTCTTACTTTTACATTAATTCTCTCCTCCAATCAGCTTACAACTTCCCATTCTACGGCTCCCAGTGGCACCCCGAGAAGAATTCCTTTGAGTTCAAGGTCAATGCCTGTCACACGATCAGCTGCGTCAGGCTGCTGCAGTATATGGCCAACTTCTTTGTGGAAGAGGGTGAGTAGAATGTATACTGGTAAGTTATACAAACCATGCATTGTCATAAACCTGTTTAGGACAAGTTATAAAATGGGCTTTAGAATCTCTGCAACCTGATAGGTCAATTGTCATGCATTGATTTTTACTGATCCACACTGAGCCATGCATCCGGTAAAATCCGAATGCATGGCCATGAGTCCGATAAAATCCGAACGCATGGCTGAAGTCTTGTATAGTGTTGTAGGTGTACCGGACGCATGATGGGGGAAAAAGTTGTATTTCATGAATTTACGGGCCTATCTTATAACACGAATGATGCATGGGCCTATTTCATGGATCAATGAGGGTTGGATGCCCTTGTTGAACTTTGGAACAGTCTAAAAACCCACTCCCGTGCTTGTGGGTTTAAACAGTTCCAAAGTTAAACTCGCGCATCCAATTCTCACCGATCCACTCTGTCCTGTGCATCATTTGTATACTGATTTACTACAACATGCATTTCCCATAGACACCTGCCCGAGTAGACTCGGGACTAGTCTTTAATAGGTTAATGTATTTTGGAGTGATACATTGCATGTGTAAGGGTATTTTACATTGATGACAACTGCACTGCTTGGCTCAATGCCAAACTTTGCATTTGGTGGAGCATTGTTTGATTTTGATGCCACAGGTTCATGACTGAAGCTATTAGCAGTGTTCAGCATAGTTCCAACAAGCTTCCGTCCATAGCCAAAGTATTAGATGTATTTAATCTGCGCTTATGTGTTTCATTTATATAATATTTTCCTTGTTTTCAATAAAAAAAGTATGCACTTTGCCAATTCCTGCTGGCTTGTGCATTTCTCAGTAATCTTTTAATGATATCAAGCTATGCACATATTGACAGTGTTAAATTACATGGCTCTGCCTATTTATACCACATCAGCCCCATTTTCTGTCCTCTTTTATTTATTTTGTTATCTGTCCTTAGATGTCTCTATCTCACTTGATAAGAAGCAAATATTTAATTGCTTATAAGAAGCAAATATTTAATTGCTTAGACCAGGTAAAGAAGACTTAATTAAAACTATTGGGGTGGGGGTTTTGTTGGTCATTGGTCATTGGTCAATGATCAAGTTCATTTAATATCAGAAGCTTTATAACTCATGCAATGCTGTGAAAAAGCATATTAAAAATCCTCTCTTGTTTGCACCTTTTAGAAAGATTTATCATTGTTGTTGTTGTTGTTTGCCGTCTCCTGTGGTGGGTAACACAATATGAAGATAGGGTAGGGAGAGTATGAGCATGATTTATGATTGAAAAATTGAGAAGAATATCATGCATGGACAGATCTCATATGAAACCAGTTACAAAGTATGTAGTACGAGGAAATTTTGGTCAATGTGGAAGGGAGTTCCTGCACTCTTGGAAACTCCCTGAAAATGTCTGGGCTGTGCTGTTCTGCTGCTCTGGACTATGTGTGATTTGAGACAGTATTTGTTTATTAGGGAACAGCTCAGCAGGAGCGGGGACTTGTCTATTGACACTAACCATGCACACTATACTTTTGCATTCATAGACCAAATACATGTACACTCTTGTGATTGACTTGTCACCTGGATAATCCATGCTTGGTCCTGCGGACCTCTCTGTAGCATATCCAGTGACTGTTTTTTCTCATCTTGCATTACATGTATATGGCCCTGAATGCACTCACTACCACGACTCATATACTGTCTTTATACTGCTTAATTGTAACTCTGCTGTTCGTGATAGAGTTTGGTGGCAGCTGCTGTTGTGAAAGTGAGGCAGATATGATTTGTAGCATATATCTTAATTCAATAAATACATTTTTCATAGCATGCATAGGCCAACCGTCAGCAAACTTACATTTTGTTTGCAGGTTGCAGAAGATTTTGCTGAAAATTTACAAAATAAATGTAATTGCTTTGTTTTTTGTTTTATGGTAGTTTTGATATTACCAGCAAATCATTCTCCACCATTTGTTTTTCTTATGATTTTCCATCATGGTCAAACTTGTGAAAGTTAGATTTGACATTAGCCATGAATGGTTTCAACCTTAACCCTATGACTTATGAGACCAGTTAAAGTTGATGTTGGTATTACAGTAAGTGAGTAATTCGTTGTATTGTTGTTTCACTTATCAATATTTGTTATAAAAGTTACAACACTTACATCTGACTCTGTATTGTATTTTGGTTCACAGTATTATCCTTGATCACATTGTTGTACTGATTTTATGTCAGTATGTCTATTCAAATGTTTTACTATGATTACTTTTTTTTTGTCAGAAATTAAATGAACAAAATGAAATGAATTGTGTGCAAATTTCTATTTCAAACTTTTTACTTGTAGCACGCAAGAGTGACCACAGGTTCAGCTCCACAAAAGCTGAGACGAGAGCTCTGATTTATAACTACAAGGCAGTGAATCTGAACCGCATCAGTTCCACACCATTTGAGCAGGCCTACTTCTTCACTCCATAGGACAGTCTTGACATACGGCAAGCTGAAGGCATGGGACTGTTGGATGCGTCAGGACAGTACTCGAAAGACAGACATCTCTTCATTATTTTTTGATTTTTTATTCATTGTTTTTACATGCAGATGAGTACAAGTGTAGATGGTATGCTACTCATTTAAAAGGTGTATGTGTCACCAAAGTCACAGTCACAGTCTCAAATTGTAGTGGAACAATATTGTATTGGGTTTGGTATAGTGCAAAGATGTAGACGTTGGCATTTTTCTTTTCCCGTTTTTAATGGCAATGTGTGTATTTACAGGGCTTTATGTATTTGGTGTATGTTTCACTTTTAATTCAATATTTCGTGAGAAATATTTGCTATTTTGTTAATCATGTTTAATAGTCAAGAAGATTTCATAATTCAATTCCTAATGAGTCCAAGTGAGTCAATGTGACTACTGTAGGACTGCGTGGGACTAATTGAATACCAGTGATGAATGGCCTAGACCTTCTGTTGAGTTGTTCACTCATGTGGATCATGGATTAAACATCACAAATAAGAGCATGCCTTTCTGACATTTTATCTTTAGTTGGCAAGTTGGCATCATGCTAAAAAATTACACATATATAGTTTCTTGCAATTACCAGCATTATTTTAACAGATGAAAGGTGAAAAAAATGAAATGAATGGGTAGTGAGTGTCATTTTTGAGTCACAAAACAACTCTTGAAATTTTCAAGCATTTTATTATGTGTATGTGTTTTTTTTTTTTTTTTTTTTTAGAATTTAGGAAAATGAATTTGTTTTAAACTTCTTTATGGTGTGAGAATACTACTTAGTGGGCTATTTCCAAACTTGATATAGTAAAGTAACAACTAAAATGTTGTGTGTTTATTAATGCTTTCAGACGCTTTTATAGTGCTTTGCGGAGTGGCCATTGGCAATTATATTCCAGTTAAAAAGAAATAATGCAGTGCACTACATCTTTTAGCAATATACAGTGAAACATATATAGATACTGGTTTGCTGGTTTTGGTACTTGTATTGAAGTGCTGGTTGAAGGGTACTGTTTGTCTGTTGTGTGCAATAATAGTTTGCAAAGTAGCACGATGTGCAAATCTCAAAAGTGACAATGTACTATCTAAAGGTGAAAAGGCGAAATATACTCTTGTACTCACTGACTACATCTCTATGCAACTTGTAAATATTAAGTTTTAAATTTGTAAGTGGCCTATCTTCTCTTAGTTATGGTTCATATCTGTAATAATGTGCCTCGGGTCCTTCCATCCCATTTTGTCTTCTGCTGCAGGACAGGCTGCTCTTGGAAAGGTTTAGTTTTAAAAGAAGAAGTTTGTTTTTTTCTTCTATATAGTATACATATAGATGATACTGGTTATTTTATATATTCTATGCAAGGGGGAAATGTATGTGTTGGCATTAATATGATAGCATAATACTGTACTGCAGCGCAAATAAAAGATTACTCATAAAAAAAATTAGTTGTATAATGACAGGAATTTGGCTTTGGCATTGCGGCCTTGATGTCATTGCTTGGAAGATAACTGCAGAGTGCAAACTTGTAGTAGTGTACAGTATGTGTGCAGTCTTGATGCTGATAATTATGTTGTTTGAGACATGATTATGAATTGTGTGTGATTGAAAGAAAAGCTGCATGACAACAAGAATATCATTAGTAACCATTTTCAGGTTATATATATGTAATGGAATATTATGGAATTTTATTGATTATATGTAGTGGTGTTGGATTATTAATATGAGGTTTGAAACTCTCTTTGATAAGCCCATATTATGTGTGTTACTGAAAAAATCATGTTGTAGGAACATCGTATTTGTAAATGAAATCATCTTCCAGAGATTTGAATGGTGGAACTGGAACGGATAGAGTATAAAACAACCTCTATATACTGTGACCATGTTCACGTTTTGATTAGGATTTGTATTTGATTATCACAGAGAAGCAACTTGTAATCCTTATCCAAATCACCTCTAAAATCTGTAATTGTTGAAGTTTACCAGGGGTACAAGAAGTTATCACCACTGTTTAAAGTAGATTTCAAAGTATGTAGACATTACAGCACAAAGACCCATTCCCTTTAAAGGGATGGTATGGTTCTGGTTGAGATGGGGCCTCAGGTTTTAACTTTTTGCGCGATAATTAGAAACTACTTGGAATGTTAAAGAACATAACTCTTAGGAATTCAAACTTTATTTGATGAAAGCCTGTTTTAGAATGGCTGAGACTTCCAATAATAAAGTAAAATGAAGTGGTCCTCTGAAAAAGTGGGTCCCACTTTTATTAGGACCTCTTTGTTTTTTGGATATCTCAGCCTTTTCAAAATCAATTTTCATCAAGTAAACTTGAATTCTGCTTAGAATTATATGCTTTTGATATTTTGTAAATTGTGGTTTCTAATCATCTCACAAAAGATTACAACCTGAAGCCCCATCTCTACGGAAACTACAATGTATACCATCCCTGTAAGTGACTTGGTTGCCACTGTATGCCTTGTTATGAAATTAGAGAGAATAGTGACATTGAGAAAGAAAAAACCCACACTTGCTAAAAAGGCTTACATACGCTGAAATAGCCTTAATATGAATAACAGTCTCACAATTGTTTTTAAATATGCACTTGTTTGAGTACTCTTTTCTTTTTTTTTTTCATGGCAGGATTTGAAAAAAAAAAACTTATTTATCCAAGTAATCCACCAAGCTTAAGACAATTCACATCTTTATATCTGCATGTATTCATTGCTTGTATGCATCAGTGATACTGTATAATTACACATGCATAATCATTTTGCACATTTAAGAGGTCATATTTTTGTTTTCTAAAGGTATCTCTCTGCTTTTTACAAAGTTAGTGATTGAAAATATGACAACACCCGTAAAAAAAAATGTGTAGACCCCAGATTATTATTATCATTTTTTTTTAAATTCAATGTTTGACTAAGTATGGTCATTGAACTACATGTACTTGTGTAGATTCTAACCGGGAGGTTCCAAAAGCTTGAACTGATTACAGGAAGTTTTTAAACTTCATATATGGAACAAGATTGGAAATAAGTCATGCTTATTACTCCATTTATTTTTGTTGGGAACAGGGTATATTGGATATGTGTACATATTGACCGAATTTATGTGAAGGGTTAATACAAAGTAGACTTGTTTCATATTTTTGACAAAATGGATAAAACATGATGTTTCAACATTTGTGCTAGTTTCTGTCAAAGAAACTTTCTAATGCATGACACTTGAATTACTATTTGATCATGATATGTAACAAATTGTGCTACTCAGAATACATGAAAATTGAACATTATAAAGTAATGATTAAATACGTTGTGATATAATAGGTGATTTGAAAACAGTGTTCAATGTGAAGCTAATGTGAAATTTTTAGTCATGTTTGCAATTTCCTCCAAAAACAATCATACAACTCCGTTTGTAATTTGTTTTATACTGAAATTTATCAGATTATCATATACTGCAGGTGAACATTTAAAAAGAACCCACAATATGACATAGTCTACATATTCTAGTAAGGATGTCTTGTTATCTATGAATGGGTTTGTGACTATATTTTTATACATTGTATAGTACTGTATATCATGTAACTTTTAATGAATCAGTGTAATGGTGATTTATATTTCTCTGAAAGTGAATCATTCCAATAAAGATTAATGTGAAATATCAGCTTTTATCACTCAGCCCTGCAATAATGCATTTTTAGGTGGAAATGAGTTTATATTATGTTTCTTGGGTTCAAATTTTCCCTGCACCACGAGGTACATGTAGATTTATGACTATTGCAAAAGTCGTAGGCAAGGTTTATTGTACTTGTAAGAAAATGTTATCAAGACATTCCATATCCCACTCAATGACTCTTCTAATGGTGACGATGGTTTCAATAATGATGATTGTATTGATGGTGGTAATAGTTTAAATATTAATTTTTCCGGTAGACTGTGCGCTTAGAAACATCTGTATTACGCGCCTTATAAATGTATTGTATTGTTATTATTATTAATAGTAATGATCATGATAATGATTACAATCACATCATAGTAGCAATAATAACAATGCTAAATGAAGAGCAAAGTTTACTGTATTTGTTGCAAAAAAAAAAAGATTCTAAAACATTCCCTGTTTGTATGACAGTGATGATGATGATGATGATGATGATGATGGTGATGCTGATAATGACAATATTGATGATAAAAATGAAAATAATAATTAAAACCTGTTCTAGTAGTAATAGTAATCATCATCACTATCCTCATCATATTATAAAAGGGATAATATTAATAATAATAGGACTGGTAATAATAAAACAGATTGCACTGGATTTTATGTAAATTTATTTTTATTCAGTCATGATAAACCTGTTCTATCTCTGCAATTTTTTGAGAACCTTTAATGCCCCCAAATGAGATCCTTATTGCCTGTTGACTACAAATGGATAGACTGACTATCCAACTTTGCCACAACAATTATCAAGTAACATATTATGTGTTCCCTTGACATGGTCAAATGTATGTGCCATTAAACAATGCTAAATAGATTGGACATGAGATACAGGAATAGGTACAGGTTAATATATTAAATGGTTTTCCAGGAAGAAAAAAAAATGTACTCTGTGTACTTTTGAAGTTATGTATTAGTGGATAACAGCCAGACACAACTATATACTCACAAAACTTTACTAAGTACACATGATACTTTACATTGAGGTTAAAGGGAAATTGCAATTACAAACTGTTTAGATATCAGGTACATATGTTTGCTGCATTTCTTACTTCACGTGTCCTCTCTCCCAACTCTTTGACAATCAGGATGCAGTAGTAAGCGGTGGACTAGACATGTCATCAGTCTTCTTTGTTATCAATAATCTTGATGATTAATCCACGTAATTGTAAAACTTTAGAGAATTGGTTAAATAAATTCATTTGTATGTTTTTAACAAACACACACATGTATACCCACTTGTTTCATTTGTGAAACACATTATACACCTAGTCTGGAGTAGCATAATAGGAAATGGATTGTCTGAGAAGTGGCCATGTTTATGACTGGAATGAGAAACAAAAATTTGGAGTATTTAGTATTTTATCCAACAGCTCCTTACTTTTATGCTTATCTCTGTCCTTGTTTAGTTTTCCTATATATCCTGCCAGCTGTCTATGAATTTTCTATGTCGTATGTCCATGCTGCATCTGTCTATTATCAATTTGTCTATGTATGCATCTATTTACTATTTTTCTTCCCTCTGTCATTCTCTGCCTTTATATATTCCTATCATTCTTCATGCATAGATATGATTGAGTGCTTCCATTCTATATATTTTTGTTTTTGATTCTTGATGAAGTTGTATATGATGAATATGTAAGAATTAGCTGTAATGATTGAATGAACAGGCAGCTATTCTTCTCTCCTTTTAGTTTGTCAAATATTTCAATGTGCTTGTATCATTATGATGTAAATGTGATACCAACATTTCATTTCATTTCAAGTTATATGATGAATATGTGAGAATGAGAATCGGCTACACCGTATAATCATTTATAGAATAGGCAGCTACATGTATTTTTATCTCCTTTTAGTTTGTCCAATATTTTAGTGTGTTTGTATCATTATGATGTGTATATGTGATGCCAGCATTTCACTTCATATGTAGTACTCTCCGAGTTACATGATGATAGAAAAGGTTTTGATAGAACATCAATTTTTGCAGGGCTGGAATTGTTTATCATTAAACTGGCACATATGAAGAGTTTGTTCACAAAAACCGATAAGTCCATATTTGCCAAATGGAGATATTTGCGATTAAAGGTCAAGAAAAATAAAGAGAGTAATAAGAAAATTTATGCTTCTTTTGACCATAACTTCAAAAATGTACCTTTATATCTAGTGACCAATATATCATTTAAAATGTATTATTTTGTACTTTATGACAGAGACCGTACTTCAAAATCTTCAAAAATGGACTTATCGGTTTTTGCGAACAAACTCTTCATATGGAGAAGTGTATTAAAGCATAGGATAACCCATCTTTAATCAGTTCACAGTGAAAGAGTGAAAGATCAAATGAGTGAAGAGCTTTTTCTATCATTTGTTGATTGCAACAGTCAAATTAAACATAAACTTGAATTTGCCATTCAACACCTTTATACACCTTTCAATGGTCCTAAAAAGGTAGACTGACACATGGTGATATGACTAAGATGTATCGGAGCAAAAAAACAAATAAACAAAACAAATAAAACAGCAGGCAAAACCTTTGCCTGCCAAGATTGATTGACATAAGAAGCTTTGTGAGGGTGTGTTTGGTTCCAGCATTCACTGTTATCATCATAAACTTCTGGAAGCATTAATAGGCTGACTTTTAATTAACTGCAGCCAAGAGCTGGCAACAGTGCGCTCCATCATGGTTCGATGCAATTTTCTGCTACATTTCTTGACCGTTATCAATATGTATTGATTCCTTTGCCCCTGTTTTCATTGAATGCACCATGCCCAAGTATGTTGCCATGGAGACGATTGAGGTCAAATTATTAATTAGTGATGTATATTTTCTCCTCGACTTGTTTGGACAACTAATATTTGGGGAGTTTTACAATGCAGAGGTTGGATAGATAGCAAACAGGAGGAAATTGCCGGTTGAATTCCATCAGTTTGTCTGCGTTTGAGTGTTATGACAATAATTTCAACGGATGTCAGTAAAAGTTCCACTTTTGTGGAAAAGTTGATTTTGGCTGATGTTAGGATACACTCTAAAGCATGGATGATAACTGGATCAAAGTTTTAACAGTGATGGTGAGTTTGAATGCTCTTCCTTTTTATTAGACTAATCATGTTAGATTAGAAGATTTGACTTTTATTTTCATCATAAATTGAGTTTGTAGTTCTGGAATACACGAATGTAGCAATCAGGAGTATTAGATTTTTTTTTAGCATAAAGTCTTTTTTCTAAGTCTGTTACGGTGTATTTGTTATGTATAACTGTTGTGTTTCAGCGAAGTTTTTGGTTTTGTCATAAACACACTTGCAGAGCAGAAATAATCTCACACTGTCAGCTTGTCAAAGATATAACCTATGAACTTATGAGAAGAGAAAACAGATGTACATGTATATAGAACTGCTGTTATCAGAAGAGAAAACAGGAGTATAGCAGGGGTGGATCCAGGAATTCCACAAAGGGGAGGTGCCTTTGCAAAATTAAAGGGGGGGTTCACGTACCCCCCTCTTTTTTCTATTTTCCCCTTTTGTTTCAAACAAAAATAAAGAGGGGACGCGCACCGGGTGCGCCCCCCTCTGGATCTGCCACTGTATAGAACTGGTGCATTTTTGCTGAACTTTAAGACACTTGATTCTCAGTGAATGCTTGCTGAAGAGATGCATGTCATATATGACTTTTGCAGTCTCAAAAAGTAAAGACCCATTTCATTTTTCCCTTAAGTGTCAAAGTCTCAAGCAATGCTGTCTATTCAAGCTTTGCATCTAATTTAGATATGAATGTATGTGCAACTCAAAATGTGTATGCACTTGGTTTTCCTCTGTGGATAGGTTTTGTTCAGTTTCTCTGTCACTATGGAACAGGAGGCTGGTAAGTAATTCTTTCATTACATTCTTGTAGTTTCTACAGAGGTAATTAATGCATGCTAAAATTATATATGTCATGCAAACTAGTGAGAAGCCTCGTTTTCCTAGTTAGATTACCCCGCATTGTGTAGATTTCTGTTGTTGTTGAAATAATGATACAGAGTTGTCAACTTGTAAGTGTTTGTGGTACTGTAAAACCAGAAACATTAAAGGACAAGTTCACATTCATAAACATAAGGATTGAGAGAATGTAGCAATATTAGTAGAACACATGAGTGAAAGTTTGAGGAAAATTGGACAATCGATGCAAAAGTTATGAATTTTTAAAATTTTTGTGATGGAACCGCTGGATGAGGAGACTGCTAAGGCTTGTGATGTCATATGAGTACAACAGTATTAAAGAAAATGTAACGAAAATTCAACATATTTTCACTTTTTTCGTATAATAAAAGAGCACTTGACTTGCCTCTTTCTAAAGGCAATGGGAATAATATTACCCATAACATACATGTATGTCAGTAACGAGTCGAGGGAATGTGTACTTTTTTCAAAAGATGAAATTTTGTGAAATTCTTTTTATATTTTCCTTATATTGTTGTACGCATGTGACATCATACACTTCACTAGTCTTCTCATCCAGCGGTGACTGCTCAAAAACTTCAAAAATTCATAACTTTTGAACGGATTGTCTGATTTTCCTCAAACTTTCAATGATGTGTTCTACTAATATTGCTACATTCTCTCAATCCTTATGCTAATGAAGGTGAACTTGTCCTTCAATTCGCAGCATGAAATCATAGCGAAATTGAAGCTGGCCTTTTGTACAGCATGAAACTTGTCTGTATTGCCACTGGCATTCAATGCATCAAGTAGACAAAAACTTTTGCATGCATTTTACTTTTCACTAATCTTGGCTCCCGGCAAAATTTCATGAAAGTTTCTTGCACGCAAAAATGTCTGGTTGTACAGTAGTTGGTATGCTTTTTCTTCCTTGAAAATAAGAATATTATGTTTAAAAAAGAAGAAGAATATTATGAAAAAGAATATGTTTTTTTTTTGTTGAAATTTCATGAAGCCTGCTCCTGTGCAATTTTCCAACTGTTTGCAATAATATATCATTTTACTTTGAAATAGAGTTTTGCTGTGCACTGATAAATTTTTTTATATACACTGTTATTATGGTATTTTTACAGAGTTTGGCAACCCTGATGATACAACGGTGATCTGACCAATTCTGCAAAATCTAGCTGAAAAATAAAAAAAACCCCAGTGTGATACTGTTTGCTAGAATCTCACATCTCGACTCTAGTTGTGTCTCTGACAGGTTGCTGTCCCTTTCTTTCATTCCCTCCAGCTTTCAGGGGTTGCTATGACGACGCCATCCCAAGGATGAACAAATCGTCTGTGTCCTATGTCAATCTTGGGCACTATAATTGGAGAACTGTAACCCCAGCAACCTGCACGGAACTTTGTGTCACGAGGAACTACAGGTAGACTAGAAGGAAAGGGACATTCAACAGTTTGTAGCGGAAAACATTCTTCATATTTATCAAATAAATAAATTTTGTTGTTTTGTTCTCTTTGTAACCTCCTAGCTTCCCCTCATCCTGGTCTTCATGTTACAAAACTTTCTTTATCCTTGTCTTCCTTCAACTTTTCAAAATTACTATTGTATTTTTAATCTTGTTACCACAAGAGCAGAGAATATAGCTAATTCGTCTGTGTTTACTACTCCTGCTACTGCTACATGTGTACTTCTACCACAGTGACTGCTGCTGCTGCTGCTACTACTACTACTACTACTACTACTACTACTACTACTACTACTACTACTACTACTATGTACTACAGGTACTACTACGTACTACTACTACTACTGGTACTACAACGCACGTACTATTACTTCTACTACTACTAAGTATCCTGCTACAGCCAATGCTTCTACTGTTTTTTACTACTATGTAGCTTCTTGTACTACTGCTGCTGTGCCATAGATTCCATCTCTTCCACTATAAACAACAAAATCGTACTGCAGTCACCCTGGAGGCCCTACTACCACTCAAGTACTACCGGTACTGGGCATATACTATTGTCATGAATTGTATTATCCTTGAAGGCAATTTGAGGTATTATCAACTGTGTACAATACTTCTTAACAGAGTGTATCAAAATTAATATCTCTGTGCTTCATGTTTCCAAACATGATTCTCAGCTATGCCGTGATGAGAAGTGGAAGCGCATGCTTCTGTGCCGACACCACTGGGAATCTCGGAGCCAATCGCACAGCTGAGTCATGTGACCAACCATGTGATTCGTCCCCCGAGGAGTCTTGCGGAGGGGAGAGGTTGGTGTCGGTATATGACGCCCCCTTACCTCTCACTGAGGTGCAGATAAAGGAGCTCCATGGTATTGAAGGTACTCCCTTGAAGTGAAGTAGGATTCTCTGCAGTACTGTAAGAAGTGAATCAAGGTCCAAAATGTACAACTTTTGAAAAAAAAAAAGGAATGAAGTGTTCTCCTGTTGTATCATAACTCTTTTGCAATTCCTGTGTTCTTGAGCAAAAGATATTTGAATTGTCTGTGTAATGAACATGGCCTGTAGGCCTACAACAGATGAAGATTATTCTTAATTCTGCTTTGATTTTAAAGGGATAGTACAGTCTTGGTGGAGATAAGAATTTGGCTTTTAAGTTTTTGCAACATACCAAGAAAACACTTATGAAATAGTACACAGCATACCATTTTAAGAAGAATTCAAAGTTTATTTGATGAAAATCGGGTTTGGAATAACTGAAACATCCAAAAACAAAGTAAAACAAAGCAATCGTAATAAAGTGTGGGTCCCACACTTTATTACAATCGCTCTATTTTGGATATCTCAGCCATTTCAAAACCAATTTTCATCAAATGAATGTTGAATTCCTCATGGAACCACATGCTCTTTCATATTTCATAAGAGGTTTCTCATTATCTCACCCAAAAATGTTGGAAACCTCAAATTAGGTCTCAACCAAAACTATACGATTCCTTTAATATCACAGAAATCTGGAAGATGAACTAAGAAACTAGGTTTTTTTTTTAATGAAATGAACAGTTCTTGAGATCATGAAATGCATGCATTCCTCCAAGTTATGCTGTAAAAAGTCGAGTAGAATGTACAATTTCTCAATAATGTAGGGTCACATTTTGCTTTCCTTTTATAATCTGTGGAACTTTGCATGTATGCAAATTACTAGCAAAATACTAAGATTTTCATCATAAACTTTACAGAATGTAATTTGCTGATATTCTTTGATATGACTTTGCTTGATAAAGCTTTTAAAAACTGTGTTCTATGCAAGAGTAACAATAATCCATTCAAAGATTAAACAGGAAGTGTGATCTAATGTGAAACTATAACTTCAGGTCTAGTTTTCCCAGGCTTTGAGCCTGTGAACTTCACTCTAACCAATCCGGCCACTAGAGGCCAGCCAGACAATCAGATGATCACTCTCGATGTCCACTTTGGAGATGACTACCCTTACCGCTATGAGGGTCCATGGAAAGATGGGATGATTGTTCAACACACTTTCAGGTCAGTGAGCCGATGAGATTGATCTCGTGACCGCACAAATTGTGGGTAATCAAAATTTGATCAGATGAATTAGTTAGCACTATCTTGACAATTGAGGAATGAAATAATGAAATGCTTGTCATATAAATTGATCCACATGTGGCTGCCTGCCTCAATTAACCCCCCAAAACAACAACAACAACAACAGCAGCAGCAGCAGCAGCAGCAGCAACAGCAACAACAACAACAACAACAACAACAACAACAACAACAACAACAATATTCCAACGTGGATTGTCACTTTCTACAGAGTTTGAAAGAGTGATCTCTAAGCTTTACAATTATATTTAACTTGTTCAAATTGGACCATCCTAACCCATTCTAAAAGTGATTGAAATAAGAGTTAGGAGCAATTTCATGGAGAAGGGAGAAACAAGGATTTAAAGATAAGGAGAACTCGAGCGTGCTCTGTAGAAGTATAAATGAAAATCACCAAGTGCTAACTATAGTATTACTGCTGTTTATCAAGACAAAAATGTCTTTTTCTGTTTAAAGGCAAAACTGAAATATCACCAGGCAGGCCAGGAAATATGGAGAGGGAAAACAAACTTAGAAAAAGAAAAAATATAAGTGAACCAAAGACTAATTGAGGGGCAGGGGAAAAATACCATGTATTCAGTGAAGAACAAAGATTCTCAATCCTTACATTGAAATCTTCTCGCATGTTTTCATGCTTACATTGAAACAAAAAACAAAAAGATCTGCTGCTTTAAGAAACATCACCTGCACAAAGAGAAGTAATAACAACAAATAAAATCTTATTCCTTGGTTTACATCTAGCAAACCTGGGCTGCACCCTGTCCAGTTGACTCTCACCCAGGCCCTGGGACCTGGATCTAAAGCAGTGTATGCTGTATTGGTCCAGATGCCAATCCAGGGTGTGTCCATAAATTGCCCCCACCGTTCCCCATCTGGTAGCCAGAGCTACAGCTGTGACATCACTGTTGCCATGGGAACAGGGATGCTGCTCTCCGCATACTTTGAGAAGGATGCAGTGGTGGACAGTTTCAATGTCTCTGGTAAGAAAATAAGTTCATAGTGTATGTAAGATATCAATGGTTAGCCTTTTGGAGTAAGTGTCACTAACCAATTTTTCTGTCGGTGTGTGTGCTTGTGACTGTGTGTGGGTGTGTGGGGGAAGACCAGGGTCCCATTTCATGAGAAGTTGATGTGATAGCAACTCTTGCTGCAATGGCAGTTGTCATGTTGATGACAAGAATCCAGCTTCCTGATTGGCTGTTGCCATTGGTAGTTGCCATTCCAGCAAGTGTTGGTATCCTGTAAACTTCTTTAATTTTATGAAATTGGACCCAGATCACTGAGCTTACATCATTCTCTTTGCTGAAGCAAATGGAAGTGTTTACATTTCTTGCACTTAGACATTGGATTGCAAAGAAGATGCACCATTCTCACAGACCCAGCCATCTTGCCTCCCCTGTCCTCAAGGTGACATATATATGTCATATAGAACAGATGATACAATTTTAGAACAATGGATTTATCGACATGGGATTCCTAATTAAATTTTATTGATCCTAACCTGCTTTCTGCTGTGACTGGATGCACATATACAAGGTCATCATAAGTCTAATAGAATGGTGCAGCTTATGTTGGGGCTTTTCAAAAACGATCTCATGATGAAGTCTTTTTGTCTAGTATGATTGTTTATTTGTTCATTCTTTAGATTTTTTTTTGTTGCTGAATTCTTTATCATATTGAAATTCTGGCCCATCTCCGTGGAGCTATTTGCATTAAAGTTTGTTAAACTTCTAGTTATTCAGTAAAAGTTATTTTTTTTTCTTGTCATTTCTGTTTTTCTAAGCATGATAGAGATTACATCTGGGTTGAAAATATAAACACACACATACAGACACACACGTACACACCCACCCACACTCACTGCCAAAATATGAGACATAATTGCAATATTGTGGGAACATTAACTATTACACTGTATCTTTGTCTCTAGAGGTGCGTAAATATGTTTTTGAATGTTTGTTTTTACAATTGTCATTTGATATGAACACTTTTATAATTTTCTTTAATTTATAGGTGGAATCTATGTGTTTCATCAAGGTTCACATTATTTGTTTATTGATTGTCTATAAATTGTATATTGTTGTGGTTCACACATGTGTCTTCTCTATATTTTTGATGAATAGCAAAATAACCTGAATTGAATGACAACAACAACAACAACTAAAAACGAGATATGAAACTCGTCACACTGACGAGTTAGGTGATACGCTTGGGGTCATCAGATGTCGGTCATCTGTGATCGACAAAGAAAAGAATGTGATATAGGCACCTTGAAGTTATATTGAGCGTGCATGCAAAACCGTTTCTCTAACCTCTCGGCCACGGGACATCCACGGAAATGGTAAAGCAAAAAAGAAATGTATAGATATTACAGGGAGAAAAGTCAATGCCCACTCAACAAACGTGGCCGCGTGAACATGTATTGCATTGCTAGACGGAACTGCGGCCTTGTAACGACTGATGTCGGTATGCCATTTCTGGCAACTTGGGAAAAATACATGCCATAAACATAAAACCTATAATCGGCTGGTTTGATACCTTGCCTTTAATCGCCATTTTCAGTGTGATGACGTCATCAAAGTACAAAACAATGACATGGTCTTGAAAGACAATTGTTCAAAGTACAACACCTCCGTCGTCGTCATTACATACTATGATCGGTTTGACAAAGTCAGCCTGCAAAATTTTGCAGCAGTCGAAGCAATATGGTCTCCAACACACAAAAAAAAAGAGGGATATGGTGTGTGTGTGTGTGTCTGTGTGTGTATAGGTGCGTTCATATACGAACGTGATTTCTACATGGACGAATATGTAATACAAAATTGAAGGAAAAAAAAAATTAAAATAGCTAAGTATTTTGTCTCGTGATCTTGTGGGGTTCGAACCGGCACGTGTGCAACCTCACGTCTCTGAGACGTCGCCTTTAACCACTCGGCCATACGTCTCGAAAATATGAGGAACTTAAACTTATGTATGTGAAAGATGAATCAGGAATCGTTTTGTCCACATTCCATTCTCATTTTCAGTTTTAAACTGCAAAATTGTCAATGTGAAACTGATGAGGAGATTTCAAAGAATAAAATATTTTTGATGAATAGCAAAATAACCTGAATTGAATGACAACAACAACAACTAAAAATGAGCATAAAAGACTAAGTTAAACTTGTTCACACCTTTTGTGCAGATTCCCAGTTGGATTACATTGGAGTCACAGATATCAAGTCCAGTGACGCCAATCAAAGCGCCTTGCAATCGGCTCCTCTCCCTCTGGAACAGAGATACATCAAGGCAAAGAGTCCTGTGCTGAAAGATGGATTGCTGGTTGGTTTTGACTTGGATGTCAACATCAGTGGGACAGCCTTTATGGAGGTATAAAGTTAGATATCACTTGGAAAATTGGATGATTTTCAATCCGAACATATGGTCAAAACGTAACAAAAAAGCTGACATAACTGTATCACCCTTCATTTGCATTTTGATCATTCCAAGACATATACTCTCCTTGTTTGTTTTTTATGGAACTTTAAACTAACACTTTACATCTTGGAACTGCGAAAGCAATCGAATGAATGGAGTATTTCCCTTTACATACCCATAGGATGTATCTCTTGAGCTATGTACACGCAATAGGCAAGTTAGATTATTGCGATGCTTTCCATAAAAATGAAGATGGGCTTATGTTTTCATGGCATTGTGGCTTGTGATAGTGATTTTTGTGTGCACTCACAGAATAATAATTTTATAATTTTTTTCATATTTTTTTTCTCCTTCAAATAGCATACTAGTTATTAACCTAATGCTATTTTTGTGTGTACACTCTACATTGTATGCATGTGTATGAGTGAACCATCCCTCAGAGTATGCTGATAATATCTTGGCTTTGAAACAGATGAGCAAAAACTACATCAGTGAAGTTTGAGAATGGTGAAAGATGAAGAAAATACCTTCTTTTATAGTGATAATTATGATAAGAATATTGGCTGCGTGTGTTCTTATTAAACATAATAATGAATCATTCCATTTGGCACAGGTCCTGCGTCCAGTTGCCAATGTTAGTGTTTTGTGTCAGAACAACACCAGACCAGCAAAGCCAGTCCTGTCATTCCACACGGGCCACAGCTGCCAGGGACAAGGCGGGTACAGCTTTGCAAAGCGGGCGTGTCTCAATCCCACTCCTGACACCACAGAGCCAACTCTGGAGAACAACTATAAACTTGTGGCGAGGCTCGCCCTGGATCTGCCCTCTATTGGGAGACAGTTTTTCCCCCTAGGCCATAGTGTGACTGTCCAAAAGGGGGATCTCCTGGCCCTGGTTCCAGAAACTGCTGTGGTAAGCAGACTTCCTTCTACATCAAACGTCGAGGTGAGAACCCATGGTCGTCGACTAGGGGAGGAGGACATTCTTGATGGTGATGAGGGAGAGGTCATCGAAGGGGAGCACCAGTTTAGGGCCGTTGTCATCCTTCCATCAAGAATTTGGATCAGAAACCGCCAGGCCGGGGTGTGGAGTACCTCCAGGGTGAATGTAACTTTAACAAACTCTGTTGGACAGAAGCTGGTCTCAGCACTGGCCCCCAGTGATCAGAGTCCTCAGGGAGTGGAAATCAAGGCACCATCTTATGGTATGTAGGACCTATACCAGTACAATGTATGGTAGAGATTGGCATATCTCTCTAATTTTGTGATATATGATGACAGATGGTCACACTCACCACACTCAATATTTGTCATACACACTTTCAGACATGCACTGACATACAATGTATATACATCAGTCTGCATTATGTACATTAAATTGACTACTGTTTAATTAAAATATTTGATGTCTGAATGTATTCTGCATCAAGGTTTCTGCAGTGTTCATCTGATGTCTAAAAGATATCTACTTTGTTGTACATACTGTAGTGTATATCTTATCGTATACTTTACAATTCATATTGCATTATATATTTTCATTTTCAAACTGACCAAACAGTGTGATTGTGTAATGCATGCTTTGTATATTGTTGTACTCTTTCTCGGATGCTGGATGGAAAGTTAATTAAACTGAACTGAACTGATATATTCTCCATCATTCCTGTAGATTTCTTCACGCTTTTGATCTTTTCTTTTTCTTTCTGCTTTTGTGCAGGTCTTGTAGGTAATTTGATATCCCTGGAAGCCATCTTTAAATCCCAAGCTGGCACCTACCGCTGGTCACTCGGGCCTGGGAAGGAAGCCCTGGTCAATCTGTGCCATCTGCTTCAGTACAGCTGGGCAGAGCCGGGTCTCTATAATGTGTCTGTGGAAGGGGGAAATGAATATGGCACTGCAGTCATGACAGTGAGTTTGACAGATAATGCATTACTTTAAAAGTGGACTTTTTTGCGCATTTCATGCGACATGAAATGAGTGCAAAATGAAAAATGTGACTTTTTTGCATATTGTATGTAATACTGTTTTACGTACTGATTCCTCAAAAATCAAAGCATACAAAATTCATCTTACGCAACCAAATGTGAAATTGCTTCTGCCGAAATTTCCACTTCTACACCATTCCACACACAACAATTAATAAATTTATCTGTCTTACTGTGCAGGAATTATTGAAGAAATAGATTAAATATAATATATATATACCAACATTCTTTCTTCTATTTCTAGTAGCTTGTACCTTGTTAGTTTCTGATAGTTTGACATAATATATGTTTGGCCCTAGGACACTTTCATTGGAGTGTGAGATATCATTGTGAAGTACTCTTGTACATAGAGATGAAAACATAGAACTGTACTTCCTTGGGTAGATACTGTATATAAAGTCAATGATAATTGTTTTATTTTTTACTGCAGTCAAGAAATGCATTTCCTGGTGTAGATATACACTGGATAAAGTCAATAAACTTTCTGCAGTCATTTGGTGCTATGCCATACAAGGTTTTTTTTTAATGATGTTGATTATACAGCTTTCTCACAGATTGTACATACAATTTTAATAGTTTGAAGTGCTTTATGTAGAATTTCAAACATTTTACTTGACCTCTCAGCAATCTGAACACTTCTTTTGCCCTCTATCACATTCGGTGCCAAGTTCTTGCTTATTTTGATTACTTTTAATCTCTGTAGATTCCATTTTTGGTCACCTATAATCCTCCACTGCCCAACATCACACTGAACACTTCACGTTCAGTTGACTTCCCAGAATACGACATTGCCCCTGTTGCAGTTGGACAGACGTTTGAGGTGAATTGGACTGTGTATTATGAAGGTAAGTCATGCTGTCTGTTCTCTGCAAGCTAAGGTGTTGCTTTGGCAACAGAATAAAATTTCAAATCTGTCAGGTTTATATAAAATGTGTGCTGTTCATAAGTCTGTGATAGAAATAGCTATGAATTGAAAACATCAATTAACCCTAACTAGGCCGGGGGGGGGGGGGGGGGCCTCCGAGGCCCCCCCCTCGACGTTCCGCGCGATGTATCGCTCACGCGAAAAGCTATCGCCTCAACGTTTCATGACTTTTTTCTGTTGAGTCTCCCGCATCTTTTGACACCAAATTTGCGATGCCCGGGCGCGCGGTTATGAAGTTTCGCATAAATATGTACGTGCATGTCAGACCAAAAATTGCTCAAAAACGTGAATTCGTGTACAATTTCAATGGAAACTGTGCTTAAAGTCAAATTTCATAAAAGCATGATTATTTTAGGGTTTTATTGATTAAAATCAATTAATAACATATTTTCTTGTTCGGAACAATGTCCCGGACAAGTTTCGTTGAAAAAACAATGAAAAACATAAAGTCGAAAAAACAAAGAAATACATAAGAAATTAAAAAAACAATAAAATACTTAAGAAATTTTTTCGGATGGCTCAATTTTTTTCTCTTATATTTGCGTAGGACACTAAAAAGAATATTTACACAAAAAAATGTGCCCATTTTGAGCTTTATTTAGTGATTTATACCAAATTGTCTGATTTCATGCATCATTATGCATAAATTAGCATAATTTAGCATAAATGATAATTTTTTTAAAATCTAACTTCGTAGTACTTTAGATTACATCATAGGCAATGTGTGTGCCAATTTTCGTCGCGATCGCGCGGTCGACGGCCAAGATCTGGAGGGGGGGGGGGCCTGGGAGGCCCCCCCCCGGCTCTATGATCTACCTAAATAGCCCAGCCTAGTTAGGGTTAAAATAAAAGCAATCTATGTTTTATTCTCTATATTCTTTAAAAAATGGAGTGACCTTTTTTTTAGAAGATTAGAAAAAAAGAAGAAGATTTAAACCCAAAGATGTTAAAAACTGTCACCTTTATTTTGTAAGTCTTCAATGCCTGATATATTTTCACTGAATTGGTATTGGGCCTAGTTGTAATGCAGTATTATAAATGTTACCAAACGAATTTAATAGGAAAATCACTCTAAAGTCATTTTAACAGGAAAATCACCAAAGCATGGCAGTGACGTAACAATTGCTTTTGAGCTCTGTGATCAGTAAACAATCATTGTTTACCCCTCATACCATTTTGCATGTTGTTGGAGACTTTTCTTTATGTACAGTATTGGTACAGCAGTCTGTTCATATTAGTGATTTCTCCAAAGTTGTATAAATAAATATGGAACATCATATGACAATTGCATGTTTCAGCTGTTATGACCGGTTCTTCACAAACATATCCCGTAGTAAATTTGTCAAAATGAATTGAGGATTATCATTATAATTGTTTGTTCTTATATATAATAATAGTTCATTTTTTTAGGAGACTTTGTCATAGCTCTTGGAGAATCAAACTGATGATGACATGAGCAGGCTTTTGTGATTAAAAGATTATAAACCACAATGTTCCTTGCACCTAGCATAAAGTGCAGCCTCCCTATAATTGCATAATTATCTTTTATCCTTTGAAGTGCATGTTGATATACTAACCTGTTTTTAGGTGCTTATCATGATTCCTTTTTTTTTTTTAACTGAGTGATTTTCCCCTTTCTATTTGTTTCTAAGCACCAAATGTCTCATATGAAATCACTTTGGGGAATGCATCTGAGGTGACAGTAATGGTGTGGGAAGGATCACCAGATGTCACCTTTCCATCAGCATTTGTAGATGGCTGTCAGTTGAGCAACATCAAATTCCAGCACAAAGGTAAATCCTTTTAAAATTATTTCTTCTTGTTTGTGTTGTCATGGGTAAAGTTTTGTGCCAGAATGTGTGTAAATGTGGTTATAAATGATAGAGAAACTTAATGTATTGGTGACTTTTTCAATGTTGTTCAGCCATTACGTTTCCGATTTTGTTCATTCGTGGTCATCTGCTGAATGATCACACAACTCACATTCATCAGACTGAAGACTTGTAAGAAGAAGCATGTACTAATTGCAGAAGCAGCACATTTGATTTACCAATAGGTGGTAGGCCCATTTAAATGGTTGTAGTAATATTCGAAGTAATATACCTTATTGTTGTCATCATTCATATTACTGTCCACCGTTGTTCTTCTTTTATGACAGAGTGGGGTGCCTCTATTCACCTTGTGTCTGCTGCACCATGTGTCTTGCCGATCCATGTCATTTCCCAGAATGCTTTTGGCAATGACACCCTCTCACTGGTGGTGCACATCATAGAACTAATAACAGAGGAACCACTGGTCAACATCACAGCAAACGTCACTCTTGACAGTGATGCAGACATCATCACTCACGGCGATGTCATGCTCGTTGATGTCGAGATACCAGTAGGCACAGAGGTCACTGTCCGAATCTTGGTCAGCGGTGAGGACATCTCTGATTCTTGCGTCCGCTGGCTGCAGACAGACCGTAGGGCCCAGTGTGAGATTTCTACGTCAGTTCTTCCTCCGACCGACCACCAGCTGGTGGTTGAAGTGAGCAACCCTTTCTCCTCTCCTGACCCTTGGAACTATAACTTCACACTGCAGATGGCAATTGTGAACCTCAGAGTTGGTGTTGCTGAGACAGTAGGGACCGATCAGGATATTCCGATCTGTTTGTATTCCAAGCAAGGTAGCCATGTTAAGTACACTCTCAGTGTTTCAGATGGGACTATGGCAATGAATGGAACTTTGGACCTCCTCACACCTGATCCTTCCTGCAACACAGAATTTCACAAGTTTGCACTACCCGGTCAGTATAACGTGACTGCGATGGTGTGGAATGCTGTCACTGATGCCAAAATCTGGAGCTCAACGATTGTTCAGGCTTCGGTGTACACTCTGGTTGGGTCGGTGGATAAACTTGTGACTCTGAATGACAGTCGTGCAGGGTTTGGAAATCTGCAGATACTATATGAGGGTTCAGCAGTCAAAAGACCTCTAGATGTGAAGGTGGGTTTGGCAGTAACAGACATATCTGGAAATTCAACAGAGCATGTGTTTCAGATCTCGAATGATCAGTCATATCCCGTGGAGTTTTCTTTTCTTGTCCTTTCGCCAGGAACGCACTATTGGGAATGCTCTGTATACAACAATGTCAGTAATTTGACAGTCACTGGAAAATTCGATGCAGATATTCCCATTCGAAGTGCAGTTTTCAGTGTGCAGAATCTGACTGTCTGGTCACATGCAACAATCAACTTTACCATCGAGCTTCTCGCTGGCACAAACCTGAAGTATTGGGCCAACTTTGGTGATGGGAGTTCCCCTCTGAACTCTGGGCTCAGTAACAATCTGATGATGACGTTTAATCATGTGTATGAAGTGTGTAGGACAGAGTTATTGCAAGTGAAACTCACGGTGTCAAACAAGCTTGGAAATGCTAAAGAAAGTTTTATGCTGACTGTACTCCCAGCAAGGTTTTCAGTCCTCAATGACTGCATATTTTCTCTCTCTTCACCACCAGACGTGAGGGTGCAGGTGCCATTCTATGTTTATGGAGGAAAATACTTTTCTGCACCTTTAAATGGCACATACCTGGTTGACTTTGATGATGGAGTGGGTGAACGAGAGCTCAGTTTTGTTCCCCAGGGTTCCCCATCCCTGAATACGGCTAGTGCCTTCCATCTTGTGACACTCTGGAAGACCTATAGTGACCCTGGCACCTATCGGTTCACCTTCCAGGTGAACTCCTCACTGTTTTTGCAGCTGTGTGAAGTTCTGGTGCTCATCTATGAACCCATTGCCTCACCTGCGGTGCACATCATGTACAATGAGAGGAATGTGTCTGATGCAAGTCTTGATGTGGAAGCCCAAGGAGAGGGGAGGAACTATGTTCCCCTTGCTGCTATGACTGTTGTCCATGTTCTGCTGGCCAGAGGAAGCAATGTGTCATATGAATGGTCTTATGCAGAAGAGGGTGAAGACAGCATCTTTCAAGTGGAGCCACTTGCTTATGCTAGCAACAATCCAAGAAACTTCTGGAAGTTTAAGGAACCAGGAGAGTACCATGTCTCCATAAACACCTCAAATGCGGTGGGATGGATCGAGGAGTCTGTCACCGTCCATGTCCAGTCTGCAGTGACCGAACTGCACATCGAAGGACCAGGAATGCAGCTGGCAAACAAAACACTTACTTTTACACTACGCATGCCGACCTTTCCAACAGATGCTTGCATCATGATGGACTTCGGTGATGAAACGTCGGACATTTCTCACTTGGCTGTGTACGGCGAACCAAGCTGTCCTTTCATGGAGTCAGGGTTATTTGACCCCTTCTTGTACAGACCCTTCGAAATGCTCAACATGACAGAGTTGTGGGAACAGAATGCAACTACCTTTCTGGTGTACAACAAGTTCAGATCGACGGGAGCATTTGTTGTGAGAGCAATTGTGCAGAATACCGTTTCTTCGCAGGAGACGTCCATCCGCCAAGTAATCAGAAAGGCCGGGTGCTATCCTCCTCGCATCACTTTCGGACAAGCTGGTGAACACCATCTGTTGGTGTCCCAGCGATTGAGCATTCAGGCAGTGGTGGATATCAATTGCACCACCTCCAACACGGTCTACTATGTGTGGTGGGTCACTTCTCTGCAAGAGGACGGCAGCACTGTGGTGGTGCCATTGCCTGCATCTGTCTCGGTGGAGGGTTCTACAGTCTCCTCACTGGTGATACCAGCAGGAACACTGGGCAGTGGGAGCTACACCGTCTACGTCAATGTGTCTACCAACAACGAGCCTGGCATTGAGACTGTTACCTCCATCAATGTCACCTACGAAGGGAGCCCTCTTGTGAGTGTCATCACGGGCGGCGACCGTCGGGTCATCTCCCACGGCTACAAAGATCCCATCACCCAGGAGGTAACTTCCTTGAGGTACACAATAGACGGGTTGTTGTCATACGATCCAGACTGGCCAGAAGAAACTCTGAATTTAACCTGGCTGTGTCGCAGAAAGAGCTTCATTCAGGACAATGTGACCGTTGAGGACATTGAGACATTCCAGGTGTGGAATGATGATTTTTCACTTCTTCTGAATGAGAGTATTGTGAATACAGACTTTCCAGGAGAGTATGATGACATTGGTGGTTGCTTTGGCCGAAAGGGTGGACCCCAAGATGCTCCTCTTCCTGGTGGTAAGTGGAGAATTGGAAAGTGAAAGGCAGATAGCATGTTTCATTATTCTCTCGGATTGTAGATTTATCATGCATTTTACTGTTAGCTCTCAGGTTACCAGATATTTTAAACTTTATATCATCAATGTATCAAAATTGTGAGAGATGAGATCATCTGTGAAATCATGCAATTCTTTTACATGGTTTTGAATCTTAAACCATCCTGCGATGAGTGCATTTATATGTGATTGACGATTATATTAACCTGTTGAGGACAAGTCCCGAGTATAAAAGGTGTACTCGGGCAGGTGTCTATGGGAAATGTGTGTTGTAGCAAAATCAGTCCTCCTCAAGGCGTTAAGAAAAAATGCACATACAACAGTTGACTTTCCTGTGTAAAATTTCTCTTAGTTGAAGAAAAGATAACATTTGTACACATTTTTTTTTAATTTAATTCAATGAATAATATAATTCATATTGCAGACATGCTGCAGCAATTTATTCAGTGAGGTAATGCAACTATTAATTACAAATAAAGCTTACAGCTTTGAAACAGGAACATTCATATATCTTCTTCAAAATGAGAGAAAATGATACACATGCTGGTATTTGAAGGAGAATCTTGATATTTGTGTGATGACCCCAACAGATATGATGTACACTGCTCTGTAGCAATGTGCCCTGAGCTACCATATTGGGTCCTTGCACACAAAAACATGTCAATGTCTCTTATGTCTTATTGTTCCCTACCAGGGATATTGAGCAGCAGTGGTGGACAAGTGGAGATTGATACATCATACCTGTATCCTTTCATGGAATATGAAATCAAGCTTGTCACAATGATGGGAGACAAAATCGGGACTGACTACCAAACCATCTATGTGTCAGATGAGTTCATTCCAGATGTTTACTTGAGGTAGGCATCTCAAAGGAAATTGTGCTAATGAGAAGCAGCACCCTGCATTATTCATTTATTTTCATATTCTAAAATCAATGAAGAGGTTAACTTTTATCCCAGATGGTAGAGGATATATCAATGTACAACAAAGCATTCTGTTTTTGGCAGTCTGCATATGAACTGTATGTTTCCTGGACTACCTAGTGTAGTGCAGTTTACAGTATGTGACAGCTTAGTGCTTATGTGTACCTATCGTACAGTGTAGGTGTTCATGTTTCAGACAGAGTATCTGAGATTGGCTTTACAATAATTGCAATACTTCACTGGTAGAATTCAAATTTGTTAAAACATTGTTCTGTCAGACCATTATTGTAATTATTATTAAATGTGTCAAGGCATACATGTATAGGAAGGATTTCACTGCACACTATAGATTTGGAGATAATTTCCAATGATGTCACTCTATACCATGGTACTCCCAGAACTTCATGAAATGTAGGTGTCAGACCCAAGGTACTCCTACATGCCCTTCTGGATCTCATTTTAAGATTGAGAGCTAACTCAATCTCCAATATTATGTTTTGCATGTCCTAATCTACATTGTTTCATAAATGGCATCCTGTAAAAATTGTGATCACTATATTCTTAACTCCTTTTGCCTCTTTAAATATGACTTTTTTTTCCCCAGACCCCTCATGCTGCAATGTGAATTAAAAACACAATTTGATTACCGTATTCCAGGTGCATGTCTAATTGCCAGGAGGTGCTGGATCCTCAGACCAGACTTGTAATTGAGGCAGTGGATGCAGGTTCCATAGACATTGACATCAATGCAACAATCTACTACAAGTAATCACAGTTTACCCTGTTTTCTTTTTATCTTCCTTTTTTTTTTTTTGAGGGGGGGGGGGGGTTCAAAATAAGGCTTAAAAAAACCAACACACACAAAATAATGTTCAAATAAAAGTTAAAGAAAAAATATTCAGATCAAATATCATTATATAAAATGACAACCAATCATATGACAATACAGATAATGAATACTTCAAGATGATATATCCGTCATGTGGACTGTGATAGGTATACCAAGTACTCTCTAAGAGCCTTATCGGTCTGATTGTTCCAAGCCCTCGCATTTATTCATTTATTTATTTGGACTCTTCTTGGATTTATGGTCTTAACATTGCGATGTAATCTAACGCTAAATTGACACCCTTAGAACTTTAATAGTGATTGATAATAGCACATAATATGAGTGATTCCCGCTGCAAATGTGTAATCACTAGTTTGTTTTTCAACAGTTTTGTGTATTCATCCATTGCTTCAGAAGTGAAGGTACTTAGATATCCTGATCGAATACACTATGGTAATTAAGATAATAATTGCTGTATTCTTGCAGATGGGATATTGCTCTGTGTGATAATGGCACAAAGCAGATGTTGCCCTTTGACTCATGGCAGCCATTTTCCTCATGGGCCAACCAGACAAGCAATTACTCCACCATTGCTCATCTATATATCAACCCTGGTGTCTTCAAGGCAGGGAGTCAGTATGAGGTCATCCTGATGGCATCATACTCCTTTGATTTTCAGACCAAGAGTAAGAAAAATAGAAGTGTACAATCATCCCTCTTTCATCTGTGTTTGTCTCTAATTCTTCTCCATTTATCAATCTATTCATCTATTATATCATCTATCTATAGTATCCCTTTTCTATTTATCTGTATGTTTAGTATGTATCTACCACATCTATCTATCTATCTATTTATCTATCTATTTATCTGTCTACATCTTGCATCCTCTTGCTTCCTTTCTTCTCTTTCTTTCAACTTACCTCATCTCTTTTACTGTGTTAGTTGATCAGAGTTTAACATAAGGCAAGATGATGTCTTGTTTGTATTTTTTTGTTTTATTTTGTTTTGATTTATCTGTTCTTTTTGGCTGGTTGTATGTATAGACTGTTCTCATCCATATTTTGCAACAAGAGTACAAACAGACATGCAACTTTTATACTGTATACACTGAATATTTCACGAGGTTTTTATTTTTTGCAAATTTCACGAGTCGGCTGCTAATCGCGAAATTAAAAACACACAAAAATATTGACTCTTACCCTGATATAAATGTGACGTACACGTACACACTTCTCCATTCAGTACAGGACTCCACGATCGCGAATTTAACCACGCAAAATCATCGGGAAGTCTTGATTCGCGAAAATTTAGACTCGCGAAACATATGACGTATACAGTATCTGTTATCGCGTTCCAGTGGAGAAAGAATTTTATAGTTTCTGGATTAATGTTAATTATTAAATTATACAATTAACAACTGCTTCTGTTTTTTTTTTTCCAGTTGTACAATATATCTAGCTTGTTGTTACTAGCTCTGTTGTAGGCCTGTCTAAATTCATTTGAGACTCCTGTCTAGCTACAGATACTGTATACTGATTGGTCCTGACGATTATGCATGTACTATAATTCACATTTTTTTTTCTGTGTACCTGTTTCTCCTGTTCAGCTGAGATTGCTATGGAGTTCAGCACTAACCATGTACCAGAGGGAGGAGTCTGCGAGGTGTTCCCACAGGAGGGCACTGCTGCTCAGACCCTGTTTGGCTTCGAGTGTAGCAACTGGCAGGACAGTGACGGCCTTCCTCTGGAATACACCTTCCAGGCCAGGCCCCAGGGAAGCTCTGGCACAACGAGGGTCTCTCTTAGTGGCCGGCAGGATAGCTTCTGGCCAGTCTATTACTCTGGTTTGTTTTAAAGATGGGTTCATGAATATGACTAGACATCTTATCACAAGGGTAAAAAATGTTTCATTATCTGTAATCAAAGTAAATCTAGAATTCCTCAGCACACTGCAATATGTTGTAATTACCACATAGCATTTACTCAGAAGAACTGATAGATTTTATTTTTTTTTTCCAAAATGATAATGAGTAATTGAATGAGTTGTATTTAACATAAAAGTTATAGTTGATAGACGGATATGTTGCAATATATAGTTGATAAATTTTTAGTAGAATATGGTAAATACACTGGCATTGGCATTGGTCTTTGAGCCATATGACAACGAGTCTTTTTTGCTGTACATTTCCTTGTTAAATCACACTTTTTCCCTCCTCTCCCTTGTGTAATGCCAGGTGTGAATTCCAAGTCTGAGTTCGTGCTGCCATCAGGATCTGCAGAGTTTAATTACACATTTGACATCAGGATTCTAGTGACAGACCAATATGGGACATATGCAGAGGTCACTGACCTTTCCGTGAATGTGAGTGTCGCATCTTAACCCAATGCATATTGGGGCTGGATATATCAAATGTTTCGGCTATGGCTGTGGCCAATTTCACTTGTTAGTGATCAAATCCTTATCAATGTATGACCAGTGCAGTTACATTATTTTCATTGACTTTTGCAGTAATTGATAACAGCTTTATTTGAAACTAATGTAACGGTAGTTACTTCAATTTTAAAGAAATAGTAAAATTTATTTTAAACTTTCTTAATTCTTTGGTTGTGATGATTATGTATTTATGATCATGCTATTGATCATTAATGATATCAAACTGCAGAGAGCATCTAGTAAACTTGTTTTATTATTATAAAGAAAACATAATTCCTGGGCCCCGTTTCATAAAAAGTTGATATGATAACAACTCTTGCTGGAATGTCAATTGTCATGGTAACGACAAGAATGTAGCTTCCTGATTGGCTGTTGCTATGGGAAGTTGTCATTCCAGCAAGAGTTGACATCCTAACATCTTTTATGAAACGCGGCCCTGGTGGATTCATTGAGGAAGGTGATCAGTAGATATTGAATTCAAAATGTTTGTTATGTAATCATACACGCTTAACAGGTGTATCCTTTTGACGTGATGTCATCAGACGACCTGACCCTCACGCTTCAGGACTTGACTGACGCAATGGTTTCTGAGGCCTCAACTGGACATGTTGACTCGGCCACCAACTATGCCAGAGCCATATCTGATATCATCAATACAGGTATACAATCTGTAGCACCAGGATATGCAGTCATCTTTTGGTTGTTGCACACTTAGATTGGGAGATATACAGTATGTTTCTGTGTGTAATGTGTTATGTAAATTCTTTTGAAAGTATTGGTAAACATTATGTTTGATATGATTCTTTAAATGAGTCAATAAACTGAAAAACGATAAGTGTATGGGGATTGATGTAATTTTGTAGATTTGTAAATCATTAGATAAGATATGCTGCATTGTAGTTTCCCTTTCTTTATCACTAGCTCTCATTCACTTCGATCAAAGCTGTGGATTAAAAAGGCAAAATTATTTCAGCACTTAGTGTGAAATTTGCAGACTTCATAAAGCTGCTAAAGACTGGCTGCTCTGTAATCATTCAGTCACCTTTCAATGCGTCTTCTAAAGATGGATTCAAGTGGAAGCCTATTTGTGTGGGATGTGTTAACTTTGATTTGCAGTCTTGTGTAGAATCAGGCACAAGTGCATTGCCACTCGGAAAGACCTGGGGTGGTATTCTGAAATCCTTCCTAGGAAGAAATTTCTTCCTAAGTCAGGATTTTTTCCTATAAGTGGTATTCTGAAAATCTTCCTAAGTTTCTTCCTAAGTCTGTTCCTAAGTTTTTTCCTAGACTTAGGAAGAAACTTAGGAAGGGGGCCGGAGTATGAAAATTTCTGACTTGGGAAGAAGTTGGTATTCTAGAATGCACTTAGGAAAGAAATTTAGGAAGATATTTAGGAAAGCTCCACCCCTGTCCTAAGTACGTTGTTAAGAATAGCAAGCTGCAGACATCGTGATAGGTGAGCTTGTCATTCACTGCGTGCACATGTACTTTGATGCGCGAAATGAGCGTGAGAAAGGGGACGTGCCGCGCACCAATGTATTTGACCCTACGTCATAGTAATATGCGATTGTCATTGGTTGGTTCCTTATGATACGGCAATTCGTATTGGCTTAAGAAAGGACGTGGGTGGGGAAAAGGATGGCCTAATTTGCATTAAGAAGTGCCTAGGAAGAAATTTCAGAATACCAATTCTGTCTTTCCTAGGCACTTCCTAAGTTTCTGACTTAGGTAGAAACTTGGGAAGAAACTTAGGAAGATTTTCAGATTACCACCCCTGGGCCCCATTTATCAAAAGATATAATCTATTATACATTTCCTTACCACACAGGCTGCCATAGACGTATGATAGAAATCAACTATATAATCATTTATAACTCTTCATAAAGCAGGACCCTATAAGAACAAGTGATGACATCGTTTGCGTGTACATTATGTTATCAATATAGGTTTCATGCACAGCAAACTGATCTCTGTGATGATAAAGACAGACATGAGCATTCCATGAAAGATGTATATCCTTGGACTGTTGTAAAAAATAATTAAATTCTTTTTTAATTCTGGTTTCTTATCTAAAAAACAGAAACCTTGTCATCAAGCCAAGGATCTGGAAATTCATCTACCATCAAGCTTGATACTGCATTGAAGCAGGAGGTGAGACATTTTTCCTTTCCCCAAACATCAACCCACAAAACATGAATGATGTTCATGTAGTCATTTGCAGTATATTTTATACAAATGACGCACAGGTCTGAGTGCGTCAGATGGAATTGTGTGCATAAGGTAACTATGGAATGCTTAACGCACGAGGCGAAGCCGAGTGGGTTTGGGCTAAATTCCATAGTTACCGCATGCACACTATATTCCACCTGATGCAAGAAAAGACATGTGCGTCATCTGTGTAATAGAATGGGTAATTTTCTTGGCAAAAACCCATTTTTACCACGAAGTGGTGCCGGAGGCATTATGTTTTCGGGTTGTCCGTCCGTCCGTCCGTCCTTCCGTCCGTCCGTCCGTCCGTAATGAATTTTGTGGACAAGGTAACTATCGAAACCTGTTGAGGTATCCTAATGAAACTTGGCATGTATGTGTATTAGGGGGTGAAGTTGTGCCTATCAACTTTTGGGTGCACATGCTCAAGGTCAAAGGTCAAAAGGTCAAGGTCAAATACATAAAATTTCACTATTTCCACCATATCTATTGAATGCCTGAAGATATTTTCTTGAAACTTAGTGTATACATGTTTTACCCAATTAAGATTCTCTGGTGAAAGTTTGGGTCATGAGGTCAAAGGTCAAAGGTCAAAAGGTCAGGGTCAAATACATAAAATTTCACTATTTCCACCATATCTATTGAATGCCTGAAGATATTTTCTTGAAACTTAGTGTATACATGTATTACCCAATTAAGATTCTCTGATGAAAGTTTGGGCCATGAGGTCAAAGGTCAAAGGTCAAAAGGTCAAGTAAAAATATTAAAACTTCTTTTTTTTCTCCGTGCCTTGAAAAATTGTTCAAGGTATCTTCATGGAACATAGTATATACATGTACTGACTGGAAGTGATTATCTAGAGAATGTAGGGTTCATGGGGTCAAAGGTCAGGGGTCAAAGGTCAAGTGCAAGACTTTAAAATGTTACTATTACCCTCATATTTATGCAATGCCAGCAGGGTTATTTTTTTACACTTGGTGTATGCGTGTGTAACCTAATAGAAATTCTCTGGAAAGTTTTTTTTTTTCTCTTTTTGCCTCAAAGGTCAAAAGGTCAAAGATCAAGTGAAAGTGCTGAACTAACTTTTTCCTCCATATCTCGGAAGTGGCTCAAGTTACCTTGAAACTTGGTACATATTATGCATGTTCTACCTGAAAGTAATTATCTTTTGAATTTTAGGGTCAAGGGCCAGATGAAAATGGTAACATTCAATTCAGAAATTGCACTTTTTCTCCACACCTGTACCTTGAAAATTACTCAATGCCTAAATGTATGAATGGGTCAAAGTCAAGTTAAAGTCCTTAAATCCCTAGATACATGCTCTCCTATTCATCCAATTAAACCTACGTCAAGGAAGGTGAACATTCAACACATTTATGACAAACTTGTCATTCCAATATTTTGCCAATTTTGTGAAAATGTAATCACACAGTGTCCACATGTACTATCTAGACCTATTGGGAAAATCATGCATTATGGCGGAGGCATACCAATCGCCAAAGCGACATTTCTAGTTCTATCTTGTTACCCGATGACAAATTTACTGGATGCCTTTTCTTTTTGGCTTGCCATAGACAAGAGCCCGAAAATCGTGCATCAGTTTTTACTGGATGCATGTTTTTTTCTTCAGAACCTTATGTCCAGTAAAAACTGATGCATGATTTTTTAAGCCAATAGGCGTCTCGTAATGAGTGCGCGAACGCTTGCTTAGTGCGCAAACCTTTGTTACTAGTGTGCGTACTCTTGCTACAAGTGCGCGATAACATGTTTACCACTGTGACTCAGCGTGCGGCCAGTACAAAATCAACACCTAGCTCTCAACCAATGAGATCACAGGATTCTTGCTACCATATATTCTGTTCACTACCTGTAAAGCATACTTCTACAGCCAGGATTGTTTTGCAGACATAACATTGGCAGTTTATAGATCAGGCAAATTAAATTCAAATGCACGAGTTGCCATGAGAAACTTATTTGTAGATGCTGTTTAGATTTTTTTTTTTAATTGATTGGTACAAATATCTTTTGAGGTGGCACTACCCTACTTCAAATAAAAAAGATATCAATATATATTTTTCAACATACAATACAAAACGAGTGAACATGCAGAACAAAGAGTGTTATTGGGGAAAAGTTCTTTTGTTGTATATCTAAGGTTGAAACACTGAATATCTTACCTATACTTCGTAGCCACTATTGTGTTTTTTAATCTATTTTTGTGAACATTGCCTTCTTTAAAGTAAGTTGGCTGTATATTGTCTACAGGGTAAGAAATCAGTGAATATTTTCCTGAAAAGGAATACTGATAATTTCTCATTTCGCCACTATTGTGCCTTTTGCAAACTCAATTGCTCACAAAATATATGGCATATGATTATTGTATTTGACATATCATGTTGCAGTCAATTGCCTATAGTGTTATCAAGGATGATGTAGTATATAATATGTTTGCTCCATATGTCTTTCTCTCTCTCTCTCTCTCTCTCTCTGTCTCCAGATCAGAGAGCAGCTGGTGACTGTCCTCCAACCCGCAGCCTCCTCCTCCCTGTCCCTGGAAGATGTCAATCAGATCTCGACTGTCCTGGACCTGGCTACGGCCGTTCCCGAGGAGGTCTCGTCCAACACGCAGGTATGATGTGGTCACTTCTTTTGTGGTCATTTCTCTGTGTGCTTGATGCAATATCTCACAAATCCGTACATGTTGGTGCATTGGAGATGACCACTGGGTAGCCTTTATTGTTTAATGTTCAGAGGCTGAATTTGGATCATGAGATTCCCAAAATATACCATGAAGATGCGAGAAGAAAATTGTGGTTCAAGAGGACTGTATTCCATTCATATTGGGATCTATATCTTTTTCACTTTCACAATTATATACATTGTTGAAGAACTCCTGATTTATGAATATTGGATGGGTAAGTATATTAAGTTGATACAAAATTACAAATGCTAGACTCTAATGATGTCCACACACTTTTTCAGAAAATGAAGAACACTGCTCTGTAGGAGCATTAGGATATGGTAGAGATGAATGATGGCCCTGTAGCAGAGAAGCCAACTGGTATCTATTTATGATATTTAGTATGTCTTTCTTCCTCAGCGATAAAAAGAATCATTTTTTTTTTAGATGGATAATATGTTATATTTTCTTTTGATATTCATAAATATGTCGCTTTTACTGTGCCTCAGTATGTTTTTGTTTTTGTTTTATTAATCTGCAGAAGTTAGCAGACTTGCAGTAACACTGTGAGGAAGTTTTCAGTAATTATTGCTTGCTGTTACACCAACCACTGATCCTTTTTTTGTTTTAATGCAATATTGGTCAGTATAAGGAGAAATGGCAGCTGTAATGACAGATTTTGTTGGAATGTATAACCATACGATGTATACAGTATCTCATGTGAGTTTGATGGGTGTTTGCTTGCAGGATGGGGCCCTGGGCACCACTGAAAGGCTGACAAGTACACTAGAGGCTATCCAGGGTGAGGGGCAGCCATCAGCTGACAAGATGCAATGGTCTGCCTCTCTCCTGCTACAAGTCTGCGGTGAGATTGAAAAGATTGAAAAGATTGAGATGCAAATTCACACATGATGTCTTGTGTCTGTATGGTATCTTTGCGATGTCATTTAAACTCATGCATCAGATGGATGATAACAGTGTTATGACAGGACGTAGAAGTGATATAAGGTCTATTATCTGTTAAATATTTTCATTCCAAAGAGTTACAATCCGTATTAAAGTGTGATAGGAGGAATCCTTTGAGCATTTTTTTTTTCTGTTTTCTTTTTTTTTTCTTCTCAGAGCTAAGACCATATTGTGTGGCTTGTCTTTCTAAGACCTCTTTGTTATTTTTTCATTCCACACTAGTCTCGGCTTTTAAAAATTGACACCTTATGTACCCCTCCAATGCAGTGTAGTTGAGTTGCTAAGAGTGGCATGCTTTTTTTTTTGGTTAATACAAAGTGCAAAGTAGTGTCATAAAAGCATGATATAATGTTGTGTTCCCTCCCATACCATTCCTTTGTTCCTCCTGCAGATAATGTTGTTGATGCTGCCATTGACAAAATGGAAACTTCTGACAGTGAATCCATGACTCTCAGAGATGTACAGGTGTGTAATATGGATTTGACTGCACTTGTGTGAGCAAAATATTGTAGTTGACCTACAGATGAGAGAGGCAAGCTTTAAATTACCCTGCAGGCAAATATTCCCGGCTTCTATGCCATACTGTTTACATTCACATTAATCTCCAGGCAGAAGTATTTGTGTAAATAATCACATTGTACACATTACCCCACCCCCTTTTTTGAATGCTGTAGTAAATTTCAATTGTGCATAATTTGTTCTACACATAAAAACATTTTCTTATACAGTTGAACCTCTCGTATCCGGACAAGTCGGGACCGGGGCTCATCCGGATAAGGGATTTGGCCGGATACGGGAGACTCAATGCTTTATACATGTACATATACATACACATGTACTGATGTAGCCCATTGTAGTACCACATGTAGTAATGTGTATACCGCAACCTTTTCATTGTTACACTCAGTAACAGACCCCAAAATAGAGATTCGTGTTTGCAAGCCATGAAATCATTTTCTTTTTTCTTGGGATGATTTACCTAAATACTTCAAAGAATTCAAAATACAGCTGCTAGGCTTGTGACCCTTACAAAAAGATCTGACCACATTACTCCAGTTCTCCAATCCCTCCACTGGCTCCCCATCCATCAACGTATCACTTTTAAAATCCTCCTTATTGTTTACAAGATATGTAATAATCTTGCCCCATCTTATCTTAAAGATTTAATTTCCTTCCGCTCCTCCACTTCAACCCGTTCTCTTCGTTCTTCCTCCGCTCTCCAATTATCACGTGGTCCCCGCACCTGTACACGTTATGGTGATAGGGCCTTTTCAGTTATTTCCCCACTTCTGTGGAATGAACTCCCTTTTTATATTCGTAACGCTGAAAATGTTGATAGGTTTAAGTCATTGTTGAAAACTCATCTGTTTACACAACCTTAATTTTGCTATTGTTGTTGTTGCTGTCGTTATCATAATATGTACATAATGCTGTATTTTGTTTTTACGTTATGTATATTATTTTCCCCCGATTTGATGCGCTTAGAAACATCAGTATTAAGCGCTATATAAATGTTATTCATTATCATTATCATTAATAATTATTAAGAAATGTATCAAGTATATGTAATTCATGTGTGTTTGTGTAGGAGTTCTCAAGGAGTTGGGAATCCCCCTTTCCTCCCGTAATTCTTAAAGAAAGATAAAAAAATCAAGGCGAGATTGCGTCCGGATAATAGAGAGATCCGGATAAAGGGAGGCCGGATAATAGAGGTTCAACTGTATCTGGTGGGTCACAAGATAATAACAGTACTCCTCAGTATGGCATATAACACAATATGCAGACTGCACTAGCAGACAACTTTGGAAAATCCTTCTTTGCAAACAATCAGTAACCCCATAATATCCCATGAGATATGACCAATATAAATGAGTGCATGAAGCAAATGTATATAGAAACAAAACAAAACAAAACACTGTACAACTGATGGTCAAATCAGATGCCTATGATTAATTTTTGCTTGTTAAATTGAAAAATTTTAAGTTTGTCTAGTGTGAGACTTGTGTTGCTTGTTGCTAAAAGGCAAAAGTTTATCAAATGATTTGATGGGATGTGTTTGGCTTTGATCAATCAGTGAAATATATTAGTATACAAGGTGTACATCATTAGCCAGTTGAGGACGGACTGATGTTGCTACAACTTGCATTTCCCATAGACACTACTTGTTCGTGTATACTTGGGACTCGTCCTAAACAGGTCAAAAATGCTTTGCATTATGCTTTGCATAATCATATCCAATAAGTATAAAAGTCAAATCAAATCGTCTTAATACACCCCAATGCCAGTCTCAACAAATGATTCATTTTTCTCAATCATGATAGAATGCTGCAGTGGAGAACACCCTGCAACGGTCAGTCACTGTTGTGGACAAGGTCACCAAGGTCATCAGCGATAACATCCTGACAGGCGAGGGCGCTGTCACTGTAGATGCTGGCAACATAAGGGTCAAAGTTCAGCAAACAGAGAACAGGGATGTGGAAGGTACAGTTTGTCTGGCGCTCATGAATATGACACTATGAAATAGGTAGACATACACATAAAATCATGTTAAGGATTAAACTTAATCTTCTTGCGTACTAGCTGTATACTCCGAATATTTCGTGAGGTTTTTATTTTGGGGAATTTCGCTAATTTAAATACACGCAAAAATAATGATCATTCACTCTGATTGCGATATGAATGCACATGTACTTTTCTCCGTTCAGTACTATACTCCACGATCACGAATTTAACCACTCGTGAAATTATCGGGAAATCCGGACACTGAAAATTTAGACTCGCTATTTAGCATGGCGTATGCAGTATCTTTATTGTGTACACAAGTAGCCAGTGAGCTATGTTAAATTCTTTTAATTGTATTTGACATTAAAGATAATTTTGTACCATGTCATTTTAATGTATATATGCAGAGTTGATTTTGATATGACTTATTTTGGCCATGACTATAAGTTGTTGTTTTTTCCTTTTGTGAAGCAGTTGACATTGATTTACTTTTTAGTCAACAAAACAAAATACTTGCAAACATATAATAACAATGCAATGCTTGGGAATCAAGAAACATTGGCTTGCATAGATATTTTAAGATACATATCAGTATTGACAGCCAAATAATCTCATCGAAGGAAAGAAAAACTACAACTAACAACAGAGTAATGAGAAGTTGATTTTAAAGGAGGCAGGATGTTATGTTGTCAAATGTGTGTGGGTAAACTGTCATGAATCCTTTAATTGCTTCTGAGCATCTAGTAAAAAAGGTGCGGCTATGAATTGTTGCCTGAGAACGAAAGTTTCTGTCTTCTTATAACTAGGCAACTTTGAAGTGGAGCCAGGTTGCAGCCTGGATTTCCCTGCTGCTGAGAATCTGTTTGATACGTCACAGGCTGCAGCTGGGGTACAGTTCAAGGTGAGATACTGTACATCAACCATATATTGCAGACTGATAAATTTCACTTTGAACATCAACATTTTTGTCACAACTGATTGACAAATTGCCCTACATCAACGTGAATAAGCACTGAATTGATTAGTGTCTTTTTATTAACATCAACAACATGAAAAAAGAAATCATGGGCGTACATACTCGAGCAAGATTCGAACCTACGACCACCTGATCTCCAGACAGGCGTCATCTCCACTAGACCACCGAGCTTCCACCCGACAGCAAGTGTGGATTCTAATCCTTATAGCATGCAGTGGGTACTGCGTAATTAGTCAAATTCATGAAATTCTTCTGTTGAGATGTTTTCATTGCAACTGATTGACATCGATGTGAATAAGCACTGATTTTAACATTATTGTCATTCAACTGATATTTGTTTCTATCTTGATTAAGCCTGAGTGACTAGCATGAAAGGGGCATTAGTGAGGACAGTTCAACAAGTTGCCTCCCTCCCAGATATTGCCATCGATCCTTTCCACTATATTGTCACATGATACATCATATACTCATTAAGCAGTGGGTTGAAGCAGTGTCATTCTCATCCTTTCACAGGCAGTGATGTACCAGCCAAACATGAGGCCCTTCTCACAGGGTGCAGCAGAGATCAACAGCAAGACGATGTCCTTTGAGTTCGTGGCTGCATCCAGCGGCCACGTGCTGGAGGTGAAGGACACTGTCACCCCAATCACCATCACCATCCCGAGAACTGTAGCGCCCTCTACGACTCTAGACAATGAGACGACAATGTCCTTCGGAACAACCTACAGTGCTGGTGGTCCCATTGCACTGCATACTGTTGGTACGATCCTTTATATATTCCAAGAATGGTTCAATGTCATTGCCTTATGATACTGATGCCTTCATATGATACATTATGATGGCACCCTTTTGAGGGCCTTACCCCCTTATTAGAGCATTGAATAGATATAACATATATGCCCATCCACAATTATTTGACGATGTATTATTGGCCCTACATGCATTACGACCACATACTGTCAGTGTAATTTATAATCTCAAATATGTCACATACTTTTCAGATTATTGTTCCTGTGAGCAATATTTGCTTCCTTGAGGTGTTACTTTAATATCCTCTTTTAAACAGTAAGGAAAGAGAAACATATATACTAGTACTAAATTTGTTCTGAAAAGGTGCACTGACTTGTGCAATTTCAGCATCAAAAGACGTTAAGACTATCTCAAACCTTTCCCATTCATCACTTTCTTACTCTCTTCAGGCGATATGGAATTAATATTACCAATTAGTTGAAGCTAATCACCAAGTAGACATTACCTGGTACTGTAAAGCTAGAAATATTAATTGCATGAAATTTTTGTGAAGTGCCACTGGTGTTCCATGCACATAGTATAGACAAGCACTTCTGCATGCGTTTTAATTTCGCAAATCTTGGCTCCTCATGAAATTCACAAATATTTCATGCATGCGAATATTATCAGGATCTGCCATCAAGGGTCACAGAGTGATTGAAATATCAATCTTTATTTTCCTTTTATTCTGCCAACAGATATACCAGAGGGCAATGGACTTGAGGTTGAAGTGCATTGCCTTGGATTCGGAGGGATGTTGACAGGGATACCGTACAACTGCACCCTTCATGTTATGATCACTACAACAGGGCTGCCAGAGATTGGTAAGGTCATATCTTTGAGAATGTGATGTCATGTGACTAGGATATTTCCATGTATGGCACACAAAATCATTCACGAGTAACCCACTCAATAGAACCTCCTTTTTACCTTTTCAAAAAATTTCAGAAACTTTCTTTCATTTACATCTCAGCATTCTGCATTGATGCTCTATAACAGTTTACTAGAGTATACTCCTGTTACAATGAACACAGTTATAACAAGATTCCGGTTACAACTATTAAAAGAAAGATTCAGACCACAAAATTATCTATTCTATGTTTTTTTAATTAATATTTGTTCGGTTATAATGAAATTTTGATATAACAAAAGAAAACTGCCAGTCCCAAGAACTTTGTTTTAATGGGAGTCCACTGTACTTGAAAAATGAGAGTCTAATCTTTCCAGATATTTTCAGTGTCCAATGTCATATAAAAACACTGTCACTTGCTTGTTCCTTTGAATTCATATATTTGTGAGTGTTTTTGTTTATCTTGGTGGCTGAGGAAGCAAATGAATGCTTATAAGCAAGAAGCCATAAAAGTGATGGATTGTAGTCTCTTCGTCAGCCCCCTTAATGAGGATAAAACACCTTTATGTATTAGGGGTAAACTGTTGCTGCAGGAGACTCAAACTAAGGACCTTTTGAATGAAAATCCTGCCTCACTGTTTCATTAAAGCTGTCTGCCCTGACGATTTCGGTAAAATCCTCGGTTTTGATTGGCTAACAAGCTCTGGTCACTGTACATGGTAATTGTCAAACTGATAACTTGTCAGGGCTGACAACATTCTTGAAACGGTGCTCTGGTAAACTGATAACTTGTCAGGGCTGACAACTTTCTTGAAACGGTGCTCTGGTTTTATCAACCAAGCCATGAAAGTTCTATTCTTTTCATTCTGTCTGCTTTGTGAAAGGTAGTTACATCATACATGAACATTTTAAGATTAAGATGAAATCCTGAGAATGGTATAAGCTTGACAATATTCTTGTCTCACATCTCTGCCAAAGAGGACAACATGTGGAACTGCACCCTCATCCAGACGGTCACTCTCCAAGATTACCCGCTGACCAGTGGTGGCCTGGGACTGCAGACTGACCCCTGGAACGTCAGCAACTCTGTGGAAGTGGAGGGCGCCACCAAGTGTTTCATTGACAACCTGGAAGTGACGAGGTGAAAATCCTCACTTAACCCTTCCTGTGCTAGGGACTTTGGACAGTGTGTACAAGTTTAACCCTATTCTAACTGGGGGGGGTCAAATTGACCCCCCCCTCGACGTTTCGCGCCACGATTTCGCAACGCGCAAAGCTTTTGCCGCGTCGTTTCACAACTATTTTCACTGAAGTCTCCCGCATATTTTGAGACCAAATTTGCGACGTCCGGGTACACCATTTTGAAGTTACGTAATGTTTTGCATATGCATGTCAACCAAAAAACAGCTCAAATTCATGATATCGTGTGCAAATCCAATGCAAATTGTGTTTTTTGGTTAAATTAATATAAATTAGATTATTTCAACTTTTAACCATTGAAATTAATCAATTCTAGTGTAGATAAGCATGAAAAAGCAATACAAAAAGCAAAACAATAAAAAACAAAAGAAATCAATTTCAGTTGAGCTATTTTTTTGCACAAAAATTGTTTGATGTGTCTTGAGGAACTCTGACACAAAAATTGAGCAATCCTCCAGTCTTTTTAATGGAGTTATAGGTGAAAATATGATTTCATGCACAAATTTACATAATCAATTTATTAAAGATAAAAAGGCAATATCTTTCTATTGTATGGCGATGTAATCTTGTAGTTGACATCCAGCTCTATCTTCAGGCAAAATTTCGCGGCGATTGCGCGATCGGCGGCCGAGATCTGAAGGGGGGGGGGGGGGGGGGTCAAATTGACCCCCCCTCAGTAAAAACTTGGTCTCAAATAGCCCAGTTAGAATAGGGTTAAGGGATTTTCTGTGCCATTCAGCTCTCAAAGCTTACAAAGGGGTAACTACTTCAATCAATCTTGTGCAGGTATTATTCATATACAGCAATGCAATGACAGGTGCAGATGTGGTAATATTGAGTTAGTGATATTTTTGAAATTTAAGAATTGCTTATTCATACCAAAGGGAAATTCACTTCTAAATGAAAAACAAAACAAGACAATTAACATCAATAAATAGTCAGCTGAAAACCAGAAGGGCGCAATCACATTCTGAGATTTGAGCATAAATGAAAAAATGTGATCAGTTTTAATGAAATAGGAAGTGGGTAGATTAAGCATTGTGACGCATATCAGGTAAAATAGTGCCCTTTTGGTTTTGATTGTTAACATTTTTACTGAAAATGAAACATAATTTAGAAATCACTCTATAATAGGAAATCAAGCTGTACACCGTCATACCAATAACTCAATGCAGCCCAAAATTGTGATAACACCCTTTTGGTTCTCAGCTGGCAAAATATTGTTGGAATATGGTGCTTGTAGTGTGTTGCAAGGATTAAATTTTTTTTTTTTTTGCTCAGTCTATTGGAGAATGGCATGTACACCTCCCTGAGAATTGGACTAAGGGAACAGGTGGACTTGGATGAGTGGAACAAGACCTACTCAAGGACGCCAAACGCAACCTTCCTCTTCAAACGCTACTCTTTTAGCCCCACCTTGCACAGCTGTGCGTACATCAAGGAGACTGATGAAGAGAGTCAGTGGAAGAAGGATGGATGTCAGGTGATGAGTGTTTTGAGACAGGAACATACCGTACCCCTCCCAAAACAGGTGACATGACATTCGCTCTTGTGACAATTGCTCTGGTCTTATTTTCACCAAGGACATAGGGTTAGGGTGAGGGCTGTAATGAGGTTTTACATTTAGTTTGATGTTCAGATTAGGGTTAGGGTTATGTTTGTGTGTAGAATAATCATCAAGTGAGAATGAGAAGGGCGTTAATTTACCACAGAACCTGTGGTGTTCGAGACACCTTAATGCTCTTCTCATTCTCAACTGACGAATTTATGTTTGGTTTAGCATGCAGGTAGTTTGTGAGTGCAATTGTCACAGGAGCAAAATGTCACAGAACCCCCAAAACAATCTCTTCTGCTTTGGCCAACTACTGATTAAAACCTAGTAGCTGTAGGCAACAGCCAATATTCATTCAATTGGACAGGTGTTGTTATGTGCAGAAGAAGCATGCATACAATAAACTTTAAAACCTTTATCTATGTACCCAGGTGCTTAGCATAGCTTGTGTAGCTTTTTCATCATCATCCAGTAGTCCATCCAAACCTCTATAATCAAATTGCCACTGTCCTGTGAGCATATTCTACTGACAGCTGTTCATCATGTTAGCTTGTTGTTATAAATTTTTGTGAGTGTACTTTTTCAAACCTCGGACAATTTGTTATAACAAGTGCTTGTGAAAATGTTCGAAAAAATGAAAAGTGATGGAAGCTTTGATGCTGTTCTCTCGATCTTAGTTTCTTTCTTTTCTTTTAACACCTTCTCTTTACATGTATCTTTCTGTGTCTTCTCTCTCTCTCTGTTCTTAAATGTCTGTATGTGTGTGTGTGTGTGTGTTTACTCTTTCTCTCTTTGTATATCTTTATGTCTATGTTTGCCTTTCTCCCTCTTGCTATTTCTGTGTCTGTCTCTGTTTTAGTGTGTCTGTTTTTCTGTCTCTATCTTTCTCTGGGTTTTTAAGTTTATATCTGTCTTTCTGTTGACAGACAGACAGATAGACATAAACTCACAGTCTGTCTGTCCCTGTATTTATGTCTCTGTATGTCTGTATGTATGTCAGTCTTTTTGTCTCTACTGCACTCAGTATCTCTCTGCCTGTGGAGTCACCAAATCTCTCTCTTCCTCCTCCTCCTCCCCTCATCCAGGTCAGCCCGGCCAGCAACGCCACCCACACGGTGTGCCTGTGTGACCACCTGACCATGTTTGGTGCGGGATTCCAGATCCCCATGAACAAGATCGACCTGACCCAGTCGGCCTTCACCAAGCTGCATGAGAACCCGGTGGTCTTTGCGTTCATGGTCTGCTGCCTCTGTGTCTACCTGGTGGTGGTGCTCTGGGCCAGGAAGGCTGACAAGAGGGATGTTGCCAAGGTAATGTGACATCACATCTTTGGAATAATGTGTAGCACATAACTCATAGGAGGGTCATCATCAATATTACTAACTTTTCCAACTTTCAGATATATATATGTTTTACAAACATACAGTATGTGTATGTAAATTCTGTGTAGCCTTAGAAAAAAAAATTCAAATGCTGAAAAAGAGAAGTTTAAGTAAAACTAAAGGATAAACTACATATGAATTCGTCCCCCAAATGATTTGTTTTAATGTGATTATTACAAATAGACACTTACGTATGTGTATAACTGACATAGGGAGTGATATCATATCAATATCTTCTGTCAGAGGAAAATTTTTCATGTACATTGACCATATCTCCATGCTTTGATGAACATAGAGCACCACTTCCCCCCCCCCCAAAAAAAAGAAGGTACATCTGCTTTTATACAGAGTGTAGAAAGGCATGTAGATATCGGCCAGCAGAAATGCAGCTCCCATACTTTTGCATAAAGAATAGTAAAAAAAAAAATCATTCTACCTAATACCATTGTGTGTGTGCCATAGCTGTTGTGTGTCTTTTCCATAACTACTCACGTGAAAGGGATCGTACAGTTTTGGTTGAGACCTAATTTTAGGTTTTTAACATTTTTTTGTGAGATAATGAGAAACCTCTTATGAAATGTGAAAGAGCATGTAATTCTATGAGGAATTCAACGTTATTTGATGAAAATTGGTTTTGAAATGGCTGAGATATCAAAAAAAACCCCAATTCTAATAAAGTGTGGGACTCCCACTTTATTACGATCGCTTTGCTTTACTTTGTTTTTGGATGTTTCAGTCATTCCAAACCCGATTTTCATCAAATAAAGTTTGAATTCCTCTTAAAATGGTATGCTCTGTACTATATCAAAAGTGTTTTCGTGGTATCTCGCAAAAAGTTAAAAGCCCAATTCTCATCTCCACCAATACTGTACCATCCCTTTAACTCTTTATGTGCCATGGTTGAAACCCCCTCTGTGCCACATTATTCTGAGACAACAGTGTAGTCATGCTTTGAGAAAACATTCTGATTTCAAATTTATGTAACTTCTATACAGATTTCTGTTAAGCTGGACATATAGTGAGCAGAGTTGTAGAGAAAATGAGAAGCTTTGCTTTGACAAAGGTTGATGAAGACTGTATGACAAATCGATGACTGTTTTTCTTTGAAATGACCAGTAAACTTTAGCTACTTTACTATACAGGCATGACTTTTGCACACAAAACAGTGACAAAAACTTGAGAATTTACACGCAAATCTATTAGGGAACACCACTTGATATTCAATCGCCATATAAAATGCAAGCTATATGTGAAAGTTACATGTATATCATACTTTGCAGGCTGGAGTAACTCCATTGGCAGACAACAAGCCTGGGGATTGCTTTCACTACGAGGTGACTGTCTTCACTGGAGCTAAGAGTGGTGCAGGTCAGTGTATGGAGCAGTACCTAAAATGTTTGAGTGACCCTTGCCAAGGATGTTATGTTTTTGCTTGCATTTGATTGTTGTTGTTGTTGTTGTTGTTGTTGTTTTTTTTTGTCTGTTAGCAATATCACTCAAAAGAAGCACTTGACATACTGATGGTGAGGAAATTTTCAGATTTATCATGGTAAGAGGAAAAGATGATTTCTGATAGTGGTTCAGATCATGATCAAAATCTAGGATTTTTAAAAGGATGCATCCAAAGTTGAATGCCATTAGTAATCTTGGCAGGTGCTTGCACTCAGTCTGCTTATACATGTAGTTGTCAAAGTAAACTGATGTGAAATCTATAATTATGTCCTTGGGTTTATTGAGGATGAAAAAAAAAGAACCCAAAGCTTTGAGAAATGCATACAATGGAGTTTACTGTATTATCTACATTGTATTACAGCTGTTGTACCTCACACTACTTGTACTTATCTAGCTACTCGCACATTCAGAAATAATGCTTCACCACAACTGTCCTTTCACGTAGCTGAGCTTGTGAAGTGTTAGATTGCCTTTATGAATGTGAGATTGTAACGGTTCACACAATTTACTGAAAAACATGGACTTTGACCAAACCTGATGTTTTAATAATAAGACAGTATGCAATAAAGCATACCTGAAAGCTGCAAATTGATATTTGATAAATCGTCAGTATGATCATTCTTAATACACTTGAGATGACTTCATATCAAAACAAATATTCTCAAGTCACAAGCAAGCATGCTCATTATATACAAAAGAGATCATTAGTCTGTTCATATGATGATGGCATTTACTCTCTTGTAAACAGGCACAACAGCCAGAGTGTCTGTTATCATCACCGGAGATCGCATGGACAGTGGAGTGCGCTTGCTACACGACCCGAAGCGGCGCCTCTTCGAGAGCGGCGGTACGGATTCCTTCCTCCTGACCTCGCCACGGTCATTCGGAGACCTCCTCCATGTCCGCATCTGGCACAACAACACCGGCAAGAGTCCCGGCTGGTTCCTGTCCCGGCTGGCGGTCAAGGACCTGGCGACCAACAAGATGTTTTACTTTATGGCCAACAGGTGGCTGGCAGTGGAAGAAGATGATGGCTTGGTCAGTACATGTACATGTGCTGTTTCAATATTTTTCTTAACAATGCATAGAATCACTCTAGCATGCTCTTCTGTGTAAGGGCTTAACATTTTTTTTGATCAAACTATGTCCAAGTTATGATCGTACCAGTGATATGGTGAGAATTTTAACTAAGGAAAATTAGAATTGTGTTGTAAGGTTTCCGATTTTGTTTTCCTAGAAATGCATGAAGTTCTTGTTTGAAACATGTAGAATATCACATGCCAACATGATTTCCTCTTGTCATTAAATGTTTCATCAAGCAACCTATTTTTGAAAGTCCTTAAATTTTTTTTCAAAACCTGTGTGATGCAACAATAAAAAGTCCTTTGCTCATACTAGAAGCAACAAGCGCTATTCAAATATCCTTTGTGGATAACAAAACAAAACAAAACAAAACATTTCTTTGACAGATTGACCGGGTCATCCCAGTGGCTGGCCAGAGTGAGCTAACCACCTTTGGCCATCTCTTCTCCACCAAGACGAGGCGCAACCTCAGCGATGGTCACCTCTGGTTCTCTGTCTTCAACCGGCCGGTCAAGAGCCGCTTCACTCGTGTCCAGCGCGTATCCTGCTGCCTCTCTCTCCTCTTCTCAGCCATGATGGCCAACATCTTCTTCTACAATGTGAGTTCAACCAGTGGGGCTTGTTATACAATTTAAAGGACAAGTTCACCTTCATTAACATAAGGATTGAGAGAATGTAGCAATATTAGTAGAAAACATCATTGAAAGTTTGAGGAAAATTGGACAATCTGTTCAAAGTTATGAATTTTTGAAGTTTTTGTGCAGTCACTGCTGGATGAGAAGACTACTGCAGTGTATGATGTCACGTGCGTACAACAATATAAGGAAAATGTAAAGAGAATTTCACAATATTTCATCTTTTGAAAAAAGTACACTTTCCCTTGACTCGTTACTGATATTGTTATGGGTATTATTATTCCCATTGCCTTTAGAAAGAGGCAAGTCAAGTGCTCTTATTATGCGAAAAAAGTGAAAATATGTTGAATTTTCTTTACATTTTCTTTATACTGTTGTACTCATATGACATCACGAGCCTTAGTAGTCTCCTCATCCAGCGGTTCCAACACAAAAATGTTTACAATTCATAACTTTTGCATCGATTGTCCAATTTTCCTCAAACTTTCACTGATGTGTTCTACTAATATTGCTGCATTCTCTCAATCCTCATGTTTATGAAGGTGAACTTGTCCTTTTACTTATTAACATAAATACAAGATTTTTGATCATATGATGAATTCTTAATTTGATTGCATTCGTGTCTATTGTATTGGGTTCCAATTGTTGTTCCCGCCGAACGAGTTTGAGCAGGGGACTATGAAACAGGCTCCGTACGTGTGTGTGTCTGTGCGTCCGTCCGTCCGTCTGTCTGTCCGCCCGTGTGTGCGTCCGTGTGTGATCAAAATGTTCAATTTGCTACTTCTCTGTCATTTATGAGCCAATTTTGATTCTGTTTGCTTTATATGATAGCACTACATGGGAGCTTTGAAACTTCTACACAGAATTTCAGTTGTGACCTTTGACCTTGACCTTTGACCTATATTGTACATTTTGCTACAAAATGCTACTCCTTCGCCATTTCTAACCCGATTTCGATTCCGTTTGCTTTATGTGATGGTACTAGGTGAGGGCTTCCAAACTTCTACACAGAATTTTGACCTTTGACTTCTTTGACCTTTGACCTTGATTTTTGACCTATATTGTACATTTTGCTACAAAATGCTACTCCTTCGCCATTTCTAACCCGATTTCGATTCCGTTTGCTTTATGTGATGGCACTAGGTGAGAGCTTCCAAACTTCTTCACAGAATTTTGACCTTTGACTTCTTTGACTTTTGACCTTGATTTTTGACATATACATGTATTGTACATTGGCTACAAAATGCTACTCCTTCGCCATTTCTACCCCAATTTCGATTCCGTTTACTTTATGTGATGGCTCTAGGTGAGGGCTTCAAAACTTCTACACAGAATTTTGACCTTTGACTTCTTTGACCTTTGACCTTGATTTTTGACCTGTGTTGTACATTTTGCTACAAAATGCTTCTCCTTCGCCATTTCTAACCCGATTTCGATTCCGTTTGCTTAATGTGATGACACTAGGTGAGGGCTTCAAAGCTTCTGCACAGAATTTTGATCTTTGACTTCTTTGACCTTTGACCTTGATTTTTTACCTATATTGTATATTTTGCTACAAAATGCTACTTCCGGCGGGGACATATATTACGCACCGCGTAATTTCTACTTTTCCTTGTTGTTGGTGTTTTTTCTTTCCTTCTTGACCATCAGTAGCAAACAAACAAATAAACAAACAAATGTGAGCCATCAGAAAGCAGCAAAGATGTTTCCATTTAATTTACGTCTTCATGCTCTTGTATCAGATTAATTTCACTGGAAGCGGGAGTCAGGTGGCATACAAGATCGGCCCCATCAGCTTCTCAATGGGCGAGATCGTCATCGGCATCATCAGCAGTCTCATGGTCTTTCCAGCCAACATCATCATCGTCCAGATCTTCCGGCTCTCAGCGGCTCCACCCAGAGATGCCAAGGTTCATAATTGCAAGCCACTTCACTAGCTAGGCTCTGTCATATTCCAAAATCTGCTTGAAGATCTGGAAAATGGAAGCAAATGACTTTCAGATTTTTGCTCTGTTCCCTCTAACAGCCTATAGTGCCTGAAATACCTGTGGCAACTCTTCCCTGAAATAACTGAAACATATTGACCCTTCTAGTGGGAGTGCTTATGTGTGTAGATGTACATACAGTGTATGTTTACGAACTCTTCCTGGTTCATATTGCCCTGGTATCATCCTACTCTGTAATTCATTCTCCAGGTATAGTGTAATATTGATTTCAAATTGAGGTTGACATTGCGAAAAACTATTCTGTGTAATAGTATTAACCCACTCAGGATAAGCTGTATTTCAGACCAGGCACCATATGCCAGTGAACACCTTGCTTGATATCTTACTCTGTTTCATCATTTGATATTTTTCATTAATGTTAGATAATCAGTTTGTCCATGAGGAAACGGAAGGGCTGGAACTTGACTAATGTATCATCTCTTTCTGTAGTATATTACAAAATAGATATTGGAAGTGAAACCATTTTGTAAATATGAATCTCATGATGGCATGGAATGTATCTTTAGCAGTGACCTCTGTGCATTCTGCATTCAGGGATGCTGCTCAAAGAAAAGACACAGGGTAACATCTGCGAGCAGACATGACATCTCCACCCCGGATCTCTCCACCCAGCGTCTCTCCCTCATGTCCAGCCTGGGCTCGAGGGAGTTGCGCAATGAACTGGACCTCTTGGAGCAAGGCATGTCTCCTTCCCATACCCACCTCCCCTCCATCTCAGCCCAGGTGGGATGGCCTGTGGAGCAGCGTGTAAGCTCACCATCCCAGGTCCAGATATCCGCAAGGGAGGGTAGGACCATCATACGGTCCTCCTCGCCGACCACAAATCCTTCCAGTCCCACCACGCTCAGCCCCGCCTACTTCTCATCCCCTTTTCCTGACTTGGCAATTGATCCAGGCTACCGCACCATCCCGTCCTCAGCTCCCCGCCCCATGGGAAAGAAAAAGAAGAAGAAGTTTGAGTTGCCATGGCAATGCCTCTATGTTGGCTGGATCCTCTTGGCGGCCTCCGTTGGGGTGGCGTTCTGGCTGACAGTGGAGGTGGCAGGCCAGTTTGGCAAGACCAAGGCAACGGAGTGGCTGGTATCGATGTGCATCTCACTAATCCAGGACATATTCCTCACACAGCCTCTCAAGGTAAACATCATCATTAAAGTTCAGTTCTACACCATGGCCAAGTTGAATTTGATAATTGTGTTAAGTTTCTTTAAAGTCACATGTCGACAAAGTTGTAGCATTTCAAAGTGATTTCCACCAATACACAAAAATAGAAGAGACAATGATTTAATCACCTCCCAACTCATACAGTTTTTTTAGGCAAAGTATTCTAATATTTTTCTCAATTATTTGCAGTTGTATGATTAACAATCCACAAAGCCTGTAAGATTAATTTTGCGCAGTTCCATGGAAGATTTATGAGGTGACAACATCCATCCCAATTTTTAAGTCAGAATTAATTGAAAAGCATTGACATATTTTACGTAAAAATGAATTTTAACCATTTTTTTTTCGTGAAATTTTGTAATGTATTTGCAGTATCAATAGAATGGGAAGTATTTCATTATTTTTGATATATTTCACCCTGTTGCTGGCAGTCATGGAACAAGAGAAATACAGATCATGTGTAGCTACGCCATAGATGCCTTGCCCTTACCGTCAGAAACTGTATGTTTTAATAAGAAATATCGTGTGCATGTAAAAATTTATGTAATAAAAGATCGTTGCTAAATTCTGAGAGAATGGCATAAGTGATTCTATTTTCTAAAATTTCTTTGAAACAGGTGCTGGGCCTAGCCCTCTTTTTCTCATTGCTGTGCAAGAAACCAGACATCGAGGAGGAGGTAACCATGGCCCCGCCCCTTGGTCCTGATGAAGAGTGGCTGCATGACAAGGGGCAGGGAAGTGGAGAGGGAGGCCTGAACAGCGCCCCACCACCAGGTGTTCAACCCCTAAGCGCTGAGGAGCTGGCAGCAGCCAGAGAAATGAGGTGACTGATTTGGATTTGGTAGTTTAGTTGAGATTTGCCCCACTTCCCTGTGTGTGAATGTGACTACTACAGTTTGAACATCAAGTTTGGTCCCTTTTTACTTAAGATGACAAAGCAATGTGTGTATCTTAACGCATCCCCTGTTAAGATACATTGTCCTGGTAACTCCTATAAATATGATTACATGATATGCCCTTTTCCTCTCATTAAGTATGGTGCATTGTAAAAGCATCAAATGCAAAATGATATATACAGATTGTATGCCTGTTGCTAATGTACGGATCATGACCTGCAAATTTTAACTAACGGTTCCAAATGACATAGTACACACACAAACACACAAACACCTACACATGCTCTGTGTCTGTATCTCTTATGCAAAGCTTACATCACGATTATGCTGTCGTCTGCAACAGTTTGTAATACGTTATGGACAAACTTGAAATCATGGAATTTAACTCACAGAATAAAGGGGTTTGATAAGAATGTCTGTGTACAGTTGCATTCAGTTGAATTACCATATATTAATGATCCTCTGCAGATCTTCCACAAGTATGAATCCATACCGGTTTTATTTTGTTTTTTATTTGTGAAAAAAATGTTCATGTCTTACAACAAAATATATATATATATATCCATGTAATTTACAGCTTCGTTCAAAAGCAGTTCACAATCTTTCTCTATACTTTCAATGCCTAACATCACATTCTAATTAGATTTAAAGAGATCAAGATGAGGAGTGTCATCCGGGAGATCATCATCTACATCATCTTCCTCAACATCGTCATGCTCATCGCATTCGGCGATCGTGATGTGGCATCGTTCTATGTCAACAAAGCCATGAAGGATACGTTTGTGGAGGCCAGCTACAATGGCAGGATGAAGTTTTCAGCGGTGCGTAAATCTAAGATGTCTAAGGCAAATCTTGTCCCTTTAAAATAAGAACTGCCCTTGCAAAGCAGAAGTCAATTTTTAGCAAACCTTGAAGGAAGTTTCAATATTCAAAACAATTCTGGATCATCCCTGTTGATTCATATTGAATCTTTGAGGTTGTGCTAGACCTTTCTAAAGTTGTTCAAGTTTTCAACTGAATGCAGGAAAGTTAATTAAAGCTTAATTCTTAAAGCCCTGATGTAGTGTTTCTTGGTTTATACTTTTGACATACATATACGCTGATTACAATGCACTATGTTTACTATCAATTTGCCTTAACACCTATTATAAATTTCTAATTATGCTGTGAAATGATATGCATCCATAATGGTAATCAAAGGGATATACAGGTACATGTATACATATCTCGTCTAGAGTTCACTGCCAAGATTACATTTCATTTTCTTGATTCTGCAAACATGTATCCTTGAGTCATAATGAAATAAAATAATATTAATATTGATAATAATATTAATGTTTAGTATCTTTTATGTTGTAAAGTAAAGTTTGTTGATACTCACCTGTATATTTTTCCTGCCCCTGAAGAAGTAAAAATCACTGTAATCACTGTAATCTGATTGATGGAATTGACTGACTGACATCATGTTCCCTAAACCCCGTACCAAGGTCTGGAATCCCGACTTACTTTATGCTGTCCATTCCCTGGTGTCCAGATCAAGAGCAGAGAACATTTTTGGAACTACACGGAGAATGTCTTCATCCCTTCCCTGTTCTCGGAGACGTGGTATAACGGAGAGACGGACGTCTGGAGCATCAAGCAGAACCTCCTGGCGGGAAAACAAATGACCTTGGTGGGCCAAGCCCGTCTGAGACAGGTCAGAGTGACTGAAGGTAGGACAGCCATGCAAAGATACCATGATTGCTGTGACATCTCATCCTCCAGGTCTCTTGAGGATGTCTTCTTTTTCTTCTTCATCTTCTCCTCCTTCTTCTTCCTCTTCTTCATCTTCACTAATGTTATCTTCTCCTTCATTCCCTTCTCCATCTTTTCTCTTTCTCCTTCTTCTCCTCCTCTTCCTTCATCCTCTTCATCACTTCTTTCTTTTTATTTTAAATTCTCCTTCTCCTTCAACTGTTTTCGCTTTTCCTTGTTTTTTTTTCTTCCTTTTCTTCGTTCTTTTTTCTGTCACCAGCATGTTCTTTTTTAAGACATTGGTCCAATGATTACCTTCTTTTCAAAAATTGAAATGAATTCAGACTTGAACCTATGCCCAATTATTACAGTTGCTGTGAAAAATAAAAATCCTGATTGAATACCTGACTTTTTTGTACCGGCCTAGAGCCCTGTGAGGTGCCTGACGCCATAAAGGAGTCTGATCTGAGGTGTCGGCGAACATACAGCTTCAGTAACGATGAGGAGAGGGATTTCTCTGAGGGATGGATACCAGCCAATGTATCAGGTGAACTTGAGTACAAGAAGCACCTGGTGTCCATGGTGGAAGTCAAATTATGCTCAAGGACTCAGCTATACTATATCATGAAAAAAACAAAACAAAAATGAAAAGTCCTGTAGACAACAGGTGCAAGCATGTTCAGAATAGACCATTATTAGTAAAATGTTTGTATCACTGAATTGTTGTTTCATTGTAACATTTGATGGTCTATTTCAAATGCCCACAGCCAGGTGTTGTTCCCAATTCTGTTTTGGTTTTTTTTAACTGTAAACTTGAATTCAAGTGTGAGTGTGACCGCACACGTGTTTAAAGTTGAATCAAAGTCAAATGAATTGACATGCAGTTCCATCTCTCAAAGTAACCTTTGCATAATCTGTATCAAATTTTGTATTTTTTAGAATTGATTGAAATGGAGGTACAAATATTGTAGTGATACTCTTTATGCCAAATTATTCTAGAGTTGTCATGCCTCTTCACTAGGAAATGTTTAAGATACTGAATCAGTGATCAAGGAACAAAACATGATTTTCAAATTATCCATCATTGACAAAGTCAAGAGGAGAGTTTTGAGGTCTTGGCATTTGTTATTCCCATCTCTGTACAATGGAACTCTTCAGTAATTTAGAGTATACTGCCCTCTACTGTCTACAGATCCTCCTGACTACACTGTCTGGGAGAACTCAGTGTGGAAGCACCATCACTGGGCGGACATCGACTCCTTCCCATACTGGGGCATCCTAGCAACCTACAAAGGAGGGGGTTATCTGGCCCCACTTGACTGTTCCCCACAGTCTGCACTGGGTAATGGGGCATGATTTTACAGATGTTTGTTTTGTGTCATGATGTGATATAGTGTGTTTTTGTTTCATTTCATACTAGGTATCTTTATTGAGTTTTAATTCAATTCAATTTCATTTAATTTAATTCAATATAATTTGATTTTTTTTAAAATATTTAATTCTGTTCTATTGTACATTTATCTTTTTGATATATTCTATTGTACTTTTATTTATTTTATATATTCTATTGTATTTTAATTTATTTTATGTCAATTTGTTGTATGATATATTATTTCATTTAACTGAATTTTACTGAGTTTTTTTTTCAGTTTGTTTGTCTTGATTTCTTTTTACTTCACACTCTGTTTTTTATAGTCTTCATTTCAGTTTGTTTGGCAATGTTTCATATTCCATTGTTTTATGTACATGTATTTCATATTGCCTTGTCTTACTTTAGAATTTTATCTTTATTTCTTTGGAAGACAAACTGTTGTGACAGTACACTAAGAGCTTGTTTTAATATTGGTCCTTGAGAGTGTACATGATGACACAAGTTACAGTTGACTGCAATGAGATATTGAAACTTTTGCATATCATCACGGCACTAAAAAGTGTTTTATAGACCCTGAAGACACAAGTAGAATATTTCTGTCTCTCCTTCTTTGGTATACAATCTTTAGCATTGCAGTATTATGCACCACCGTTTTCTTTGTTTTCAGATGAAGCTAGGTACCTTCGAAATTCACTCTGGATAGACCAGTACACGAGGGCAGTGTTCATAGAATTTGTGGCGTACAACCCAGTCATCAACATGTTCTGCATTTCATTCCTTCTGGTTGAATTTCCTGCCATTGGTGGTGAGGATCATCGTGTTTGTGAGAGATATATTCTGTTATGCAGTTTGTTAAAAGGATGAAAAATCATAGCAAGTGGCATAATATTTATCAACTGCATATTTATTATCTAAACAGAATTACTTTGTATTACAAAGTTAAAGTTGGTTGATGCCTGACACTTGCGTAGTTTTGAAAATATACCACCTGCATGAGCTTTTTCTGATCCAGTGTTTCTTGGTTTATGCACACGTGCTACATTAATTTCATATCTCACATAGATATCTACGTATGTTAGTAATGACTTATGTCATTGCAATACAATAGTCATCAAGATGATAATTGATTATTTTTAGAATAGAGAGATATGTTCTGGAAATTATGTTAGAGCTGTTTTATCAAAAGATGAAGTTATTTTACTGATTGAGTCCCAGAAGCCACATTTGTGTGGATTTATAGTTTGCCCCTATGTCACAATTTCAATTGTTCATTAGTATTTGTTAACCTGTTGAGGACGGACCGATTGTGCTATAACACGCATTTCCCATAGACACCTGCCCGAGTACCTGGTATACTCAGGACTCGTCCTCAACGGGTTAAAGTAGAAATACAATCATTTTTCACTTTTAATGGTCATAAGTTAGTCATATGGGCCTACTGTTGTTTCTACCATTTGCAAAAGTAGTGATAGCCTCTATATCACAGAGTTCATAACTGATTCTTTAACTAGACTATGGAGGATTTGTAATTTTTTGTCTGATTTTGTGCCAATTTAATGAATTCATCCAGTTTATTTATCTCCAAAGTAACAATGTAGAATTCAGACACGTCAAATGAATGAGGACAGGATGAAAACTTCTGCTGCGCAATTCCCCAGAACTTAATGGGTTAAACTGGCTTCTACTTTACTTGTATTGTCTAAAAATCATTTACAATAATAAGCATGCCAGAGGAATTTAGTAAATCAAGCCAACTAACTGAAAAGCTCAATGCCCCCTGTTTATACTGGCAGACAAGTTGACACAAGCATATCGTCTGTTGAGAATGAGAAGGGTGTTAAGTTGTCTTGAACACTATGGGTTTAGTGACAACTTAACGCACTTATCATTCTCAACCGATCTTAACTGATCTTTACTTATATCAACATTGAAAAGTGATGATTATCAAAGAAGGCATATTTTCACACCATGGCAGACGGTCTAGAAATGCCTCAGAGTCTGTGAGATTTAACTCTTTCTGTGTCAAGTTTGCATGCCCGACTCAGTCGACGGCGTGCCAAGTTCGCATATTCTGCTCATACGCACAAACCCGCCTAAACCGATCGATAAATCGCCAACTGGCACAGTACAGTGAAAGCGTTTCTCGAGATTCTGTTCCTCTCACTTATAGCTTGCATTTTATGCGTGTGATTGAGTAGCAAGCACTGTTCCCTACTGGATTTGATTATAAATTTTAAGTTCCTGCCACAGGTTTGTTTGGAAAAATTATGCCTTTCAGTAATGGAGCTACTGGTCATTTGAAAGAAGAACAGTCATAGATTTTCCTTACAATTTGAATCAAAACAAAGCTTGGCATTTTCTATACAACTTTGTGCACAATATTCCCAGCTTAACTGAAGTCTATAAAAGTTAAACAGATCTGAAAACCAGACTGTTTTTCCAACGCATGACTACGTTGGTTTCTCAGAATAATGTGGCATACAGGCGATTTCCACCATGGCACGTAAAGAGTTAAAGAAAGACATTGCATAATGCTTCTTGTCATCTGGACACAGGTGCCCTTCCCTACACTAGTTTTCGGACAATCCGATTGGACCGCTACCAGGGGAACTTTGCCTACTTCGTCTTGGCGGGAGAGGTCATCTACGTGGCTTTCTTGCTGTACTTCACATACCGCGAGGGGAATCAGCTGTGGAAGAAGAAGAAGGACTACTTTGGCAGTGTTTGGAACCTCCTAGAGGTGGTGACACTGGTCCTGGCCTATGCAGCCATCTCGTTCTATCTCTACCGCCTCTTTATCGGGCGTCGCCTGATCAACCAGTACAGGGAGGACCCAGAGTCTTTCATGAACTTCCAGTACATCGCTCACTGGGATCTGGTGAGCTGTGACTTGAAAGTAGCACATTGTTTAAAACTAGACAGACCATTTTACTGAGAAATTGCGCTAAATGAATAAGTCCACAACTGAATTCAGCAACTGGATATCTATTGCTATTACTTGATAATTACCACTTTAAAGTCAATCTGAAAAGAAAATTTAAAATTCAATTAAAGCACAACAGTTTAAAATGAGTTAAAGATTCACATTGAGGAAGATATGAAAGTGTTAAGTTTCCTGAATTTTCATGTAACAGTTCTTGAATGGTCAATTTGAATATGCAAATGAGTGAGTTGATGATGTCTTTAAGCTCACAAGATATCAAAAGGACTGGCCTTCAGCAACATAAACCTTATGTATAAGCTCAAGCATATAAGTCTGTTCATGTGGAGATTTATCATGTTATTATGAACCTAAACCTTTTTTCTTGTGCCACTCTTAGTTTTTTGTTCTCTGTCTCTCTCTCTATGTATACGTGTATATACATTGTCCATATCTGGATCTCTCCCTCTCTTACTCTTTTTTATGCTCTTCATTTCTCTCACTCATTCTCTGATCATCATAGATGTATGGATACATGACGGGCCTGGTGGTATTCATCGCCAACCTCAAGTTTATGAAGCTGCTGCGCTTCAACCGCCGCCTCCTTCTGCTCTCGATGACACTGAAGAGCGCAGGCTACGACATCCTCCACTACCTCGTCGTCTTCGGCATCGTTTTCATGGCCTTCAGCACGATGGCCTTTGCCATGTACAATGCCTACCTCGTCAGTTTCAGCTCATTTGGAGCTACCATTGAGACTCTGTTCTCAACGCTTCTCGGTGGGTAACATGACAAATATGCCAGAAATCATGAAAAGAGAGGTTGAGCCATGCCACTTGGTATATATAAGAAATATTCAACTCAATCCTTTCATTCTACAATGCATCATTCTACATTTTTGTGTTTTACATCTAGTTATTTCAACACATATATTTCAGTGAATTCTTTCAGTGATTGCCGAGATAACAAATATAAGTTGCAATAACCAAGCAAACTGATGAAACAATGGTTAATCAGTGAGAAAGATAAGCTTAGAATAAACTAGTATAGATTATAATAGATTGAATTAACAGAGAATTAATGAATTAGAAAATTAGAATAATTAAATTAGATCTGGCTCTCCCAATTTCATTAGTGTTGATTTTTTGTTGTTTGTATTCATCTGCAGGAAAGTTCAAGTTCCACGAGATGCTACAGGCAAGCCGCTACCTTGGGCCCGTCTTCTTCTTCTGCTACGTGGTCGTCATCATGTTCATCTGCCTCAACATGTTCCTCTCCATCATCAACGAGGCCTTCACCCAGGTCCGGCTGGAGAACGCCCGGGCTGAGAATGAGCTCGAGATCGTCGACTTCATGATGGACCGCTTCAAGAAGTGGGTTGGGCTGGGCCAGCCCGATGGACCCGCGGCCATGAGGAAGAAGAAGAAGAAGAAGGAGGAGACTCCATATTACTGCATTGAAGGTACATTTTAATGAATGATGGCACCTTACAAACAAAACAATATTGGCCCCTATCACTTCAGAGTGCCACATGAAATACATTAATAGTATCATACTAAAATCAGCATGAAAAATTGGGGATATTCAACTGATGACAACATACATTGTGACTGTGGCACACCTCAAACCATGCCACACCTTCTCCAGTGCCCTAGCTTTAAGGAACAGTGTAGCCAAAACGACCTGATGGCTGCAAATGAGAAGACTCTGCGATGTGCCAAGTCCTGGCCAAATATGTCTAATGACTATGTATCTACGTAGATGTTTGATATGACAAAGAAGAAGAAGTATCATACATTCCACTCCGTAGTATGTCACTATCTAGGTTGCAATTATCATATTGTATATTTGAGGAATGAGAGAATAGAGAAGTGAAGATCGTTCCTGAAGTGACATTTGAATTGATATACATGTATCTTTTATCCAGTTGAACTCAGTTGAACTGAAGTTTTATCATAACCGTGTTTGTTACACGGGGAGTACACTGAATCAATTTGTGTGACAGGATGGTCTAAAGAAAATCAGTGTTGAAAGGAACTGGAATATTTCATTAAATCACTTTTTAACATGTCGATCTTTGTATAAAAAAAAACATACAGAATTTCTCATTTACCTATATCTGATGTGATGGATTCATTAAAATTGATGCTTTTCAAAGCTTTTTGTAATATGATAGAAGGGGAAAAGAGACATGATGCATTTCAAAGATACTATTGAAATGTTTGACATTTGACAATTTGTTCTATGGTTTATTTCTGTCTGTGCAATATATCACATCTGTCACCTCTTACAGTACCTCTGATCCTAATTTACATAGATGAAGACCCTGTGGAGATTGAGTGCCGGGAGATTGAGAAGAAGACAGAGAAGATGATGCGCCTGCTTGAGTCTTACCTGAAGGAGCATCAGTCTCCGGATGATGCCAAACTCGGCAAACGGAGGATCATTGTTACATAATGATTTGCAGACTACTTGATGTAATGGAATCATCTGCGCTAGCATGTCCATTGTCAAAAAAAAAGAAGAAGAAAGTTGTCAATTTTCATATCTGAGTGACTTTCAAGAGCTGCATTTTGATTCATAAATATCATATACCACAATTCATTCTTTTTTAGAGCAGGGAAAGTGAGTAGGAAAGGGTTGCTCTTTTCTGAGGATGACATTTTAATAAAAGGTCAAGATGGCACATTACGCAATAGAAAATTTGGGCAAATCTTCTTCTCTACACATCATTAACAAAAGTTATTGCTAAAAATATTCCTGAAAATACTGAATTTCATATAAAAATATCTCTACTCCATGAAGACATAAATAAGCAAATTTTCATGAAAGAAAGTAATCATGTGAAAGTCTCCTTTTAAACAGTGGGCCTATAATAATAATAATACCTGTGTCATACATCTTGTATCTTTGCATGTTTGAATGTGTACATGTGAGTTATCAAATAATGTAAAAGTGACATATTCAAATTATGTGTATTGATATTTATTTCACAAACAACTGGCAACACCCATATTGGCCAAGTACACACTTAGATTACCAGTTTATTACTCTGAATTGTGAAAGGATTTTGTACATAGTGTGAGTACTATAGTGGACTTAGATATTATGACTGTTATTGTATGAAGTCCTTTATTCATCTTGTATGATGTAAGAATACCATTAGAGTAAGAATAACCCCAGAAATTTTGATATCTTTTAAACCTAAAAAGACTGGGGGGGGGGGGGTTGCCGCCCCCTCGACATTTTTCGCGATAAATCTGGAACGTCAAAATCTCGCGACGCGACGTTTCATGACTTTTTTCTTTTAAGTCTTGCGCAATATTTGAGACCAAATTTGCGGCGCCCGGGTATGCGGTTCTGAAGTTACGCAGTATTTTGTCAGACCCGAAATTGCTCAAAAACGTGATTTCATGTACAAATCCAATGCAAATCCCCAGTCCTACGAGGCATCAAAATAGCCCAGTCTTTTTAGTTTTAAATTTATTTCAGTCATTAGTGGATTCCACTCTAAATCTCCAACACTTGTCAGAGTAAAAAATGTCTTTGTTTTGTCACTGAGGCTTGCACTTGTATTTCTCAAGGAAGATGGATATAAGACTAATAGGGCATAGTTGGGTTAAACACCTGTTGTTTAGATTTTATGACTAGTATCCAAAACCCACAACATTGTGAAATATTAGATGGAAAGTTGAGGATTGCTTTCATAAATCAGTTGATATCAGTATGGCCTATAATGCATGCTTAGCAAGAACAATCTCCAAACACCTTGTTACTTATTAATTTTTGTTGAGAAGAAACTAAGATGTTCAGTTTTATGTACCTACATTGATCTGTATTTGAGATAGCATAAAAGTAAAACATATTGTGCCAAAACGGAAATTGTACTGATAATTTATCACATAGATATGTGCACACATTTTATTTTCTTAAATGCTGCAGAGGAGGGTGAACATGTTAATAAACAATGAGATAAATCAAATCCAGTACGATGAATCGCCAGTCCTTACCATTAGATTTTATGTGATTTTTTTTTTTCCATTTAAGAAAGCAATTTGAACAACTTTACTATTTTCATCTTGGCAGGTGGGATCATTACATGAAGCTAAATATTCGTCCTGTACCTCTTTTCTTTTTTCATTATTGTGATAGAATGTCGATTGGAATGTAACAATGTGCAATATATTTCCACATTATGTAGGGCTATACAATGTGTATATGCACCAAGAGCTCTGTGTCTGACAGAAGTTATCATGTTTTTATTTATAATGTATGAAAATTAGAGAATAAATGAAATGCATATAGCTGATCAATACATATTGCATAAAACTGCTTCTTTATTTTCAAGTGCTGTAAAATAGAGATACATTAATAATTGTCAGAGAAATTAAATTTTCACCATAATTAATACTTATGATAAGAACATTAGAGCCGAAGAAGTACATATAAGGTGTGATATTGTTTTCTTGAATAGAGATTGTTTTTTTTTTCTGAAAAAAAAAAGTGTTAAAACCTTATGAACATGCCCCCAAACTTTAAATTGATAGCTCCTGATGAGTACTGTGCAAGTGCACAAATGGATTTGTTGGTCTTTAGAAACATGTTACCCAATGATGGACCTTTGAAATGGGTAGGTTGATTCAGAAAAGAAAAAAGTATTGTTTTTCATACATCATTTGCAAAGGCACCTGATGATAAAATGTAGCACCACATTAAGATTATCAAATAATGTTGTAAGCTTGTCTGCCTGCAGTTTATTTCTTTGTAACAAATGCATAAAATATAAAAGAGAGAGGAGAAGATTCTGCAGTCATTCCTTCAGTCATCTATTTTCAGAAGCAAGAAACATTTTCTACACGTAAGTCAGCAGACACTGAAAATCATTATTCATCTAACATTCCTGGTTCTCAGGCAAGAAAATGAACATGATCTATGCATGGGCACGTACAGACCTGTACATGAAATGGAATTAAAAAAGAATTAAAAGATAACAAAAAAAAAATAAATACACAGACATATCTATAATGCCAAACAGATAACTCGTATTACAGGGGTGTACTGTGTATTACATACTACTAACATATCTTGTGTCAGCAAAAAATCAAAATGGATTATGATCCATGTGTGGAAAACTGCTCAGATGGTGATGTGTCTGTAGGAATGAGTGCACCAAATTCCATTCCATTCTTGGCAGGACCCACTTAATTTTTTATATGTTTATGACCCTAATTTTTCGTTTGTAGGCCTATATGTGTGTGTGGTGTTGTGTCATGTAGTGCTTGTTGCCGGTCAATGGGTCCAAGGGCCTATGTTCCATATCTTTGTGTAGATATCTGAGTGGAAATCTATGGAATCCTAAAACCATGATGTTGCAACAGCTTAATTATATTGATTGAATGTGCCTTGGAGATGAAGGTACAGTATATACCGTGTACATTAGATAGATATTAGATGAAAAAGAGAAAATAATTAAATCTAAAAGACAAAATAAACATTCTTTCAATCCGAAACACAAGAGCCTAAACCTCAAGCAAATTCAGGTACATGTTTGCAAGAACGTTTCTTGCGCAGTTATTGTAAAAACACAAAGATATTAATGTACCCCTGCATGTAATGTGTGATTTTGAATGCGTAAAAATAAAAGAATGAAAAAAAAAAAAGATCAGATGACATGTACACTGTAGGGCCTACATGTATTTGTAACAGGATTATGAAGAACGTGTACCGTAGCATTTGGAGATTCCCAATATAACAATATGTATGCGGTTATGCTTGCACGAGCTAAACTCACAACAATCAGTAACATCATGTTAGAAATTAATGTGGTGAATATTGATCCCTGTGAGGTTTCTCTTGAAAGGAACAACCCAGCATGGCCAGGCATGCACAAAGGCGGGGATTCCCCGCGTCGAGGTTTTGCCTGATCGATCACATGCAAAATGTGTAATCGATGCACAGTCTAGTCTTGTTTGAGTCGCGATTACAATTGTCCCTGAAACTAGAGGTCGAAATCTCGCTGAGCTGCTGGAGGAAAATTTCGGAACTCGTAGAAAACATGGAAATTCGATTCGATGGAAAGAGAGCCCTTGTCACCGGTGCTGGAAAAGGTAGACGCAATGCTGGAATAGAGTACTTACGCAATATAGATTTTAATGGGCACATTCCTATTGGAGAGGCATGGTTGTTTATGGAGAGGCGGGGTGTGATGTTCAGTCTGCTACCGTGTCCCATGTATGTATTTCTGTGTCAGTGTTGTGTTGGAAGCTAACGTTACATGTAGGCCTATGTAAATTTAAATTTGCCTCTGCTGATTTCCTTTTTAAAGCCGATTTTCATCATACAAGCTTTGAATTCCTCCTAGACTTGTATGCTCTTTAATAGTTCATAATTGGTGTTGTAATTATCTCTCAAAAAGTTCAAAGGGCAAGGGGGCCATTAAGGCATTATATTATTTAAATGTTGGACATATAAAGTCTAGACCTAGACACTAACAGTTAGGCCTGGCCTTGGTAAGGCTTTATTTATTTATTTATTTATTTATTTATATGTTTTATTTTCACAGGGTGGCTCCATCAGTGGGTTAAACACTGTTGTTCTTGGAGGCCCTGTCTCTACATACAAACAAATAAACACATGATAATCATACAATACCAACATCAAAATCAAATTTGCAGTATCAAATCTGTATATATCTTAATATACTGTATACTGATATAAATTAAAAACTCAAAATTTAACAAATATTATACAACACATTACATCCTCATATCCTTAAATTTCCCCTACCTCAGAAAGAAAGAACAGAAAAAAAAAACAACAACAACGACGGAACTTGGCAGGTACTGGTACATGGTAGGGCCTATTGCTACGCTAGCTACGGCTACCCATATTCCATAGATGCAACTGTTAGTAATAATAGTGTAACATACATGTGTTAAATTATGTGGTGGCATATTTTGATTTCAAGCTTAAGTTTGATTAAAAGTGGCTACAAACATTGACAAAGGAAGAAATTATATACCAATGTGTAATGCCAATGATAGCCAAACTTGTTACAATGTAGGAATGGGTGAATCGACACTAAATGACAGCTTTTGAGGATAAAGTGACTTGCAATCAGGCATATTGGCATATTACTCACCGACTGACCGAGTGCTTGCAGCGCGCTAATATGAACCAAGAATATAAAGATTAAGAGTCTGTGTCTCAATACTTCCTTGCAGTATGTGAAGACTTAACGATACCCCTTACTCTCATTTTAATCTGACTTTTACATAATGTACATTCAGGTATTGGAAGAGGAATTGCAATTGCCCTGGCAAAATGCGGTGCCTCTGTTACTGCCGTGACGCGGTCACAGGCTGATCTGGACAGCTTGAAAGCAGAGGTAAGTGTCAAATCGGTGCTATTGTCATTGGAAAGGTATGCACAGCTACACTGAGCTAGTTTTGCCAGCACCCCAGACTTCTTCAAATATTCATAGCCGTCAGTGTCACCAAGACACAATATCATGCATTTCCGGAAAAGGAAAACAAGTTTTTTCCAAGCAGTTTGTGTCAGATATTCTAAACCTGACATTTTTTTTTTCTGTGCCACAAAAGAACTAAAAAATTATTTGAAAGAACAACTTTTTATTTTGTCTATGCTAGAAATGAAGTAGGATTTTCAAAATTTTTCAGCCTGTTCATGATGCAGATGTTGAAAGTTTGACAGGCACTGTATCAATATGTATTTTAATATATAGTTTAATATGTAGTTTTAATATGTAGTTTAATATCATTGATCATTTTCATACCAATGATATGATATCCCAGGGTACAAAGGTGTCATGCAATTATTCTGAAGGTGACACAGTGATGTGCTTGTCTAGCAAGTCAATGTTCTATGACTTTCCCTGCAGATTCCGTCAGTAGAGACAGTATGTCTAGACATACATGACTGGAACAAGACCGACCAGCTTCTGTCCCCTCTTTCAGCCTTTGACCTCCTCGTCAACAGTGCAGGTGTATCCAGTGCGGAATCTTGTCTTGAAATATCCCCAGAAGCATATGACGAGTAGGTAAAATTCTCCTTGTTTCTGGTGATTTCAGGTTATTGTTTTGTGGTAATCAGGTTATTGTTTTGTGGTAATAAACACAACTTTAAAAGTAAAATATCGCACTATCATTATTAAAGCAAAATTTTGCATAGATGTGACGGATCCAGCCAAGAATTTTATGGCTTTAGCCTCATAAGAGTCAGCTGCTTTTATTCTATATGCCTACCAGACTTATCACCAGAATTTCATATAGTACGGGTAATTGTTTGGGCAAGATGAACAGACAATTAATGTTCATTTGTTTGTCTGTTGTCCTGAATATGTCAATGTACCATCACCTGATACATGGAGAAATCAAATTGTTCTTATGTGCAAATGTATGTCATCATGTATTCTATATTTTGAATGGCATCATTGTTTATAACCAATTGTCTTTTATCACTAACGAATATTGTTGTGTGTTAATTTCTTGACAAACATTATAAGGTTACATAACTTGCTTAATGTTTTATCTTTGCAGCGTTATGATGATCAACCATCGAGCAAGCCTGCAAATCACTAAGGTATGTACATTCCAGTCCAGGTATCATCTTTTTCATTTAGAGGCCTGTTTAGCTTGGCGAACCATCATAGCAATGTTTGCAAAGTTTCTGAAAGTTATTGTAATGACCGTAATTTAGTTGAGCATAAGGAGACAAAGGTTGATTTCTATACCTGCATATGTATTCATGCAATTAGTTTTTAATTCAATCTAATCAAATGGGCTATAAAAGGAGTGGGATTTTGTAACATTAACATTCGAATGCTTCAAAATGGTAGTAAAGCATAATTATTAATGTTGCAATTTCATTTTCATTAAGGAACACCTGATGAAAAGGAATTAGAAAAAGACAGCATACAAGTTGGGAATTAAATTACAACACAGATTACTACCACCTCTCCTGTGCCTTAACATACACACAATTTCTCTCTCTCTTTCATTTCAGATTGTTGCAAAGAAAATGATTGAGAAGGGACAGGGTGGTTCCATCGTAAACCTATCCAGCATTGCCAGCTTACAAGGGCTGAAGAACCATGCTGTCTATGGTGAGTTCTGAACAAAATGATGACAGACAAAAGCAAACACCCAAAACCATCCTGCTTGTCAGCATGGGGGAGGGAATGGGGCTCCAAAATGGAAAGTCTGGCTTGTTGACCATTTGTTTATCTGATCCTGCTTGACCTTGTGCAAAATATTTTCTTAACTTCAGAAACAAAATAGATGCAAACATAACAGTCTGTGGGGATTTAGAATCTTGTTTGAAGTGGGTTAACCCTTCAGGAAATTAGTTTGGCAGGCAGAGGGTTAACAGGTGTTGATGTTAATGAAGTCCAGAGGATTGAACATTGCTTTGCCACTGTCATTTATCAGCAAAGTTATGAAAACTGCTTCTCCCGAGACATGGATGAATTGTTATTTAAAATAATAAACGACAAAATAACCTCGAAGTAGATGACTCACTTTTAGATGGTGCAGATAAGTTTGGAATCTGAATTCAGTTTCATTGAATGCAAATTCAAAGTATTCAAATCAACCAAAACTAGATTCTAAACAATGCTACTGCTGAAGCCTGTTTTGATATGTTACAGCTAGTTTTTGCCACACTTTGATCAACATTTTCTGGATCATTTCTTGTAGCATGTGTGTTTCAATCGATTTGAATTGATGTGTAGAGACATGCAGTTTCCGAGAAGCAATATTTGCTAGCACATGCCTAATTTTCATGTGGAACCATGATAACCAGTATTGTTCTGACAGAGTGTGCACAAGCCATTTCCATTTCAAGAATCCTTTCCAACAAAGACATTTACTTTGTGTCTAAGCCCTCTTTTGACTCTAAGGGTTAGAAAGATTAATATGTGGATGATCCACATCTGTCATGTGTTATCTTTAGCAAAGAGGCATGGTGATGATTATGATGGTTGTGGCAATTTTTATCATTGCTGTGACTATGATGATAGTAAAAATAACAATAATAGCATATATACAAGAACAATAATATGAATAATGGTATTGATAATAATAGTTGTAGGGATGGTGACAGTAATGATATTGTAATGACTGCATATTAAGTAATAAGTATCATATATCTTTTATCATCACAGTTAGCTTTGTTACCACCATAATCTGTGGTAGCAGGAAGAGTAGACTGTTGTTGGTTCTTTCATCATAATGATAGTTTTTATGACATCAGTATCATCCTCATCCTCATTTTTATCCATCTCTCTATGAATACAAATATTATTGCATGTGACCAAGGATGAAATATTTCTTTTCCTGAATGCATACAGTAGACAAGCAGAAACTTTCATAGCCAGAATGATTTTATTGCTGTAGTTAGTGACCACACTATTGGTGTATACAGCTCCAGTGGCTTAAAACTAATTTTGCTGATGTATTGTTGCTGTGGTTGACATTATATAGATGATGACTGGCGGGGAAGGGAACATACCGAAGGTTCCACCTGAAGGGTTTTAAATGCTATTGAGGGACTTTGAATACTAAGTAGCCTCCCAAAATAGCATTTCAAACCCTGAGGGTGGAACATTTGGTACATGTTCCCGACAACAAAAGTCATCATCTGTTATATCATATGTGTTAGTCAAATCACACTTTTGTACCCATTACAATAATCGGTCATCTGCTTTTTCACATTGTATTGAATAGGCAAATTTATCCTATCGATTGCGTGAAAAATATGATGATTTAATCGTTTGGTATCGTTTGTCATATATTACGTGAAAATGTTTTCCCATGGGCGAACATAACCAATGTGCCTCCATCACGTGACTGTGTTTAGCCAATCACTAACCGGTATTTGACAAACCCATTTAATATTTTGCTTTGTTCTCTAGCATCAACAAAAGGAGCACTGGACTCGTACACCAAGGTGGCAGCACTGGAGTTTGCACAGCACAAGGTGAAGTCTTTCTCTGAATTCAGGTTCAGCCTCTTTCTGTTAGTGTATCCTAGTTTATGTCGCTGGATTTATCTCTCACTTCAGGGCCGGCGGAGCGTTTTCAAAAGTGGGTCAGGAGGGCCCACTTCCGGGTCTCATGAGCTAGCAAGAAAAAATAAAAGGCCTTCAGTGCAACTTCTGGTGCCACTTCTGGGTTTCTTCAGCTGACAAGCAAAAAAAAAAAAAGATCTCCAGTACAAAAACATAACCTTACTGCGTTCACACTTCACGGGCTCTCTCTATTTCTTTCTAGTGCCACTTACACACTTCCTGGGTTTAAAAAAAAAAAAAAAGTGGGGGGGGGGGGGCCAAAGTGGTGACACCTTATGTATTCCTTTGTACAAAATTGTATGGTGCAAATAGAGTGGGGGTGGGGGGTGGGCTTGAGCCAAACATTAATAACAAAAACAGTGATAGTAGTAGTATCGATAATGATAATATCAGTTATGATAATGGTAAATGACACTAATGATAATATTGATAATATTGATAATAATAATAGTAATAATAATAATAATGATAATGATAATAATGATAATGATGATGACGATGATGATGATAATAGTGAAAAGTAAAGTAGTGTTCATGATTATTGACATTTTCCTTTGCCTTTTTGTATGATCAACGCTATCATAATTTTTACCAGTCTTGTGATTATCAGTAGTAACAGTTGCATTATATGCATGTAGGAAAGGAGGACATAATGTGTTGGAATAGCAGTACGATGAATGCTGTGTGTTTGGCTTTGTCTTTTGATACCAGATTCGAGTGAACTGTGTGAACCCAACGGTAGTCTTGACCAAAATGGCCAAGAAATTCTGGGAGCAATCTGAAACCAGGGACAGCATGCTGGCCAGAATTCCTCTGGGAAGATTTCTAGGTAACCAATCCCATTTATCTTCAGTTGCCTGGCAAAAGGGCAGTGATTAAAGGCATTATTTACTATTTGCAGATGAAACAAAAACCCAGCTTTAGTGATTCAAAATATAGTTCTAAAATGTTAGTCAGGGATGGAAACAATGTAAAAATTTCAATCAGTATAATCAATGTTAACCCGTTGAGGGCGGTTTGATTTTGCTACAACAGGCATTTCCAATAGATGCTTGCCCGAGTATACTCGGGACTCGTCCTCAACAGGTTAAGTATTGTTCAATATACGAAATGTGAGCAATAGTTTAGAGTTACCATATTTGATGCATATGTGCAGGTCACTTGTATCACAAGACATCCTGCCATGTAAAAATTGTGCAAAAAAGCCTAAAATATCAGGAGATATCACAAATTTTCTCCATAAACCATAACTGTTGATGATGTAGTTTAGAAACAATTTTGTTATAAGTCCTTAAATTACTGCTCCCAATGGTAAACAGTACCTTTAATGCTGCTGACTCTGTAAAGATGTTTATGCCCTACTGCTTACCGGTACTTAACTAGTCATTTGAGGAGCTTATCCAGTTTTTGTAAAGTGTAATTCCCCACACAAGTTCACTCTCACTAATGAGTTTGGTTTCCGAAGCCAGGGCATTTGAGATGGCTTCATTTGAGCAGCAGAATGGCAGTAACTGTTTGCCAATCTTATGAAGAGTTAGCAATGTTTGATTTTCACTTGACCAGTAACTAGATGTATTCTAACCTGGTTGACCCATATAATTCATTGATCGCTCTTGACAAGTGCTGAATGCAGGCAAAATTTGGACTGATTTTATTCTCTACTTTTTTCATCATATCTAATCTGAAAAAGAGGGTTAAGTTTGGTTAGTTTTAAATCCAAATTTGCAGTTATGTACAGGGATTACCGCCAAAATAATTGTGAAAATGAAAGATTCAATACTTGATTCACTAGCATTTACTAGGTGTGGTATCCTTTCTTTCCTTAGACACGGATTAAAGCTACCTGTTGAATCCTATTGGTGAAGATAATTATCTAAACTTATCTTTGTTGGAAATATCCCTCATTTAATACCCATTTGTGTTATTTGTGAGATCCATGACTGACACTGTTGTGTTTGTTTGCTTGCTTTATTCATGGTTTGCTTGATATACAACATGAATAAAAACACAGAGGTTGAAGACGTTGTGAATCCGGTCCTGTTCCTTCTGAGTGACAAGAGCGCTATGATCAACGGCATCACCTTACCCATTGATGGGGGCGCCCTTGCTGCACTCGTCTAGAGAGGGAGCCCTACTTGAATTGGATTGTCTTCCTTCCCCACAAGCCCTCCCACCCCTCAACATAGTTGAGCACAGAGTTGGTTTATGATACTACAGTGCATTCCCGTTAGAATAAATATGATTAAAATTTTCTTTAAAATGAAGTAAATATTCAGGACACAAAGTTATCATCCATATTATATCGTTTATGTACTGGACTATTCTGGACTGGACTACAGCAAAGTTTTGATATAACATAAAAACAAAACAAAACAAAAACAAAAACCACCAGTCTTAAGGATTTTATAATAATGAGTCTAATGTATAAAATGTCTAATTCAGACCATGGTTGCATGGTGCTTCAGATATACAGTGTGAAAGCAATCCTACAAGTGTGTATTTTTGTTTATTTCCTTTGTGACACATTCCAACAACTCATTGAAAATTACTCATGAATACAATCAACCTTGCTTAAGTCAACCTCGCACAAGTTGAGTAATTGCCTCTAAGTCAAAGGTGTTTCAAGTCCTCTTCTCTTTATATTCTATTGATTTTAATCCCTCATTAGTCAAATTTTCTCTGTTTCGAAGCTATTTCTTAAGTCCTCATAGATTCACCTTATAGGCAAGGTTGATTGTATTTCTCATGCCAATTGTACTGTAGCGTGATTGTTGAATGGAATCCATTCCTTAGACTAGGCTGGGCTAGGCTTGGATAATATGGGAAAATGATGACACTTCTGGTAATTTCAAGGAGTCGGTTTTAGACCACATCCCCCTCCCCCTCTTTCCCTCTTTCCATTTAGAGAAGAAGTCTGGGTGTCAAGTTATTACGAGAATACTTCAATGCCTTTGAGTCTCTGTAGTTATGAAGGTAGGCCTTCTGTTTTAACCCTTTTCGTACGGGATCCTGATGTGTCCACTTCAAGCTTTATCAGCATTTCAGAAGCATGCAGAGAATAGGTTAATACATTGCAGTCTGAATGTTTGGCAGTCAGTCATTTTGTGACATACGCTACAAGTGGTGGTAATTTACAAAGGAATCACTCAAGTTGGCTATGTATAAGATACAATGTACATGGTTGAATGTTAGGAGAATGTGAAAGAAGCTGTGTTGTTAGTTTTTGTACCTTGTTTGTACATAGAAGAATCTCACCACATTTTACAAGTACATGTATAAGACTTTTTTTGAGAAATACAGCAGGCAATATCTTTCAAACTCATTTTTAGCTGATTTGACAGAAGTGACATTTGGTAATTAAAGTGCATATTTTGCTCATGTTAAACTGTCTTAGCACATATATAGTTTGTATTGTATTGCCTGCACTTGCATGGCAATGCACAAACCAACATTAATAAGTGTATTGACAATGCATGAATGTATGTACATGTATGAGTATAAGTACATTATGTATTGGTATGTACAATGTATGAATGCATGTGTGTGTGTATGTATGTATGTATGTACAACACTGCCTATGTTTGTAAATGGCATGTAACAGATTAAGTTGTCAAATTTTAGCAAAACTTTGTGGAATAAGACTCTAGGAATCAGAGTACAACTGTAAAAGACGAGAAAAAAAAAAAAAACAACAACAACAACAACAACATACCAAGCCAAAGAGTGTATCTTTGATAATGAGTCATATACTATCATTATATCATTGTGATAATGGTGATGATTGCATTTCAAATGTTGTACAGCGGTATGAACACTTGTTGTTTTCTCAGGGAATATCTGAGTGTACACTTGTGCGTTCAAGAGCCAGTTTCTCAGTGAATTCAGATGAAATAATTTTATTCTCCACTGACTTGGTCACAAACATTACCAAGAATCTCACATGTACAGGTGCATTTCTTTACAATGAATAAATATATTTCCTTATGCAGATCTAGAAACAGGTTTCCATTAACCTATACATCCTCAATGCAATGTCGAATCTAGTTTGCATACATAAGTTGTTGCTATGCTGGGTATGCCTTGGGCAAGCTGCCTGGTTGTCAGGGACAACCTTTGTGATTAAGGTATGTATAAAATTTGAATACATGTATAATTATGTAAGTAGACCGGTCTGTTATTGTATGTGTATGACACAGGTCGAAGAAAATTCTCAACAAGCTTGGACATTGCCATGGAATACAACGTACACACAACTGTCATTAGCTAGAATGAGCAAGATGCAGGGTTGTCATGGCAACCTTTGGTATTGATCTATGGATGACATCTATTGAATGCATCCTGAAAGTGATCTATTCCTATGTGACAAGATTATCCACAAAATGACATTATGTAACTGACGTGTCAATTTACTCAGTATATCATGCTTTGTATTTCTTTCTGTCTGGAAAATGAAACAATAATAATGATAGTATAATAATGATAATTAAAGAGAGACTCTTATAAAGAAATATGAATAATAACCCATTGAGGACGAGTCCCATGTATACCGTACTCGGGCAGGTGTCTATGGGAAATGCGTGTTGTAGCAAAATCAGCCCATCCTCAATGGGTTAAGAAAATGTAAAGAAATATTAAGAAAAATAAATATAAAGAAATATGAAGATTTTTTGTTTTTGTTTTTCATCAATTTCTTTGTTTGTCGAACTAAATATACATTATGTACCTTTCTTTGTTGCGGCATCCACTATCATGTGATAACATATCGCCACAATTTACAAAGTTAATTTGAAAGTGCGCACAAAATATGTACACCTGTATACACGTAGTACCGTAGCATTTGGAGACTCCCCATGCCATGTAACATTATGTGTGTGGTTCTGCTTGCACGAGCTAAACTCATGTAAACAATCACTGACATTATTTTAGAGATACAGTATATTAGGCATTATATCAAGGAGGTTCAAGAGAATGGAGTCACAACTGTCTTATTTCCTTTACTAGATATTCAATGCCGCCGCTCAGAAATATTCAAAGCAATATATGTGCCAAACAGGATCTGCCACGCAGATAGGAAGACAATTGACTCATGTCTCATTGCATAATCACCAGCCACTTTCTAAGGAAGATTGATATGTCTTTGTCATGGTAATTACTTTTCGCTATCCCTTCTTATACAAGGTACAGACATGAGGATGTGCGAATAGAAATTGCGCAAAAAATGCTGAAAGAAAGATGAAAATTACTTGTCTGGGCATACCCGGGCACTGATCTGATATATCTATCAATAAAGAATTATATTGAAGATTATTCCAGGTCATTATCATTTGTCGGAATTAAGCGGAAAAGTGATAAAACCGGCTTTCCAGGATGGTACAGTTTTAAACATTTTCACATGATACAGCTCTGATTTACACTTATGCACAAATTTCTGCACGGGATTGATTTTTGTTTTACATGCTTTATCATTAAGTGAAATTTCATTTCATTTAATAAATAAATAAGCAAAATATGGCCAATATTATGTTAACGTTCGAAATGAATCTTCAGATTGCTCAGCAAGACGGCGGCTTCGAACATCGATCATCAAAGGCACAAATGCACCTGTGAAATTCTTTTGTACATCAATGGAAATCTGACAACCGTTTCAATGATTACAGCCAGTTGGAACTCCAATTCTTAAACCTCCTTGGTTATATTAAGCGTTGAGTATTGATCTCTGTGTGAAATTTCCCCTGATGTGTACGGAGCACAGGGCCGGCGCACTGTTTTTAAAAGTGTGGGGTCCACTTCCGGGTATCATGAGCTAACAAGCAAAAAAAAAAAAAGGTCCTCAGCTCATCTCTCCCCGTCCACTTCCGGGTTTCTTCAGCTGACAAGCAAAAAAAAAAAAAAAAAAAAAGGTGTAGACAAAAGGTCCTCAGCTCATTCTCTCCCCTCCCATTTTAGTGCCACTTACGTACTTCCGGGTTGAAAAGTGTGGGGGCCCAAAGTGATGACAACTTATGTATTCCTTTGTATGGTGCACAAAAAGTGTGGGGGCCCGAGCCCCCACGGCCCCACGGCTGCGCCGCCCCTGGAGCAGACGTGGCACGCGCATTAAGGACGGGGATTCCCCGCGCCGAGGTTCTTTGTCATTCGATCACCTGCGAAATTGTGTACTAGTAATCGCTCTTTCTTGTCTCTGCTGAGCTTGAGGAAGGAACAACATGGAAATTCGATTCAGTGGAAAGAGGGCCCTTGTCACCGGTGCTGGAAAAGGTAGGCATATTGCTGTAGTTAATAACTCAAATGAGGACACAATATTATTCTAAATGGGCACATTCCCTTTGGAGGCATCATTGATTGAGAAGCAGCTGTGATGTTCAGTCTGTCTGCTACCGTGTCCCATGCATGTATTAATATGTCAATATAGTGTCAGTTTTTGTGTTGAAAGCCACCATGCGTGCACCGCCCACACAGCTCACAACCCTGCTGGCCTGTCGCTGTACAGTACACAAGTGTGGCTACCTTTCCGGTAGGATCGCTCTGTTTTCCTTTTTTTTTTTTTCTTTTTTTCTTTTGATATCCTATCCATTCAAAACTTTGAATCGGTGTTGTAAATCTTCTCAAAAACTTCAAAGCTGAATCGCCATCTCATTGCGATCAACCGAAAACTAAATTGTGATTTTAGTAAAATTTAAATCTAACGTTAAAGAAGAATGTACCATTATGTGGTTGTGGTAGATCTAGGCCTAGGTCTATGTGGGACCATCCCTAAAAGAGAGCCGTAGCTCTTTAAATGCATCGGATTAAAAGAATATATCATTGTGGAATATTGCCTTCTTGCTTCAGTGTTTGGTCTTGAACATGTTGAAGTTAAAGTAACTTTGATATAAAAGTTTAGGCCCAACTTCCCTTACGGTACCGGTACCTAACGTTACAGTTATCAACAAGAGGAATAATGATTTAATTTTTATGTCATGATTTTAATTTAGGCACATGTGGTAAACTATGTTAGTATGTGATAGATCTGTATCTTTGCTTTCAGGTTTAAGATTGAAATTCAGGAAATTTGCCATGGCATTGCTATAATATAAATGTTTTGAGCAGCATCTCTCAAATGAAATTTGGCAAGTGCTACTCATATGATCAAGAGGTACTGATAAATGAGACTGTTAGTATAGACTAGTGTGTCAAGTGGTGGCACACATGTTTTATTTATTTTTTTTTTTCTCATTGCTGCATTGTATTTTGTGAGTATTTTTAATGTATACATGGCCATTTGTTATTAAACAATGTCTGTAATTCAGCCTCCGGGCTGCGAAAGATATTGATTAATAAAACACCATTTCAATTCAATTAAAAAATTGATTTGATTTTAGAGTAAGTTTGATTTAAGTGGTCACAAATATTGACAATGCCCCAGTCGTTTTTCCCAACTGAAAAATATATATTTTTACGTATTTTTTGGATATTTTTTGAGTATTTTCTTTAAAAATGCATATTTTTGTGATTTTTTTTGGAAAAATACTCTAAAAATAGCATATTTTATCATTTTTTTAATCGAAAAAAAATTTTTTGGAGTCTTCAGATGAGATGAATATTTTTTCATCTTCCCTATAAACGTTCTTGTCAGTTTGTAGAAATACTCTAAAAATAGGATTTTTTTTGATGTTTTTGTCAAATTTGAAATACAGTTTATATTTTTTTCTGTATTTTTTTCAGCTTGATTAAACAAATTAATAAAAAAAACATTAGAATATGCTTTAAATTAAAAATGTGGTAAAATTGTAGTAAAAGTGAATTCAGTTGGTACAAATTGAAGTCAGTTGACATTTCAACTAGCAAACTATTATGTAGACCTGATATGTATAGGCCTAATGCTCTTGTGTGTGTTTGTGTGTGTGTGTATTTTGTGTGTGTGTGTGTTAATTTGTGTGTAAACAGTTTGTTGACACTAGAAAGCTAAGTACCTGACTGGGCTTGCTTACCCAGTTCATTCCAGATTAAAACCCAATAACCACAATGCCAGTTGATTCCAGTTGGTTTTTACTGGTTTCTTCTAGTCACGCATATTCATAAGCTATTTAAATTCTCTATGAATGGAAGAAGAAAAATATAGTTCTTGATTACAATAAGCTTTCAACTGTGTTAAAAAGTTTACTCAATATTATTGTTGTGTTATTCATAATTTGATTCAACTTGTGTTATGAGGAGGCATTTTCATTTTTCAGTATCAATTATTTAGTGTAATTTACTTGGTAACCATGCCGTAAAACATTGTAACAAAATCGCCCTTAAAGTGAGTGTGATGTGTCTGGTATCAACTAGGGATAGGGTGTTGACATATGTTTGCATAGGCCTAGGCTCTAAGACTAGACTAGCTGTAGGGGTATGATTGTGAAAGGTTAATTTGGATATTGATAATATCTTCACATATACAGAATATATGTTCTGGGATATGCTCAAATATCAACATATCTCAAGAAAATAATATTTATTTTGTCCAAACTCGAACATGTCAAACAAAAATATTTGAAAAATATATTTTTGCAGTATTTTTGTAGCCCCAAATGATAAAGGCATTAAAAATAGCTAGGAAATACAGTATTTTTATTTTTTTTTTTTGCTGTAGCAGCACGACGTAACAAAAAATATTCAAAAAAAATATTTTTAACATACATTATTTGACGTTCCAAAACTGTACGAAAAAAATATATTTTTGAGGTATTTTTCTTATATTTTTAGCATATTTTTATATACAAAGCTATCATAAAAAATATATTTTTAGCATATTTTTATATACAAAGCTATCATAAAAATATATTTTTGGGGTGATTTTTGAAATATTTTTAAGAATATTTTTGTGATATTTTTTTTTTCGAGCAGGGTGGATGCAGTTCAATAGCCAAATATGCTACATTGGGGAATTGACAGCTTTTAGATCCCTTTCAAGGCATCATAGTTGGGGGCCTAAGGGCTCAAAATGGGCTGTTTGGTTCAAATTCTTCCAAAAGCACCAAATTTGGCTCATAGGTCCCTTGTACCATACTCTTTCGATTTTTGATGGGCGCTAAGACTAAAAACCCTTGGGGCCGCCATATTGGTGACATCCAATATGGCCGCCATCCGGGTTAAAGGTCAACTGCAGTTACAAATTGAAAAGGTTGATCAAAGTAATGAATCCTATGTGGAAGGGTTTACGGGGTTAGAGAATGTGATTCTAAATGTCACTTCTGCAATTCAAGGTCACTAATCACCTCTCAAGGTCACTTTCAAGGTCAAATAAGGGTCAAATCAGGCATTTCGGGCATTTTTGGAAGTGGCGTCTGTGAGCATTCAACTGGAATTTACTGGTACACCTATTTTGTCCCATTTGTCATTTCTTCCATACTTCTTCAATGATCAATTAGGGCCAAGAGCGGTTCCATTCCCCTACATATCAATGAAGATTGTGACAAATAAATGAAAACTTATATACATGTATATAATATATATATATATATATATATGTATATATATAATATATGTATATATATATATAGTGAAAACTTTGAGCACAGAAAATGGGTTTCCATCGGTTTCGTTTTCTTTTCTCTATTTCTTTGCTCAAAGTTTCGCTATTTATCATTTGTTTCTGGTCAGTTTTCCCTTTCTTTGTATCAATATATATATATATATATGTATATATGCTTAAATACGGCTGCCATCCTATTCCAAGGTGCTGAATCAGGGTGCAATGGCAAAGAGGGTAAGAAAACACACCTAATCTTATTTTGTCTTCATTTTTCCTCCTGACGAGATAGCTGGATAGCCCGTATGCAACTAGATGGTCTGTTTGTAAAGCTGGCCAGTTGTATGTGTACTTGGGGTGGACCACTTTGCCGGTTTATGCACCTTGAGTTTTCCGATAACGAAATGCCGATTCGGGATCTTTTCATGTGTCTGGGTTTGTGATTCTTTCACACAAGGGACTTCCACTTATTATATCCAAGTGATGAGGTGCAAAGTGTTGTGCCTCTACTAGAGGGAACGGTATGACAACACACACCATTGCTTAGCTAGACTTGAGATAAGTGGGATTCGAACCCGCGCCGGAACACAAGTCCCTCTAAGCCAAATGCTACCGACTGAGCCACCTCGTCACCTTTCATGGTCAATTATATAACTTTCCAGCTGGCAAGCGATATGATTCTCCTCCTGCTGAAATTGGTGTATGCCTGCTCTCCCTTGGCAAGACAGCGTCTGCTTCTTCAGTGAAGGAAGCAATGGCCGAAGCTTCCAAGGAATCGAGTTCCTCAATCCAGATCAGACCAGTTTTCTAGGGGCAGTAAACTAAATTTGATCATTAAAGTCCTTTAATGGCAGTATCTTATCAGAGTAGGTGAAGACAATTCAGCTGAAGGGTTTTTTTTTTCTTATCTTTTTTATTCTCTTTTTATCAAACGAAACCGTTTCTTTACTGAAAGCGCAAATGACTAGGGAAACTGAACACCTATTGATGTCGTATGGGATACTCTGATCCTGAAGAAAATAATCTTAATTTTCCCTTTTGCGCAGCAACACTGTGCAGTCCTCTGACAAGAGATGGTGATGGCACCACTCAAATCTCAAATTATGATTGGAAGAGCGTAGCGGCTTGCTGAAAATTAAGATTGGAAAATAAAGAACTGCCCTCATTTATCAGCGCACAGATATCCAAGAATAAATGGGACGGACAACTCATCCTGAGCACCTGATTCGAGACGGAAATATCCAACAGGAATTGTGAGATCACAATCCTTCAGCTTTCCAACAACTTAGATGCGATCTCCGCAAAGATATCCTTGCAAAGAATGACATAATATTTTCTGAAAGCATTTTCTGAAGATGTTGAAGACAAATTTAGTCCCCACGACATGGCCACAGTGATGGAGACTTCGCAGAGACGTCTCGGAGACAAGCTGAAAGACGGAAATAGTCTCTTCAAAAATCGAAAATGTTCGATTCTCCTGCGAATCCTGGAGATTGGGCTCGTCTCCAGGAGACGTGCCTCGTAGAGATGTTGCGGAGAGTAGAGTTACAACCGTATAGTGTTCAGACCAACGAGATACCAACTTATAAAGTCTTGTGATATCATACCAATTTGCGTCCAAACACTTTTGATAGAATCTTAATAGACCCTAGAAGGTGTCATGAAAGTTGTACTATAGCATATCTAATCTGTACCCTGTTAATGGTGTCACTGTGGCACCTGTGAAATATGCTTGTTCCCTACATGGCGTCACCAGGACCGTCATGTTCTCTGAACGGCATATTTAGGTGTGGAGGCACATAAAAATTCCTATAAGGACTGTAGAATCGAACTTTGATACACAAGTTCGAAAATATCAAATTGATGCCAACCTGATGTACTAAAAACTCTCTTAAACACGACATATTTTTTTTTCTTTTTTTATCCAGATTAGGAGTGATCTTCATAGTTATTATTCCATTGAATTTAAATCTGAATTATGAATATCTATTGTGATTGAGGATCCCTGAACTGCAACAGAGAAGTAAAAACACTTCTCTTTTTAGTGGCAACGTCAAGGACGCTGGTAATATAGAGAGTAGCCCCCCCCCCCCCCATTGCTAAACTATTAATATATTCGGTAGCAATAGGCTTCTATTTCTCATATATGTATGTTTTTAATTGCATTCCTTGCAGATGAAGATGAAAATAAGAATCCAATAATCAAATCTTGAAAACTCTTTAAAAGGGCATTACCCATAATTCTAACTAGCTCTTTTGGCTGTCATTACAGCAAATGCAAATATATTGAGTTCCGCAAATATGACCAGTTGGAAAGGACGTTTCCTCTTAGCGCCTGTAATGTAAAAATAATTAATGGAATGATTGTGACATTAACTATGATATTCCATAGGGAGACCTTATAAGAACTTTTAGGGGGACCTTATAAGAAAAAGTTGACTTCAGACCATAAAAATAACTTCAGAATCGAATCCCTTGACCCATAAAACCTCTAAAGCTGATTTTTCAAATTATTGTAACACGTTAAAGGTTTTGAATACTGGCCTTTAAACGTACGTGGCAGCCATATTGGATTTTGCAAATATGCCGCCCCGGAGGGCGCCCTTCACAAGAAATACGTCTTTTTTTTTCAGCCGTCGACAACTGCAATTCTATTACTAAGGCTGGCATTCCTGGAATATTGTCTATGCATGGGCAAGCCATTTTTTTTTCAATAAACTGTTATGAATACAATGGCTTGACCCCTAAATGACCTTAAGGTGACCTTATAAGGAAAAATTGATTTCAGACCATAAAAACAACTTCAGATTCGAATTCCTTGACCCAGAAAACGTCTTAACCTGACTTTTTAAACGATTGTAACCCTTTTATGTTTTCAAATGCAAGTGACCTTTAAACCAATATGGCGGCCATATTGGATTTTGCCAATATGGCCGCCCCAGAGGGCGCCCTTCTTGGCGCCCATCAAAAATCGAAATAGTAGGGTTTGGGCTACATGTGTGCCAAATTTTGGTGCTTTTGGAAAATTTTGAACCAAAAATCCCTTGCGCCCCCCACTATCAGACAGTGTCAATGAGGATAAACTGAGGATAAAGTGACTTGCTTTCAGGAATAAATTCACTGAGTGCTTAATGGTACAGTGAATTTGAAGCAAGAATATCAAGATTGAGAGTCTGTGTCACAATACCTCCTGGCAGTACTGTAAAACACAATTTTTTCACGGCATAAACATTTTTGTGAATGGGAGCTGACAGCCTATAGTTCGCAGCATGAAATTTTTGCGAGTTGCCTCGAACATTCAATGCATGTGCAGACAAAATCTCTAGCGTGCATTCTAATTTCATGAATCTTGGCTCTTGCAAAATTCACGAAATTAAAATGCACGCGAACATTCCTAGTTTTGCAGTATGTGAAGATAACTCCCCTTTTATGATTCTGACTTACATAATGTACATTCAGGTATTGGAAGAGGGATTGCAATTGCCCTGGCAAAATACGGTGCCTCAGTAACTGCTGTGACTCGATCACAGGCTGATTTGGACAGCTTGAAAGCAGAGGTTAGTATCAAATCAGTGCTTTTGTCATACGAAAGGTATGCAGCTAGTTTTGCCCGCACTCCAGACTTCATCGCATATTCATTCAATCATTGTAGACACCATATATTTGGAAAAGAAAAACACGTTCTGTCAAGCAGTTAGTTTCAGATATTCTAAATCTGACATTTTTTTTTTGTCTTTGCCACAAAAGAACCAAAAAAAAAAAAATTAACGTCGCATCTTTTTATTTCTGAAGTGTACATAGATGTCAATACTAGAAGTGAAACAGGATTTTTGATATCTTTTCGGCCTGTTCATGGTCTCGGTGTAGTAAGTTTGACAGGGCCATATTTTGTATTTTGCTTTCTTTCTCATTGATAATTTTCATACCAATGATATGAATGCCCAGGTTTCTCTACAATGTAATACATGTACAGACAAAGGTGTCCTGCAACTGTTCTAAATATGTCATTATGATGTGCTTGTGTAACAGGTCAATGTTTGATTTTCCCACAGATTCCTTCAGTAGAGACAATATGTCTGGACGTACTTGACTGGGACAAGACCAATGAGCTTCTGTCCCCTCTTTCCGCCTTTGACCTCCTCGTCAACAATGCTGGTGTATGCAGAGGCGAATCTTGTCTTGAAGTATCAACAAAAGAGTATGAGGAGTAAGCAAAACTCTCTATGTTTCAAATGATATCTGGTTAGTTTTTTGTGGTAATTGACAAAACTTTTAAAGTAAATTATCGCAACACCATGAACAAAATTTCGTACTGATGTTATTCCATTGAGGACAGGCTGATTTTGCTACAACACGCATTTCCCATCAGAGACCTGCCCTATAGTACACTCAGGATTCGTCCTCAACGAGCTATGGATCCAGCCAAGGATTTGATGTTTTTTAGTCACAAGATTCAACTACTTACATTATATGCCTAAGAGACTTATCACCAGAACTTCATAGTGAATATTTGGGCAAGATGTACAGATAAATGATGTTGTATATAAATAATATTATGTCAATGTACATCACATAATACAATGAGAAATCAAAATTGTATGTACCATCATAATATGTTGTATATAATTAATATTATGTCAATGTACATCACATAATGCAATGAGAAATCAAAATTGTATGTACCATCATAACACGAATACACATTCTACCTATTTTTAATCGCATAACTGTTTGTAACTAATGATCCTTTTTTGCTGACAAATATTATCATGTGCAATTTCTTGACAAACATCATAATGTCATATAACCTGACCTAATCTCTACAGTATCATGATGATCAACCATCGAGCAGTCCTGCAAATCACCAAGGTAGGTACATCCCTAGTCCAGGTGTCACCTTTGTGATTAGCATGTTTAGCTTGGAGAACCATCATAGCAATGTTTGCAAAATTTCCTGAAGTTATTTTATTAACTGTAAGTGAGGGGAGAATAAGGAGACAAAGGTTATTGCTATGTTTCCATATTCATGGAGATAGTGTTTAGTTCGGTCTAAAAAAGTGTGGTGTAAAAGGAGTGGGATTTTTTTTTTTTTTTTTTTTGGGGGGGGGGGGGAACATTGAACATTGAATGCTTCAAAATGGTAGTAAAGTGTAATGATTAGTGTTGCTATTTCATTTTCATTCAGGAACACCTCATGAAAAGGAATAAGAGAGAGATAGAGTAGACCAATTAGGAATGAAAATACAACATAGACTACTACATGTACCAACTCTCCTAGCTAGCTGTGCCTTTGACATACACATGCTTTCTTTCTCTCTTTCATTTCAGATTGTTGCAAAGAAAATGATCGAAAGGGGACAGGGCGGTTCCATCGTGAACATATCCAGCGTTGCCAGCTTACAAGGGATCAAGAACCTTCCTGTCTATTGTGAGCACTGCACAAAATGGTGGCTGACAAAAAGTCATTCTCTAAAGCTAATTTGGTATCCTCCTTTTCTGCATGGGGAAGGGGATGGGGCATGAGTCTTAGAATAGAAAGTCTGGCCTGTTAACCGTTGTTTGTCCGATCCTACTTGATTGTGACTTGATTTTGGTTGTGACTCGAGAAGCATGGAAAATGCAAACAAACTAAATGATTTATGGAAATTTCATAATCTCCTTGGAAGCAGGTCAGAGGGTGATAATGTCAGTGAAGTTCACTGTCATTTGTTAGTACAGTTTATATGAAAACTACATTGTAATTCTACCAAGACATGGATGAATCATTATTCAAACAAATAGATGATAAAATATTCTTGGATTAAATTACTCACTTTTATTTGGTATGGAACCATTATTTAAAGATAAACTTGGAGTAGATGACTCACTTTTAGTTGGTGCACATCAGACCAGAATCTGAATTCGGTTTCATTGAATGCATATCCAAAGTATTCAAATCAACCAAAACTAGATTCTATTCTAAGCCTGCTTTGTTACATTACAACTGTTTTTTGCCACACTGTAATCAACATTTCAAGCATCATTACTTGTATCATGTGTGTTTCAATAAATTCAAATTGATGTGTGTGCACTTTTCAAGAAGCAATGTTTGCAAGCTCTTGCCCGATTTCATGCTGATCATGATTACTGGTGTTGTAATTATAGAGTGTGCACACGATTCTTCAATTTAAGAATCCTTTTCATCAAGAATGTGTGTTTCTAAGCCCTTTTTTGACTGTAAAGTATAGAGATTGATACATGACTGATCCACATCTGTCACAGGTTATTATCTTTAACCTGTTCTGTATGGGAACCTAGTGTATTAGTTCTATGGACATTTCAGAATTCAGTATGGAACGGGTTAACAAAGAGACATGGTGATGATTATGATGGTTGTGGTAATTATTATCATGGCTGTAATTATGATAGTAGTAGAAGAAATTACAATAGAGAAAATACCACAGCAAAATTGTATGTGAGGAGCTGTCAAAATCGTATGTGAGGAGCTGTCAAAATCTACTCTTGGAAATTGCTTTTTGGTATCTGAACAGGGACACCCAGCTGATGATGTCTCTTTAATGGTTTAAAACACCTTTGCAGGTATGTCACACCAAGACATTTTGTGATTGTTGGATTTTGAGTGTATTTCTGAAACACTACTTTGCTTCAACACTTCACAGAGCTTTCCACAGTCCCAAAGGCACATTTTGCTCAAAAGCAGACTCCTCTAACAAGTTTTTTCATCAGTATCAGTTGACCTGAATCATTCCTCCTAAAGGAAAGAAAAACATAGCTTCCAACTCAACAGATCCAGTGGACTTAGGTGATCAGATGTGTGAAGAAGTGAGAGACTTTTTTTTCAGCAGCCAGTAATTCAGGGACTTGTTCAAATCAGCCCAAGAATAAGCTCAAAACAAAAGCCACCATCATATCTTTGATGCAGAAAGAACAGGAATGCAACAATGACGAAATCGCCAATCTGCAGCGCAGCTTGAACGATGCAGAACAATACTCGCGCTTGAACTGCTTGCGGTTGTACGGTATTACTGAGGCAGATCATGAAGACACTGATGAAGTGGTGCTCAACCTAGCCAGCAAAGAGCTGAATGTGAAGCTGAAGCCTAAGGACATCGACAGGTCCCATCGCATTGGGTCATCCACGTCCTGTCAAGAGAGGAGAGCAGACGAAGCCCCCTAGACCTATCATCATCAAGTTTGCCTCCTACCATGTTCGCCATCTTGTCATCAGGAACAAGCGACTGAAAGGGAAACATGTTGGCATTGAGGAGGACCTGACAGCAACAAACAGGAATCTGCTACAAAAAGCAAATGAGTTGGTCAAAATGAACAGTTAATGTGATTGCTGCGTGGTCAACGGACGGAAGGATTCTGGTGCTGCTCAAAGCGACGAATGCAATGGCGGCACTGTGAAAAAGAGGATACACTCAATTACTGACTACGTAGCAAAAACTGCAAATCAGTAACCCCAACACAAATACTGCAATGTGATTCAGAAACACTCCTCATATTTCATATTTTATCATCACCTGGTGTACAATTTCAGTTTGGTCTTTTTACTATACTGCGACGACTGCCACACCTTGTTTAGTATCCTAAATACATTTCTGGCTTTGCTAAGGCGATTCTGCATGTCAATGCCTGCTCTTCCTTCACGTCTAACTGTACTTCTTAGGTAAGTAGACTGTTCTGTTGTTGAAAGTCCTTCTTTGTGAAGATGGATGGGTGAGGGGTTTGGAACATTAGCGTCATTATCTCAGTTTTCTTTTCATTTATCTACAGCCCAACTTCGTGCATGTCTACTGAGCCTTGTTGTCTTCTCTTACATATGTCTATGCGTGTGTGAGAGCAGTGCTAAGTCGTTTAAGGTGTCCACCTGATTCCCCTTGAGTGGCCTTCTGTTATTCGTCCTAAGATTCAGTCAATCGTAAGATTGAAGAGTAACGATGATATGGCACATCCTTGCCTGACTCCGTTCTTCACTGTGAAACTTATGTTGACATTTCCAACTCGACACTTAAAATTGCTATAGAAACTTTTGATAAGAAGAACGAATTGGGGAACGACTTGGGGATTTTAACTCTGTATGTGCCATGGTGGAAACCCCCTGAGTTCCACATTATTCTGAGACACCAACGTAGTCATGCTTTGAGAAAACACTCTGTTTTTCAAATCTTAACTTCTGTAACTTTTATATAGATTTCTGTTAAGTTGGGCATGTAGTGAGCAAAGTTGTAGAGAAAATGCCAAGCTTTGCTTTGATGAAAATTGTATGACAAATTGATGATTGTTTTTCTTTGAAATTACCAGTAGCTACATTACTGTGAAGGTATGACTTTTGTACACAAAACAGTGACAGAAACTTAGAATTTACAAACACATCTATTAGGGAACGCCACTTGATAGTCAATCACCACATAAAAATTCAAGCCATTATAGATTATGTGAGACAAATAGAAGCACAAGAAAAGGTTTCATTGTAATACCGCATTTGGCGATTTATCGATCGATCGGTTTGGGCGGGTTTGTGGGTTTGAGCGGAACATGCGAAGTTGGCACGCCATTGACTGAGTCAGACTGCGAAAGTGGCACATAAAGAGCTAACAATATCACCTTCTGTCCATTCTTCTGATACTCTCTTTTCATACCATATCATTGCAAACAGTAGTTAAAGTACTTCTGTTGCAAATTCTGGGTTTGCTTTAAACATATTCTGCATTCATATTGTCTTGTCTTGGTGCTTTCTCATTCTTGAGTGATTTTATAACTGCTACAATTAAAGCTTGACGAGGTTGGGTGGTATCCACTTCATGGTCGGTTTCCACCTCCTGTATGTCTGCCTCTTATATTGGTGGTGGGCTATTAAGGATTTCGTTGAAGTGCTCTGCCCAGCGAGCTTTCTTATCTATTCTGATGTAAGAACATTGCCCTCTTTATCTGCAATTGGTGTATTATTGCTTCCATGGTATTTAGCTGTGATTACTTTGTTATCTTGTACAGACCTTTCCTTGTTCTCCCTTTCTGGCTGCATCTTCTGCCTGGTCAGCGAGATCATCTACAAAAGGAGCTCTTGTCATTCTCTTCACAACTTTGTCTGCCTCCCTATACTCTTGCTTGTATCTCTCCCTCAACCTTTCTGATTTTGTTCCCAAAATCTTCTTCTTCACATCTTCTACTTTCAATAAATTGCCAGGTGTTTGGTTTTATCCATTCCTTTCTCTTCTTCTGTTTTGTTCCAAGACATGTCTCACTAGCCTGAGTATAAGTTGTCCGCAACTGTTCCCACTGAGCATTGATTTCATTGATGTGTCCTGTATGTTTTCCATATCTGCCAAAACTTGGAATCTATTTTGTATGTGGACTACAAATGCATTCTTTACCTTACAGTCTTGTTGTTTCTGCACATCAAACTGTTGCCTCATAGCTGGCTTTGGACCATTTTTGCTCAGCTTTAGCTTCACTGTTGTATTCACCTAGTGGTGGTCACTACCTACACCCGCTCCTCGTTTTACTTTGACATCTAGTAATGATCTACACCGTGGCCCATTTATTGCAAAGTGGTCAATCTGATTCTGGTCTCTTCTATTTGGGGAACAAACACCAGGTGAGTTTGTGTGTATCTTTGCTTTGATAGAAAGTACAGTACTGCCAATTACAAGATCATATACCTCAGGAAACTCGAGAAACCTTTCTCCATTTTCATTCCTATTGCGTATTCCTTCTCATCCCATTACTCTCTCATGGCCTGTTATCCTTCCCAACCTTTGCATTTAAATCTCCCATTACAATCTTCACTTCATGTTGTGACATACTTTCTATCTCTGCCTGTAGTTGATCTTAAAAGGCATCCTTACTTTCTTTCTCACTGTCATTAGTTGGAGCATTATAGCACTGTAGGATGGTGGTATTGATGTGTCTGCCTTTTAGTCCAACTCTCATCATTCTGCTGTTGATTGGTTTCCATTCCATTAGGCTCTTTTCTACTCCTTTCTTCAATATGATTGCTGCTCCAGGTGTCGGTTGTCCTCTCTTCCAGAGTACAGTACTGTTTCCCCTGTAGAGGGTTTATATTGCCCTGCTCCTGTCCATTTACTTTCGCTTGCTCCCAATAGCTGTAGATTGTAATGTCTCATTTCTGATGTTACCTGCGCTAACTTTCCTGTATCATACATAGTTCTTACATTCCAAAAACTTTGGTTTTGGTTTTGGTAGTCAAAACTCCCATCCTCCTGTCAGTAGCGTCTTTTTGGCTTTCACTACTGCCATTCATTCATGCCTCTTTTGATGGCTTTGGAAGCCCATCACACCAAAATGTGTTGTTATCCTTCGTTGCCGTTTCCGTAACAAATGTTTGTTTTTTGTTGTTGTTTTTTACGAAACAGGGTTGTTAGCCCTGTGTCCAACCCCCAACCTGGAGGACCAGCGAACACTCTCTGTCTGATCTCTCCCTTTTGACCTGTCTGGCTTGGGTGGCCCTACCAAGAGTTAGAAACTCCCGCCAGCATAGCTCTCAAGATCACAGAGACACACAAAGTCCTTGACCACTACAAAGTGGTGTTCCTCTCCGGAGGGAAAATATGTCTTGTTTAAGAAATATTTAAAAAACCCAACAGATAGTAGAAGCAAAGTGTATAAACAGTGTAGAAATAAAGTTAACAATATCATAAGAACAGCAAAATGAAATTATTATGATATTAGATTTAAGCATGCTATGAATGATGCTAAAACCACTTGGAGAGTCATTAATGAAATATGGAATTAAGAAAAAAGAGAAAGCATCATTAAGTGATATCGTGTTTGAGGTAAGTTAATCACAAATAAACAAGAAATAAGTTATGTGTTTAATGATTCTTTAGTAAAATTGGAAAAGAAATTCACAATAATGCACATTTAAACATATCTGAAAATGATTGTTTTAAGAAATATGTGTGGAAAAGTTACTGATTCTTTATTTTTTAATCCTATAACAGTTTCACATGTTTTGAATGCAGTTTTAAAATTAGATGTAAATAAATCAGCAGGGTATGATGAATTTCACACAAAAGTAGTAATAACTTCTATTGACGCAATTGTGTCTCCTTTGTGTAATATTCTTAATGCGTCTATTGAACACAACATTTTTCGTAGTGCCAAAGTGATACCTATTTTTAAGAATGGTAATAAAACGTCAATAAATAATTATACAAATCTGTCTCCATTTTATCGATTTTAAGTAAAAAAAATAGTATACGAAAAAATGATCCGTTTTTATACAAAAACATGACATTTCATATCAAAGACAGTTTGGTTTTAGAAAAGGGTGCAGTATGTCACATGCAATATATATTACCATTGAAAATCTTAGTAAATATATATGATAGTATGATTTTATCACATTTATCATATCGCAATATTGTATAGGGTAATTTCGCAGTGAATGTAACGCAGAAACTCTTTGAACTTCAAAAACGTGCAATATATGCAATAACTAAATCACATTATTTGGCACACACCGAAGAATTGTTTTTAAAATTGGATTTATTGATTATTTATAGTACCAACAAATTTCAGATTGACTAGTACAGTATTCCTTCACCAAAGAATTGATTTTCACCAAAGAACCTGATTTTTAGGTGATATGCCGTTAGCGTATCACCTATTGTGTTTGCTCGAAATCTTTCTTTCTTTATTATTCCCCTTTCTTTCTGACGAATTTTGTGATCAAAATATTTCAATAATGACTTGACCAATTTCATGAAATTTTCAGTCAACATATCTCATGACAATATCTGAGTACAGTTATATTCACATGACGATGACATACCTGAGATGCCATCTGGGCGCCATTTTGTGATTTTCAGATAATACCAGAAGATCGATCATAACTTCATAACTCAATGTCATTTCTTTACCATTTTCGGTAGACATAAAGTTCAGGTCACGTCTCATCGTGCTGTACTATGCAAATTACCCAGGTCATCACCCAGGTTCAAATTACCAAGGTCATCATGGCGCGCATATGCGCGCGTCGAAAAAAGTTGAAATGCTCAAATCGACTTCCCGACAGGTTTTTTCAACGTTTCAGACAATTTTCAGCGGTTCAAAATATTCAGTGAGTGCGCGTCCGTCTGCGCGTATTCGCGTGCACAGCGAGATAGCAACGTGAAAATGCACTTTTTTCGACTGATTTGGCCTCCTGAAACATCCGGTGACAATATCCATTGATTCTTGATTGATTTTGACCAATGACAAGGTAATGCGCTTGCGTCAAAGTTAAAATTCCGCGCGCGCGTCTATGTGCAGATATAGTGAAAAAACATGCCTTTGTTTGCTTCGCTATAGCTCTTCAAAATGACCTAGGACCTCCTGTTTTTATTACATATTCCCGAAGGATATGAGTTATAAATAACATTTCAGATATCCATGTATCAGACAAATTAGCTGACGTCATATATCAGCTGAAATAAAAGAAGTGGAATTTATTTTTTCGAAGTACTGTTTGTGACATTCATTTGCTCAGTCATTTTTGCTCGATATCCCCCCGAATTCGGATATGTTGTACTTTGGATTATTGTCTTTCGAGTCAGCATCATTGTTTTTCAATTTAATGACGTCATCATATTGAAAAATTAGGTAACATGCATAGTATCAAATTTTGCCGAGTTTAGTGTTATGTCTGTGGGAGGTGATTTGTGCCCATTCATGCATAAACTTGATGACGTTCTAGATCCTGTATCTCAGTTGATTTTGCTCCATTTCCTCTGAAACTTAAATATGTTGTTGCTGAGACAATTAAGCTGCAGTAATCATGCATTTTATTTTTTCAAATCTCCTCATCAGATTGACAATTTTGCAGCTTAAAACTGAAAATGAGAATGGAATGTGAACGAAACGATTCCTGATTTATCTTTCACATATAAGCTTACGTTCCACATATTTTTTTTTTTTTTTTTTGAGGTGTATAGCTGGGAGGTTAAAGGTGCTGTCTCTGGCGCCAGAGACGCAAGGTTGCACACTTCCGGATTCGAACCCCACAAGAAACAAAAAACCTCCTTTCTTTTACTTTTTTTTTTCAATGGAGTAATTCCACTTTCTTATGTAAATGCACCCACCCACACACACACACACGCACACACACACACACACACACACACAATATCACTTTCTTTTTGTTTTGGAGACTGCATTGCTTCCACTGCTGCAAAATTTTGCAGGCTTATAGAGTTTGTCAAACTGATAATATATGACGACGAGATGGGACATAGCCCTCTTGGTTATATGCAAATAATGTTCAAAGTTAATATTTGAAAATACAAATGTTAAAGTCAAGGTGACTCTTAAAGACTTTTTTCGCCCTGTTTCATTTCTCTTTTTCTTTCATTTTGAAGACATATTGGTAAATATTCAGTTAGATAGCCTGTCAAATTGACTTGCTAAACTCGCACACGCCGACACACGCATGAAATTTCCTTTTGGTTGCATGGCAGAAACAATATGACTTGAATTATGTAGGTATAAAGAACTGGACTTCACAAATGTATCTCAATATAACTTCAAGTCGCTATTTTACATCATTTTCGTTGTCGATCACGGGTGACTGATATCTGATTACCCCTAGTGTAACACCTAACTCGTCTTCAGTGACGAGTTTCATATCTCATTTAATGATTACTTCATCTATAATTTTGATGTGTATATGTATGCTATACCAGAGCCCAGTTTTATGAAGAGTTAAAACTGATTATATAGTTGATTTCAACTGTAAGTCTATGGCAGCCTGTGTGGTAAGGAAATCTAAAATCGATTTTATCTTTTGATAAAACGGGGCCCAGAAATTCCCATAAGATGTATATTCCTCCTTATAGATATAATTTCTCGAGAACAGTGATTTCTTATAAAGGTCCTGTATTTAATTTGGAATAGCATGGTAGATAAGGTTAAACATTGTTCTCCTTTAAGTGATTTTAAAAGGAAGTATAAATTTTTATTTATTACAGAAAGAATAATATGTAATATTCTCTGAGATTATTATACATGTAATTTTTATTGATTGCCTGTTGTTTGTTCATGTATTGTTTGTTATTGTTGTTGTCGCTGGTTAGCTTGTTTGTATTTGTCTTCTGAGTTCACCAGTAAACCTCTGTCGTGATCAGTGTTTTTTTCTTATCTTGCCTTGTCAGTGCTGTCTTCCAAAAAAAAAAATTATTTCTTTTTTTTAAGTTTCATGGTGCCTGACTGTCTTTTTCCTTGTCTCCGTTCATGTTCATTTATGTGTATTTGTCTTCAATAACGTTAAGAAACACAATTTTTAAAATGCAAACTTGTAAGATGCAGTCCACCAGGGGTGTGACCTTTGACAGGCCAATGGCCTTTGTCATTCACTCACATCTGCTGCAGTTCTTACTGTTTTTATTGTATTTATATATTGCTGTAACTATTCCTTGTACTGTTTGTGTTTTGTTTTGTGTATTTCCATGTTATGTTGTGTACATGTTATACATACATGAATATAATGTCTTTGTGCATTTTTTTTTAGGAGATGTGAAATGAATTGAATTGAATTGAATATTCATGATAATATAATATCATAATTGTAATTTCAATGTAAGTAATCAGTAATATCACATTTTTATATTATTTTTATCTTTACTATCATTGTTACTATCATAATCAATGGTAGGGGAAGTAGTAGACCAATGATTGCTTTTGTCATAAAAATGATTTTTAACAACACTATTATCATCATCTTCATATATACTCATCTGTCCATGAATACAATCATCATGACATGTAAAAAAGGATGAAATATTTTGTTCCCAAATGCATTTACTGTAAAGGTAACAATTTTTCGTTGCATGAAATATATACAAATTGTAGTTGCCAACTTTCTTTTTTGCTGCATGCAATTTTTCGTGGATTGCCAGTGGCATTCAAAGCATATAGTGTAGACTAGAACTTTTGTGTGCAATTTTATTTGCGAATCTTGGCTCTTGCAAAATTTGCAGAATTAAGATGTATATGAACATTTCTGGTCATATTGTAGACAATAATTAAGAAAACTATCATAGCAAGCAATGATTTGACATGTGTTGCTTTAATAAGTGACCATACTGTTGGTATAGCTCCAGTGGCTGAAACTATTAAAGGTCCAGTTTACCTTTGGGAGCAGTGATTTCAAAAATTTTCAAGATATCATATTTGATGCATATGTGTAGGTCTGTTGTATCATAAAACATCCTACCATATTAAATATTTGCAATAAAACCTAAAATATAAGGAGATATCAGGGTTTTTCTCAATAAACCGTAACTGTATACGGTTTAGTCTGGAAAATTTTTTATTATAACTATTGTTCACATTTTGTGTATTTAACAACACTTAACATCGATTATACGGATTCAAATTTTGACAGTGGCTGTTTCTATCCCTAACTCACATTTTAGAACTATTTTATAGCACTAATGCTTTCATCTGCAAATGGTAAATTATGCCTTTAACGTGGTTGCCACTTCATTTTGTTCTCTAGCATCAACAAAAGGAGCACTGGACTCATACACCAAGGTGGCAGCACTGGAGTTTGCACAACACAAGGTGAAGTCTTTCTCTGAATGCCGGTTTCAACACATACTATTAAAAGATGCTTCTTTCTGTAATGTCTCCTCATTTGTGCTGCTGGGATTAGCTCTCATGTATAAGATGAATGCCAGCCACACTACATCTGTCAAGCACTCTCATTGGCTTGCAGTTGACTTAATTTATGATTTATCACCTTTAACCTTTCTGAAGTCACCTGTGCTGGATATTGGAAGACGACAACAATAATTATAATTCAAAGCATTGAAGGTCATTCTTCTGCAGCTCTTCGAGAACCTTCAATATCCCCAAACGAGATTCCCAATGTCAAACAACTGACAGGTAGCTAATGAGCTTGTGTTGTATCAAGGAGAATACGTATCTCTTTTCTACAGAAAATTGCATGTGCCATCAAACAATGCAAAATATCAATCAGACATGAGATTTGAATAGAGCATGTACTTGGCTCGCAAACTCTTTAATCATAGACTTTATAAGGGCAGCTGAATAAAGTCTGCTAAAGTCAAAATCTAGTGAGCTCAGCCTTGATTACTACATCATTTGCCATAATGAGTTTTATAGCAAAACAAGAGCACTACATTGCAAAAGGGGAACTAGACAAAAATGCACACACAAGAAATTCTAATCTTCCAAATGAAAAGGCATTTTATATTTTGTGGTCAGTATTACACAAATAAATATGAATATAGCAGGAGTACGGACTCTCTTGTTCCCGTTAGGAATGAGTTGATGAAAAGAGACACTCATTGCCACTGTGTGTTTAGGTCAGTTGAGACTTGTGCAGTCATGACAACATTGCTTCATCTATACTTGTGGTTTCAGCTGCTGTGGCTGATGTTCCATTTCTTTAAACTTTTAAGCCTGATATACCTTCTCTATATTTCTCATTTTTAATTATTATTATTTTTAATTTCACTTTTCTTTATGCATGTAAAGCCAAATGAAGTGTGGTGTGGAATTTCACTTCTGATACTGCTGGTGAAATAGATGTATTTAACGTAATGTATTTTGTTAAGTATAACAACGTTAATAACAATAGCAATAATAGAAGTAGTATTAATAATGATAATGATAATAATTACAAGAGTAATAAGGATAAATAGGAAAGTAGTGTCATGATTATTGACATTTTTATTGCTTTTTGTAAGATCATCATTATTACCTTCATTTTTACCGGTCTTGTGATTATCAGTAGTCGTTGTAGTTGCATTATATACATGTAAGAAAGGAGGACATAATGTGTTGGAATAGCAGTACAGTGAAGGCTGTGTGTTTGGCTTTGTCTTTTGATACCAGATTCGAGTGAACTGTGTGAATCCAACAGTAGTCTTGACCCCACTGGCCAAGAAATTCTGGAATCAATCCGAAACCAGGGACAGCATGCTGGCCAGAATCCCTCTCGGCAGATTTCTCGGTAACCAGTCTCTTGTCTTCAGTTGCATGGCAGAATGACATTAAAGACATTATTTACCATTTGCAGATGAAGCGAAAACCCAGCTTTAGTGCTATAAAATACTAGAATGTAAGTCAGGAATGGAAACAACCAATGTAGAAATTTCAATCAGTATAATCAATGTTAAGTATTGTTCGATATACGAAATGTGAACGATAGTTAAGGACTTATAACAAAATTGTTTCTAAACTAAATCGTCTACAGTTATGGTTTATTGAAAAAATGTGTGATATCTCCTGATATTTTAGGCTTTTTTGCAAAATTTTGATGTCTTGTGATACAACTGACCTACACATATGCATCAAATATGATAACTCTAACTTTTTAAATCACTGCTCCTAATGGTAAACAGTATCTCTAAGGCTGCTGACTCTGTAAAGATGTTTATGCCCTACTGCTTACCGATACTTAACTAGTCATTTGAGGAGCTTATCCAGTTTTTGTAAAATGTACCTCCCCACACAAATTCACTCTCACTAATGAGTTTCCTATATAATCCTAAGCCAGGAAATTTGAGATGGATCCATTTCAGCAGCAGGATGGTAGTAACATCTTGCCAATCGTATGAAGAGTTAGCAATGTTTCACTTTTATTTGACCAGTATCTAGATATTTTCTAACCTGGTTGACCCAGATAATGCATTGATCGCTTATTACGAGTGCTGTCTACAGGCAAGATTTGAACTGATTTTGTTTTCTACTTTTTTATCATACCTGCAAAAGAAGGTAAAGTTTGGTTAGTTTTAAATCCAAATTTGCAATTAGGTACAGGGATTACCGCCAAAACAATTGTGAAAATGAAAGATTCAATACTTGATTCACTAGCATTTACTGGGTGTGGTATCCTTTCTCTCCTTAGACACGATTAAAGCTACCTGTTGAATCCTATTGGTGAAGATAATTATCTAAACTTATCTTTGTTGGAAATATCCCTCCTTTTGTCCCATTTGTGTTATTTGTGAGATCCATGACTGACACTGTTGTGTTTGTTTGCTTGCTTTATTCATGGTTTGCTTGATATACAACATGAAAAAACAACAGAGGTTGAAGACGTTGTGAATCCGGTCCTGTTCCTTCTGAGTGACAAGAGCGCTATGATTAACGGCATCACCTTACCTATTGATGGGGGCGCCTTTGCTGCACTCGTCTAGAGAGGGAGACCTACTTGGATTGGATCGTCTTCCTTCCCCACAAGCCCCCCCCCCCCCCCCCCCCCCCCACCCCTCAACATAGTTGAGCACAGAGTTGGTTTATGATACTACAGTGCAGAAAAGTGACACATTCCAGCAACTCATCATTGAAAAAATACTCATGACTACAATCAACCTTGCTTAAGCCGACCTTGCATTAGTCGAGTAATTGCCTTTATATTCTATTGATTCTAATCCCTGATAAGTCGAATTTTCTCTGTGTCAAAGCTATTTCTTCAGTCCAAATAGATTTAGGCAAGGTTGATTGTATTTCTCATGCCAATTGTACTGTAGCGTGATTGTTGAATGGAATCCATTCCTTAGACTAGGCTAGGCTAGGCTTGGATAATATGGGAAAATGATGACACTTCTGGTAATTTCAAGGAGTCGGTTTTAGACCACATCCCCCTCCCCCTCTTTCCCTCTTTCCATTTAGAGAAGAAGTCTGGGTGTCAAGTTATTACGAGAATACTTCATTGCCTTTGAGTCTCCGTAGTTATGAAGATAGGCCTTCTGTTTTAACCCTTTTCGTACAGGATCCTGATGTGTCCACTTCAAGCTTTATCAGCATTTCAGAAGCATGCAGAGAATGGGTTAATACATTGCAGTCTGAAGGTTTAGCAGTCATTCATTTTGTGACATACGCTACAAGTGGTGGTAATTTACAAAGGAATCACTCAAGTTGGCTATGTATAAGATACAATGTACATGGTTGAATGTTAGGAGAATGTGAAAGAAGCTGTGTTATTTTTTGTACCTTGTTTTGTACATAGAAGAATCTCACCACATTTTACATGTATAAGACTTTTTTTTTGAGAAATACAGCAGGCAATATCTTTCAAACTTATTTTTAGCCGATTTGACAGAAGTGACATTTGGTAATTAAAGTGCATATTTTGCTCATGTTAACTGTCTGAGCACATAGATAGTATTGCATTGCCTGCACATGACTGCCAATGCACAAACAGACATTAATAAATGTATGGACAATTGTATGAATGTATGTATGTATACATGTATAAGTACGTTTATACTGGTATGTACAATGTATGAATAAATGTGTGTGCGGTATGTATGTATCTATGTATGTATGTATGTATGTATGTATGTATGTACAACACTGCCTGTGTTTGAAAGTAGCATGTAACAGATTAAATTGTCAAATATTAGCAAAACTTTGTGGAATAAGACTTTAGGAATTACAGTATAACTGTAGACTATAAAAAATATACCAAGCCAAAGAGTATATCTTTAATAATGAGTCATATCTTTTATCATGATAATGGTGATGATTGCATTACAAATAATGTACAGCAATTAGCACACTTGTTGTTTTCTCAGGGAATATCTGAGTGTATATGTGCGTTTAAGAGCCAGTTTCTCAGTGAATTCAGACGACAATTTTTTTTTTCCACTGACATGGTCACCAACCTTGAATAAAGAATCTCGCTTGTACAGGTGCATTTCTTTATACAGCTGTACATGTAATGAATAAATACATTTCCTTATGCAGATCTAGAAACCGTTTCCATTAACCTGTACATCCTCAATGCAATGTTGAATCTAGTTTGCATACATTTTTTGTTTCCATGCTGGGTACGACTTGGGCAAGCTTGCTGGTTGTCCAGGACAACCTTTGTGATTAAGGTATGCATAAGATTTGAATAATTGATGTTGGTATAGCTTGGACATTGCCATGGAATATAATGTATACACAACTGTCGTTTGCTAGGATGAGCAAGATGTGGGTTTTTCATGGTATCCTTTGTTACTGATTTATGGATGACTTTTATTGAATACATCCTGAAAGTGATCAATTCCTTTGTAAGAAGAGAGTATCCACAGAATGTTAACCCTAACTAGGCCGGGCTATTTAGGTTGACTATATTGCTAAATTTAGCAATTTATGCTAAATTATGCTAATTTATGCATAATGTGCATGAAATCAGACAGTTTGGTGTAAATCACTAAATAAAGCTCAAAACAGGCAAGTTTTTTGTGTAAATATTCTTTTTACTGTCCTTAGCAAATGTAAGAGAAAAAATTGTGCCATCAGAAAAAAATTTCTTAAGTATTTTATTGTTTTTTGAATTTCTTATGCATTTCTTTGTTTTTTCGACTTTATGTTTTTCATTGTTTTTTTCGATGAAATTTGTCCGCGTAATTGTTCCGAACAAGAAAATTTGTTATTAATTGATTTTAATCAATAAAACCTCAAAATAATCATGCTTTTATGAAATTTGCCTGTAAGCACAGTTTGCATTGAAATTGTACACGAATTCACGTTTTTGAGCAGTTTTTGGTCTGACATGCACGTACATATTTATGCGCAACTTCGGAACCGCGCGCCCGGGCATCGCAAATTTGGTGTCAAATGATGCGGGAGACTCGAAAGAAAAAAGTCATGAAACGTCGCGGCGATTGCTTTTCACGATAGCTATACATCGCGCGGAACGTCGGGGGGGGGGGGGGGGGGGGGGGCTCGGAGGCCCCCCCCCCCCCCCCCGGCCTAGTTAGGGTTAATACATGTACTCTACAAATCAGCTGCATTTCTGATCTGTCAGTTTATTCAGTATACCTTGCCTTAGTATATCTTTCAGTCTAGAAAATGAAATATGAATATTTTTTTTTGTTGCTTTTGTTTTTATCAACTTCTTTGTTTGTTTTTCGAACCAAATATACATTATGTACCTTTTTTTTTTTTTGGGGGGGGGGGGTTGCAACATTCACTATCATTTGATTATAAGTGGTTGCCTACATATCGCCACAATGTTACAAGGTATGAAAGTTGCAAACTTTAAAAAAAAATCTTGAGATTAATTTTTCGAAAGATGTATCCTTTTTTTTTTTATTAAGCTGATTAAATTTGTCGGCTTGGATTAAAAAAAAAAAAGAAGTTATTAATATATTTCCATGTACAGATATAGCATAATAGTGTAATACACATGTAGTACATGTATAATTCCATGAAATTGATGTATCGTTCTCAATATGCAACTCGCTTGTTAAGTTCCGTTTCGGCAGTCCATATTTTTTTTTACATAAACTTTGCAGATATTGCGTCTTTCAGTAATCATGTCATGAGTTGAACATTAAATACTAAATCAAAAACATTCTTCATTCAAAACTTGCTTCATGTATTGTTATAAGGTACCACCAACGCCTCCGTTACTCTAAGCTCAAAGTGTCTAATTAAGACACTCATTCACGTATCATGCGAGAGACAAAAAAAAAAAAAGGGAAGAATGTTAATGTCCTTTCTTCATGACCCTCACCGGCAGAAGCTTCTATAGTTTGAACATGATAATCGAATGGAGTGCTATCATGATAGTTTGTAAGAGGGTACTGCACTTACGGTACTCTAAAATAGCTAGTACAATGGTATGACTCTACCCTTTAAACAGTCTCGACTGCGTAGGCACTCGCCTGATCAATCACGTTTTCACCACACCGCCAAATCTTTACGTCTCTCTTTCGAGACAAATTCCTGCAATTTCAGTTAGTATACTATTCAGCTGTCATCAAGAATTAAATCAATTGCAATGATATCCGTACTTTTATAACGATTACATACTTTTCGGTATCCTCTGTTCGGGTGATATTCTCTTCACTGTTGATCATTGAACACACAAAAGTCATCTCCCGTATTCTTTGCAAACCGATTTGTGCGCTGGTGAGCATTAAAGCAAATGAAAGATGAGATAAAGAAGTTAGCATGCAACAAAGAAGAATTGAACGTCCTTGGCGTGTTTACCACACATATTGCAGTGAGCTTAAAGTCGGCAATCCTGGACTCATAGTCGTGTTAGGAGCCTATAGACTTCACTATTATCATCATACACTTGCCGTTTCTGAGGTTGCTGAACTATGCAAGGCTTTTATGGAAATGCTATAATGACTGTGGTGATACAGATGATGAAGATGAAGATGATTATGATGATGATAATGATGATAACGATATTGTTATATAATTCTACTGCTGCTCCGACTCTTCTACTTCTCATAATATGGATGTTGATGATGTCATACCACTATGAAATAACACTGATATTGATTGTACATGAATCTTATTAGTTCTAATGATAAGAATTATAATTACCATACATTGTAACGTGAAAATTCACTTTTACTTATACGCCAGCCACCTTGAACATTAGTTGTTTCTGGATGTAGTACCTGACGAATATGCCAACTGATGATAAAAGGAAATTGCATTGACACGACAATCTGTTAAAGGTGCCATGTATATCTCACGTTGACTTGATATGTGACTCCCGAACATTACACAACAAACGGGACTTATGGAAGAACGTAGGCCTATCAAGTATGCAATCATTATCATTCCTTTCAGAGTTAACATGTGATCTTCAACGTTGCCCCCATGGGTTGATAAATGTTCTAATCCTGTTTTCTTACAGCAGAAGGACTCCAGTACTGATTATAGGAAGGACATTGTCGCGTCCAGAACACAGTCAGGAATAACATCCAGGGTGGATTTATCAAATCGATTGATAACTCAATGGTAGATTCATGCGTCAAATAATGGAGATCATAAGCTGTATAAATTGTATCGGCTGCACATGCATGACATAGTTATAATTCTCATGCGAGTATGATCCCAACAAGGAGATAGCATATCGTATAGTGTACAGAAAGCATAGGTGTCCTTCACGATGAAGATGTAAAGGGGGATTAAGTCTTCCTGTGGCCAGCGTTGTCAATTCGGTATTTGCCGAACTGATTTCTCAAGCTGTGTGGGCGGTGTTTGTCTCCCAAAGCGATTGTATTGATTCAAAGGAGTGAACGAATCGAAGCCTGCACTATAGCTATGACGGAATATTGAATAACACGCATTTTGGACTTTGCTCTCGTTCAAGCCAAGAAGTTAACATAATAGAGGTAGCAATAATGACTTCGCTACACCATGTTGCCGAAGAAACAGTGTTGGATATCCGTGCAATGCCAACATTTTAATCATAATACCGTCAACTGTGTTGCTTTTTCAAACAAATATGATACATTAATTATGCGCGTATTCTATCAGAAAATAAGTCACTTACCAGGAAGAAGAGATTTTTTACCTCCCTGCTTGGACATCTTTGATTAACTGTTTTGCAGTAACGCAGCATTTAAATCAAACATTTGCGGGATCTCTGGTTACAATGAGTATCCTTAGGGTCGGCTTCCAAAAACAGTTACACGCCACGCGTGTGAGAACCTTAAAAACCTTTTATGCAATCTCAGATTAAATGCCTCGGTTCTGAATTAAAAAGAAAAGAAAGGAAAAGAAAACTAAATCCTATACATTACACTCTGGTGTGCACGAGATTATAATGTGGGTTTTTTTTTTCTATACAAAGAATGCAATAATATAGCACTATGCACACTATACGAAATGAAAAACTCATCATAGCTGAGCATTACTTTCGTTGAAATTATGCTGTTTGAGATGAATTACTGCATGGTACTTTAATATAATGTATTATGTGTGTTGGCATATCAATGTATTTTTATTTTGGTATTACAGTTTTTCTATTTTACTTTGACAATAACATGAGATGAATAAAGAAAGATGAAAAAGTAGTAAATAGACATACAGAGAGAGAGAGAGAGAGAGAGAGAGGGGGGGGGGGGGTAAATGAACTACGATGGCACGTAAAATTGATCAGTTTTATGGCCATGACTGAATGTATAACATATTATTTGCAGAAATGATGTATCACCCCGAGCTGTTAGCAGCTCCCCTCACTTTTTACTCATGTCACACTGTTTTGATAACATACGATAACAAGGCAGAGTTGATACCCATTCGTCCACATCATGCCATATCGAAGGTTAGGTTTATTAATGATTCCATGTCGTCACATTAGTGCCCTGTATCATGCTTGATTTTTCGCCTTTGTTATTCCGACATACATGTATTATGAATTATATCACACAATACTTGCTCCTCGTGCTAGCTGTAATGATAATGGCTTGTGTACTCATTTTTTGAGCTCCTTTGACCAAGGAGGTTGGAGAGATAGAGTCGCAACAGTTTCATTCCTTTTGATCCCATGTTTGATGCCGCCTCTCAAAAAGTGTATAATGAGATGTGTCAAACTGGATATGTCGAAGAGACAGGAAGACCAATGGATTCATATCTTATTGCATAATACAACTGTACTCTCCTTTCCTTCTGATTTTGAAGCCAATTCGACCACGGTGTAGAACATGCAAGTCCTCATTTCCTCTTAAAGAGGGACGAATAATAAATATAGTCACAAAAATGGCAAATGAATAGAATTTTACAGTTCCACATAAATTGTGTGCACAAACAGTAATGCCACGGTCACATTTACAAACATTGTAAATCACACGAAGGATATACAATGTATTGTCATCGACTCACAATGTTCTCCGTCTGGCTTGCACACAAAATCTCCACTATATCTCATGTACCGTTCCAACTGCATTTAACGAGCAAAGAATGTTTCCCTGGCATTGAAATACTGCATATTGTTGTTGGAACGTTTTTTCCCCTTCTTCTCGGCTTCTTCATCCCTCTAAATCCTCATTGACAAAAACCAATAATGATTTCAGAACAATATAGGCATGCGATAGCCCTACATGTAGACCCACACGGCAATGCGGGTGACTACGGTGTAATTCCATGCAGGCAAAGTATGCAAGTGCATCATTTTATATTTCATTTTCGATTGTTAGCCATATCACCGTCCTACGGAACCAAGGTGAAATTTCAATTTTATAACTTTCTTATTCTGTGTCACTTCTGCCTCTCTTGTAGTAATAGTAGTTGACGCAACCCTGGGTCGTGCTGTGACCTACGTCCTACCCCCCCCCCCCCCCCCCCCCCCCACTTTCAGGTCGCGTGCATGCACACGTACATCGATCGGTAGACCATTCTTCTTTTTTTTTTTTCCTTTTTTTTTTATAGCGGCCACACCTCCCTCTTGCCGTGCCGCGCCCCCCCTCGCGCCCCCTAAATTAGCCAATCACAACCTCGCGTCACCATTATTACAATGACACCATAGCACTATGGAGAGCGAGGTGCTTGATTATTCCATTTCATTCAAAATTTCGATTCTACATTCTAGAGAAGGTATCAGTTCCTTCGATTGCGTAGAATACAATAACAGCACGAAGTCATCATACTAATAAGAGGAGAATTTACACGAATGTGGTGATATGTTGCCTTGCTGAGATGTACCGATGATTGTACTGTTTACAGCATGCATTACACCGGGGGCGTGGTCGATCGTGCCATGTTGTATGGCGCGCAGGGGTCGAAGTTGAGACACGTGTACTGCGCGAGTCGACTATCGAAAGCCGATGATGCCATATTTTACATATTCTTTATACCAGGAGCAGTGTACGCAGTACGTGTGAATCGCATGCATTTAAATGCCAGTGCTGATCACACTTCGTTGATCAACAATAACCACGATTATTTGGATTGTGTCCTTCTTTCACATTGTTTCATCCGATGGTATGTCTGCATCCAAGGATAGCCTATATGAGTTGAAACTGACCAATTATAATTTATTAGGAAGAAAAAGAAATCCCCTGAAACATTGAAGTAAAAGATGATTATAATGACTAGTTCGAGCAAAACCATGATAAGCGAATGTAGTATTGGTCTTGGAGTTTGTTTGTTTGTTTGTTTTTTCATTATCGCTTGGCATTTCTGCAGATAGACGTTTCTGTAATGCTGTTAACAATCTGTGATTGTTTCTTCTCTCTTACAGGCTAGTAACGAAGCATTTCTTAACATGTTACCTCTCCCATCAAGTTCCTCATAGACAGTGGAATTTACTTATAAGTTGTTGCTACAGGTAGGGCTAGCCTCCGGAAAGCTTGCTTGTAAAGGTCTTTGTGAACAAAATAAATCATGCATATGAATATGAATTCATTACCGATAGGGCCCTAACGATCTATTGCATAAACAAATGACAAAGTATTTTGATGATTCCCCTCTTATTTTCTTATAGACTGAATATTTTTATAGACTGAATATTTGAGCATATTCAACATAATACTTTGTAACAGCATGGAGCTACCAAGTAGCTCCATGGTAACAGAATAGTTCATGACCAGCAAACCCATGCATAAAGATAATCAAGGCAGCCGCGGGAGGAGTTGGTACACAGACCTGTTTACGATCCTATTCAACACGAGTATTTTGTCTATTGAAACTTGAACTGTAGGTCTAAGTAATAAGTTCATAGGAACGAAAGAGCAAGGGGAGAGGGATTATCCTCAGAAGTACAAAAAAGGACCGTACTTTCAGAATGTACAGTGTTGAGCGATAAAAGACTAGGCCCGGACCAAAAAAAAAAAAAAAAGAAGAAAAAAAAAAAAAGGAATTGTCAGGGACTCTTTGCCTTCAGCCCTGATATATACATTTTTTTTTTTCGTACAGAGACGGAGAACATGTACATTTTACAGAAATGTAGATAACATTATGGATCTGTGTTCTTAGTTTTATTTGACAAGCAACCTAACAGCTCCGACATACCAGACCAAGGCAACGGGAGCTGGGGGGGGGGGGGGGTGTTGTTCCAGCCTCCGGCCCCCTCCCTTCCCCTTTCCCAGTTTAGTTATATTGATTTTATTTGGTAACTGCTCGATCCGTACAGTAGGCCTACATGCTCAGAATGATGAAATAATGTTCTCACAGGCTTACCATAGAGAATAGCTGGCGATCACGCAAGGAACAGCAACAATGCGAGGGTGCTTCCCCCTAGTGTCAACGAACTCTCTTGGACGATCTTATTCGCAACAAGAGAGGGGTAGTAATTTTATTTTCAGTTACAGAACAACAATTTCGACTTTTGTTTGCACCTCTGTAACTCGTCTCTTACTTTATTATAACAAAAGGAGTTACTTTTGTCAAATTAAACGTAATACACAACATGATTTGTTCCAGATTATTCTGAAGTTCGAAGAGAAATACCCGTAGCTGTACATAATGCACTGAATGGATCCAGGTCATTAATATTCACAGGAGCTCATGCAGAGAGGGCCTCGGAAGAGAGACACGACCGCGCACGCTTGGCGTGTAATCTCATCAGCAGTGAGCTCACGATTCGATCTCGACCATATCTCTGAAATGTAGAAATTTCTAGGCCCTGTGATGCAGAGTCTCGACCTCACTCTGCATGGGTCTACTACCGGTAGATGCTGCTCGGATCGCACATAAAGGGTCCGGATAATACAATTTGTACATTAAATTGTACTAGCGATATGTCATTTCACATGACGGAAATACTGGAAATAGGAATGTGTGGACTGTTATGACGTTTGATTGAAGATGCCGCTACTACAGTAACACTGCATTCAGCCTGCATGATGCGTTGTTTGCCGGTCCCATAAAGCCAGGAATCACATACACTAATCATTGCAGGGAGAGGTTCGTTCTGACTGGTCACTGCCCTTTGTTTGCTTTTTCGACAACTGTGAGTGTGTTACATAATAGTTCATACAACTGTGGTATTTTGCCCTGAGATCGTGCCAGCTCAAATCAGTTATCTGTCAAAGGCTTGATCTTGTTTCGATATGTTGCCGCCTAGATGATAGCAGGAAGCTGTGCCTGTAGGAACAAAGTCACGACTGTGCCTACGGATCAGACCTCCACCTCGTTTCACTGCAGTCGAGTGTAGCTCTCATTCTGTTTTATCTCGGATAATTATTATTCATCATAGCAGACAAAAAGCAAAATATAGAAAACCATGGTGCGCTCGTTGATCAGGGATCTCGAGGAATCCTTCGATTCCCAAAAGCAGCTGGTGTGGTTCCATCATAACTGGTGGCTGGCCTTTGTGTTTTCTGGCGTATACTTCATCGGTGTGTTCAGCGGTCGAGCATGGATGGAGAGTCGGCCCAAATTCGACCTCCGGCGTACTCTCGCTGCCTGGTCCGCCGGGCTAGCGCTGTTCAGCATCCTCGGCGCCGTGGTCACCATTCAGGATTTTGTGGGCTACGTGGCCGAGGTCGGGTGGCACAGCTCTGTGTGCGACGCCACCATCTTCGACGGAAAAATCGGGTTCTGGGTGTGGCTCTTCATCCTCAGCAAAGTTCCCGAGCTCGGCGACACGGTGTTTATCGTCTTACGGAAACAGAAACTCATGTTTCTACACTGGTACCACCACATCACCGTCCTCCTGTACGCCTGGTACTCCTACCGAGATCACATAGCACCAGCACGGTATTTCATCACCGCTAATTTCACCGTACATGCTGTCATGTACAGTTATTACGCCTTACGAGCATCGGGGATCTTGAAAATCCCGCGTCAAATAAACGTTACGATCACGCTGATGCAGCTCATCCAGATGGTGATCGGCTGCATCGTCAACATCTACGCTCTGCTCCAGCTTCAGGCAGGGAGAAAGTGCGACACCAATATGAGAAATATTGCGTGGTCCCTCATCATGTACTTCAGTTACTTTGTCCTTTTCGCCCAGTTTTTCTACGACGCATACATCCGCAAACCGGTTAAATCCAAGGAACCCCCAAGTTCTGCGATTGCGAATGGAGGCAGGAAGAACAACAGTTCTGTGAAGATCGATTAATAATCAAATTCTGTTGAATCAGTCTGTCATGTTCTGTTTAAAACTACCGAAAAGAAAATACACTGATGTGTCTACCATGTGTATTGTAAGTACTGTATGTGAATATTATTTGAGATGACTCAATCGTTAAGACTCCAGCTTTTTTAATGTGAATGCATTTCAAAACTTGAGCAATGTATCCTTAAGTAGATATAGATCTAGTAGTATATAGACAGTCTATTCTATTTCATAGGATTCGTTTCTAACGTTGCAAATGATATTGTTTACCGATTAGTATTGTGAGAAGAGGATATTAAAGCTATAAAAAAAACTAACTAAAGCTCTAACCAGCATGCAGACAGAAACTGCAGTTCCGCGCCACATTTAGTTGACTGGCTTGAATAGAGCGAAATCTGACAAAGAAATGATATCTAAATTGGACTTTTTGTTTTATGGTATACATTTTATCGCAACTTCAACTCCTTCCTCGTGTAAGTGTCATTATTGTTAAATTTTTGCATTTTTGCAATTTAACATCTCATGCGAAGACATCTCATGCGAAGGACAAAACGTCTTCTTTTGATTCTATGTGAAAATAGAAATAAAAATCAGTGAGCAAATTATGACTGGTGACGGACAATGCGTGAATGCATGGTATCATTATACCGCTACGTCATCTAACTTTGAATAGAAGCTCATGTAGTACGACTACTGATATGACTTTTTGGTGAATTTTACGTGTATCAAATCATCAGGGACTTTATCAAAGTGTGATGATCCTTCAGTATTCACCGACCATCAACACAACTTGTATCATTTACAACGCCAATAAAGCGCCTAAATGTATGTTGTATTAAGGCACACCACTTCCAACACACCATGCACATGTCTCCGTTGGCAGTATTTCATGCTCGAATTCCTTATCTGAACAGCCCCATGACGTCTAGAAAAGTAATGTTCAGTCACTTTATTAAAGGGGAAACACGTACAGGAAATACACTGTATAGTCAGTGGAGTGCACCATGAGTGAGTGCATGCAGCCATATCAGTAGAGAACATCAGAGAACGTTTCACGAAAATATGACAATCCGTTCAAAGTTATGAATTTCGCTTCAAGAAAAAAAAAAAGTTATCAATTCGTTTCGCTGCCGCCATTGCCGGATGAATGGACTATAACAGTTTGTGATGTCCCTGCAGAATAACGATATGGAAAACTATGTCTGAGAGATTTCCACAAAATTTCATTATAATATTTTTTTTTTCTACCGTTTAGAAAGCAGGAGTAATACTAATGTTTACTGTGCTTGATATGTATCAACAACATGTCAAAGGAACGTGCACTGTTCATAAAATCAAGTTTTATGAAAATTATCTTACTACTACAGGCTGTATTATTCTGCAGTCAGTGTCACACCCTGGTGATGTTGTAACCTTTTCATCCAGCGGCAGTGTCACTAAATCTTTAAACATGTGACTTGTAATATGTGAACGGATTATCAAATTTTCCTGAATCTTTCACTAATGTTTTCTTCAATACACTGTACTGCTGTATTTGCTCAAACATTTTGGGAAACTTCCCCTTGCCATGATTTTGTTATTCAACCACTCAGTGAATTGTAACCATATGCTGCTTTGAATAACGACGGCAAAACGTGCAACGTTGTAAGTCCATGCAATGCCATCACAGTGAAAGTGCAAGATTTTGCTTTCTGTTATTTTGGCTATTGAACATTTATGGATTTTTGTTTTAAATGCTGTTTTTGGAAAAAGAACTCGTAAGTCTTTTAACCACTCAAAAAGAAGAAAAATTGAATTACCTCCATTTTTCAGCATATGATTCCTCTCCCCTTATTTTTTCGTGTATGCTGTCAAAATTAATGCATTCCGACTCCTCTTAGTACTCTCCATAGTGGTACAGTTGTATTTTCGATGACTAAGTTTACATCGGATAGTAATACACTGCAAATGTGATAACGCGGTGATCATGTGGAATGTTAAACTCCATTGGTCTAAGTCCCGAGAGCACAGTCTACAGCATGTTTTGGGATCAAATTCCAACACATTCTCATAGTAAATGCATTAACATTCCATGTTATATTGTGAAATTTCGACTGAATGCGAATGAAAACATGAAATTTGATGTGATAATTTTCAAGGCGGTAATCGTATTAATGACAATTTCACGTTGGACGTACTAACGTGTTTGTAGTTAAGCTTATGTTTGTATTATCATTTCCTTCTTTCAAACGGTGTGTGCAGTTCATTGATGATCACTTTCATTATTGTTACTTGAGTCTAGAAATAAATGTTTCGCACATGAAAACTTTGTGATTCAATAGTCTTGTAAGCATCCCGTCTGGTTAATCAATGTAATTTCACTTGCATACATTGAAAATATGAATAAAGACAACAACATAAAAAAAAACCAAACGAGCGAACGAACAAACAAACCAGTAAGGAACACATTTTGTGCTGTATACACAATGTGATGGATGGATATTACGTTTTTGAGCTCGGTAAAAGAATATCACCCAGCTTGTTGGCGAGTCCAAATGAATGGCCTTAATGCATAGTAAAAAAAACTCTAAAATTTTTACCGGTTTACATTTGACTTCTTCATTTTTTGCTGAAGTTGAATTCATGCATACATTGCACGAATGACCCAAAATTTAAATCGATGCCTGCAAAGTTTACTTCGCAAGTTTGGCTTGAGTGGTGGGGGGGGGGGGGGTTCATTTACGAAAACTGCTTCATAATGGTTTTCAGAGAGTCCCCTCCCCCCCCCCACCATTTTTTTTTTTTTTTTTGCAAAATGTATTTTCAATTGATTACATGCACTAACGTTTCTTCAAACGCGTGAGTTCACTCCCATATCTTTCGCAGTGCATAGGCCAACAAGGGGAGTTTGGCATACACGTCGTTTTATGAGGGTGCATGAATACTCATCCAGGGCTCATAATATCATAGCAACTCTTGCTGCAATTTGGCAACTGTCACGTTAATGACAAAATATATTGCTTCATGATTGTTTGTTACGGGAAGTTCCTATTCTTTTATTATGTATTTTTTATTATTATTATTATTTATTTTTATTTTTTTTTTATTTTATTTATTTATTTTTTTTTTTTGGGGGGGGGGGGTTAAATCAGATAGGACCTCGGGAGGCAAATTCCCATGAATTCAGATCAGCGCGTGTAGTGTTTGTTGAAATAAGCCTAAACCCTGTGTGTGTGTGTGTGTGTGTGTGTGTGTGGGGGGGTGTGTATGTGTGTGTGTGTCCATGCGTACATATTGTTTTTAGGGCCTACAGTGGCTTATCTTTTAATGTAAACGCATTTTATGTATAATCCTGTATACAATTGTAATTCATATGCATTTGGCACAGTGTAACATAAACATTATACAATGTATTTTCCCCAGACACTGCCAAAGATCGTCGCTTGTGCTCTTACCTTCTTTAAAATTGTGACCGAGAGGAGGGTATACAGTCAAGTTTTCTTCAAGCGTCTACATTTCAGAAAAAACCTCCTTATATTTCCGTAGATTTCACCCCCTAAAACACTACATGTACATAATGAATAGGGCCTGTGATAAGGGGACATTTCTGTTTTTGTTAGTGTGTTTGCTTGTTTTCTGAATGTATGAAGGTTATCGATGAGACACATAATGCAATGTTGTTATCAAAGTCATAATGAAAGCATGTCGGTCAAAAATTTCTCAATTAAGATAGATTATAGATATAGTTGATGGCATATTCATGAAGCAAAGGGCAACAAGAAGTTTTAGAGAGAAACGCGGTCAAACATCTAATTTGATAATTGTGTTATAAACTATAAGCATGTATTTCGACATAAAAGACGTAGATCTACAAATCGTGTTACGAGAACAATGACATTTTTTCATTTCCTTTTAACTTCTGTTCACGCGATATCCAAAGGATACGGGGATGACATAATAATACACTGTATTGGCACATTGATATGGAAACATGCAATGAAATGAAATCGCATATATCTAGGCCAACTTCATCACATTATGTTATACACGACCCTATTTTGTTGTTATAAACATAACTATCATATAACATAAACATTGATTACACAAAAGTACTACATGAAGGCCTACTATACCTTAACAAATTCACAGCATGAGATCATACGCGTTTGATTTCAACTCGTTATAGCTTGACATCACCAATCAGAGGTTTCAGCCGATTTAAACATGTTTTCAAGATTACACTTTTATCATATATATACTAGACCGCAGATTGATGTAATCTCAGTAAGATTTACACATGTATCAATAACGACCTTTCCAGCACTCACAATAATGGGAAACATTGAGTGTGTATATTGTTTGTGGAGAGAGGGTGGGGAGAAAGTACAATGGGGTCAATTACAACAGTAGCGGATCAGAGGCGCACCGGGGGGCCCCTTTAATTTTGTGTTTCTTTAAATAAAAGAAATAAGAAAAAAATGAAATGGGGCGCACTGGTTGATGTCAGGCGAGTGGAGGCTTATAGTGGCACCAGAAAATTGCGCTTAAACTGCTTTGCGCCCCCTTCCGCACCCCCTCCCCCTTTGCGGTATTACTGGATCCGCCCCTGTACAATGTTGCATCACTGAGACAACGAAGTCTGCGCAACGTGTTAACAAAACGAGAATTTCCCATTTGGAGATTATGGAGAGCTATATATCAGCATCAGTTATTGATGAGGATGATTTCCTGTATAAATTAATACATCGTCTGCAGGCTGGAAATTAATTCTTTCCTTCACATCTGGAGGGACTGCAATTCTTTTTCTTTGTATCGGCACAGAGTCATATAATACTTAATTTTTAGTTATTAACAATTCTGCTTTTTTTTTTCATTTTAAGTTGTTACTTGGAAGGCTAATCCATCAGTATTCTCTCTACTCGACCTATAAACAATATAACAATTGGCGCAACGATATAGAGAACCCCAAAACGAAGAAAATATGACAATCTTGCAAAACATGAACACAACAGAGAGAAAATGATCACATTAACTCAAAGGATTAGACAATGTATGAAGTAATATTGCCCGTTACAACACAATGTACTAGTTTCATACAGACTTCGTCACAGTGATAACAACATTATTATAACTTAACGCAGTGTGTTATACCTCTAACAAGCCAAAATAGTCTTTTAAACACGAAAAACAGCGGACCTTGTCGCTTGGAGGGGATGCTCCTTGTGCAATTGGCTTATGAACTGCGAGTATCTTCTTTACAAATGTTTCACTCCCACCAGTCGATGTTGTCTTTACATACATCGAACTCCAAACACTCAGTATGCAATACTTGGCAATACACACACAAGATAGAAAGGGGAAGGAAGAAGATCAGAGAATTAGGATGTACGAACGTGTATACATTACATGTATTGGCAAATTTTCATTCAGTTTCTTGCGTGCTATTGACTACGATGGCAAGACTACGTAAGAAATTTGTGAAGCTGGATACCTTATATCACTACACTCTATGTAGTCAAACATAATAAAGTATAGAGTTACATAGTACACCAAAACTGGCGGACACATAAGATGTCTTTACTTCGTCTTATCTGCCAATAATAAAAGTGTGAAGTGCTGTCACATTTTTATAATCATACAGGGGATAGTTTAAAGGCAAAGTGCAAAGAGTGCTAAAGGTACATAAACACTTATTTGCCGTTGTTATTCTAATAATACATCATTCATGTCATTACAGACAAATACAGTGTATAGTTCAATACTACTAAACATGTTTTAGCCATGATTTCGGCACACAACCCAGAAATGGCATGATATACAATGTACTAGTAATATAATGTCTGTATGGCGATTCGACCGTGGAGACAATAAAAGGGAAAAGCAGTTTCTTAGAAATCATGTAAGCTGAATAAAACCTGCAAAAGCTGTATGTTATTATACAGTAGATTACAAAAACGTAATGATAGATCACAAAACAGACGAGAACGACACACAATTCTTACTTCAGTTTTTAGATATACAAGGTCATTATGAGCTATATGACCATTGTCCCTTGACGAGCTTCTGGGTAAGGGTCTGCACGCCGTCACTTACTAGCCTGCCCGACTAATGTCATCAGCTTATTCCAGTCGTAAAGGTTCCATATAAATTATTTCTTATCATGCGTTTCACGCATGGCGCCGTCCAGTTTAGGCCTACGCCGTAAAAGACAACTATAATAGTCCATAGCGAAATGGAATCATGGATGACATCATCAGGTCGATCTTTCCCGAAATTAGCTGTACACTTTATACTTAGAGCCACTTTCAAAGCAAAGTTTAACTTCATGAGCACCTCCGACCTCATGCCCAAAACTTTCCTCATATAAGAGATCATCATAATTATGCCCATGCAGTGACGTATTTATCCAAGTTCAAGAACACAGTCATGTTTTAATACATTCAGTAAGGGTATGGAGAAAATTTTGGCCTTCTATGGTGACCTTAGACCCTTGACCTTTGACCTCATGACACAAAACGTCTAAAGGATATCAAGGTCAAGTAATGCGTGTATTGATTTAGAACCTATAGATTCATGAAAATATAATACCCCGAGCCATTTTCGAGATATGGAGTAAAAAAGCGAGTGTTACTATTTTCATCCAACCAATAGCCCGAAACTTTTCCGAGAGAATTCTATATGGTAATAAACCTATACACTAAGTTTCATGAAAATGCATGCAGGCATTGCTGCAGTGATAGAAGGAATTAGTTGAAATTTTAGCGACTTAAACTTTGACCTTGAGCACGTACGGCAAAAAAAGTGGATATGAACACAGCTTTACGTCCACTTATACACAATTACAAATTATATATGTCAATTAGTTTTTTCTGGATACCTCACCCAGTTCTTAAATTACGTCCGCCACAAAATCAACTACAGACGAATGGAAAGCATAAAAACAAAAGATTAAAACATTGTAAACGTGTTATGGGCTAAAGCTGCTTGGTGCATGGAGCACATGGAGAGATCCACGACATGAAATGCTATCAAGCTCAAATAATGAAACTATCAAATTACCCGTTTTTACAATAACTTTATGGTAGAATATTAGCCTACATGCACTGGAATATCATGTGGAATGAGCGTCACATGCGTTTGTTGTGGCAATCTACTCCTAAAATCTAGATGAGAAAAAAATGAGGCGCAATCATTTCCATCCCGAAATGATTATTATATACACACTGAAGACAAAACATTTGCTGCTGTTAGTTAGCACTGCCTTTACTATCATAGACAACGTTAATAGTCGAAGAAGATGACTTTTCCAAATACACCGTATTAGAATGGTAGATAATCATATCTTTTCTAGAAATTGCTGCATGTCCTTCCAGTCTTTATCGCTCATCTCAAGGTTTTTGTCGTCCACCAAACTCCCACTGAAGACAATAAGTTGTGAAAGCTCACACGCGATCGGCTGGTTTCTCCGAAATGTTGACATCAGTATCTCCCCTGCTTTTATGGGATACTTCATATCATGCACTATCACTGCTACTCTTTCTTTCCCTGCAAAGACGAGGACGAAAACAAATTCAGAAATAACATGGTAATTTGATAGAATAAAATAATATGATATTATTATGATAAAGGATACAATGTCAATCATTGAATATTTGATCATTTACTTATGATTATTCATGATACTTTTTCTTGCTCAATCCTGCATGTGTCTACGCATTAGGAAAACCAGTCATTATCACCTTATCTAGTTTATTTATTTATTTATTTATTTATTCAAGATTTCATGCGTGTTCACAAAATAGGAATGCATACAAATGTATGCAAGTACATCTCATATAGCCAAGACAGAATATTATACAATAAGTATAAATTGATAAGAAGCAGTTACAGGATAGTATACAACTCCACTATAAAGAGAGCTACATTATTCAAGGTAACGAACACGCAAAGGAATTGCAACATAAGCTTAAAGCTTGAAAATCGTTGCAACTCCCGTACACACAATCTATATGCTTGCAAATAGTTTAAATGTTACTTGATAGGAGTTGGGGGGGGGGGGGTATTTACAAAGAGAGCATGGGAACATGAGGGGGAAAGAAGAAATGCATGTGTGGTGCCTATTTGTCCTGTCGGACATTGACCAGAGAGAGCAAGAAAAAGTTTAAAGTGTCAAGTCATTATAAGCAAATGATACTGATTAAATTGATTAAATTTCTCATAAATCCCATTCAAATGTTGATTTCAGGGGAAATATATGATCACAGCAAGTTTAATAGTTAATAGTATCCAGGAGTTCAGCGTGAAGCTGATAAGGGGAGGTACACTTCCGGAGTTTCATCAGTTAACAAGTAAAAGAAAAAAAAGGAAAAAAGAAAGAAAAAAACAAAACAAAACACGACTTGTGTAGCCACTTCCGGGGTTCTCAGCTAAAAAAAAAAAAATAAAAAGATAAATAAATAAGGTCATCCGCGAAAAACAAAGGCCTTACCGCGCTCAAACTTCAAACTTAACATCAAATGAAAATGTATAACTCACGACGGCATCTTTACGCTGATAATTCACTGTAAAGAATGTAAATCAAATTCCTCCCAATACTTATGTCAGACAAAATGTAACATGCTTTCTGGATTAAAATGGCGCATTCACAAATAAGCCATTTCCTGCAAAGAAACGACGGATTACCGAAAAAGTTGGAGCAGTATGGAAGGTATTTGTTGTAGAGAGCATTGCAGACATCCGTAACGGTCAAGCCCCCATTGTTATGGGAGTGGCAGAGCACCATTCCGTGGTGGCGGTGAACCGCACTCGACTCAAATTCGAATTCGTCCAGTCGGACGTGGGGAAGCTTCAAAAAGCGAGCCTCAACTTTCTCATGATTCGACTTGGTCGAAGAAAGTCTCGCGATCAACCCGGAGACCGATTCCTCCGAGGAAGATGTGCAGACATGGATGACCTTGGGACCAGGATCAGTACCTTGCCGTGCCGAAGCCGCCTCCTCGTTACTCCTCGAGTGCAGCAGATCGCCGCTGGGTGCGTCTGATGCGATAAAGTCAAACATAGAATTAGGAGAACTGAATTTCCCATCAGCGAAATAACAACGAAAGTGTTAGCTATTGCTAAAAAATAAATGATAATTTCGGGTGAATAAAGTACGTGGCCGAGCTACTGAAATGTCGGTTTCTTATTCTTTTAATATTTGGAGTTGATTTCAGCACACATGGGTTTACTACGCAAGGAGGATTAATTATTGATAAGTAGTTGTTTTTTTTAAAGAAAAATAAATACATGATAATGAGTCACTTCACAAGCCCATGCGCGCTGTCACATTTAGACTTATAGAATTGAAGTCAGGCGACATGTTGGCCCTTTTGTCTGTCAAAAAGTCTATCATTTTTGTCTCAAGGGCAAATGCTCGTAGACCATTTAAAGGTACTCATCAGAGTACAGAATAGTCTTTGGGCTAGCTATCCAAGCTAACCTGATGGACATTTATGTCAAACCTCTTTCTTTGAAGTGGAATATAACATATCTATTTGATCACTTTCAAGCATCTCTTGCACGTCATGACCACCACATGAGGCAATGGATAATTTAACACGTCATGTGGAACGAATATTTTCGGACTCGGGATAAAGTTTGAGGTGGTGATCATATTATTATGATGCAAAAAAAAAAAAAAAAGAATTTCGAAAATTTGAAGAATAGTCTCATTCTGTCTGAACTTGAATTTGAGCAAAAGGAAGAACGGTATACTATATTATGTGAGATGAAATAATAAAATGCTTCGGACATCTTAATAAAGTATTTTGAATGACGGAGGAACTTTGTCATGCAAAGCGCAGTTTCATTTCTCTCTCTCTCTCTCTCTCTCTCTCCTTCTCTACAGATGAAGTACGGGGAGTCGGTCCTATGTAAATCTTTGTATGTCATATAGGCCTACTACGAAGTATTCAAAGAGTCTAGAGAACTGATTGAGGATTATTATGGACTACATAAAAAAAATCATCATTATCAATATAGCAAATCTTAGAAAATAGTTACACTCTATGATTCTGAAAACACGGAAATATTTGCAATGGCCCGAAATTGCGATCTTCAGGGTCAAAGTCCTCAACAAAAATAAGACATGGAATCTATATCTTTTGAGTACTATCTTTATACAGAGCAATCATTTTGTAATTCCCCAGACCTTTCTCAAGTGTTGTTGTCCGCTGATGATTGACCTATGCACTCATCCATTCCAATATTGATTCTCACAAAGACCCCTGATTTCTTCATAACAGGATACGTTTCACGCGGAACTTGTCACTGGCTTGCATGGATTACTATTAATTTCTCTTTATGACTAACCCGTATAGCGTATATCTCTGTTTGTTTGCTTATTATACACATTTTCACCTCATTTTAACTTTGTTCATCACTATTCCTTTTTTTCTTATATTAGCTTAACCATGAATTCAGCAGCGAAAAAAAAAAACACACACCAAAAAATAAAAACAAACAAGAAATCTAAGGTGCAGAAAGGAAAACTCAAGAAAATGTCCTGGGCTCGAGTGATACTAGTACAGACACGAATATCGAGCTTGTACCCGAAGGGGAAGCCGATGTCGTCTTATCGTCAGTCGGTTCGTCGTCTTCGCGACGTGCCAAATCAGCCAGTTCTTGATTTGAGGCGGGTCCCTCGTCTTGGATTGAGGTGGGTTGTGACGGCGAAACTTCAGGCAATGAGGTGGAAATTTGTTGCTGTGTTGATTTTTCTGTTGATAATTAGTCAAATGGAAACCAACATCCAAATTGAATGATTCTTGTTTTGTTTTTAGTTGTCATATCCAATCAAGCTGAAATGAAGACAAAAACGGGTGGAATAAAATCTATAGTATCAACAAATTTAATGAACAAGTGGCAAAAAGAAGCCCAAGAAACAGAAAGAAAGAAAACTAGAGAATCCGTCTTTCGACTGAGTGACGTACGATGTACACAAATAACGAGCTTATCCGAGGAGAAAGGTGACGTCGCTGTGGTCGCCTTCACATCAACCGGTTCGTTGTCGTAGCGACGTGCTAGATTAGTTGTTTCTTCGATTGAGGCGCGGTTCCTACATCTTGGCGTCAGGCGAACTGCGAGGATGAAAGCGTCAGGCGACATGTTGGAACTTCCTTGCTGAGTTATTATTAATATTTTTTTTTTTGATACATAATTCTTTTTTGAAAGATGCAACCCAAAATTTGAGTTTGAAATTTTGTTTTACGAGTGTTGGCGCTATATCGAAACAACATGCACAGCGCAAAAACTGCGCATGTTATTATGTCTGTCTCTCTTATCAATGTTGCGTTGTTTGCCTTTGTTTGTTTTTTCTTATCGGTCGAGTTATGTGTCTAATACGTTGTTTCTTTATCGAATTTTCGTTAGAACAGTTTTGTTTCTGAACAGGCGCTGTAATGAAGGCATTCGCGTAATATCAGACTTGATCATGTCAGTAAACTAGTCTTCTGGGTACCGTTTCATGAAAGTTGTCAGCGCTGACAAGTTGTCAGTCTCTGACAATCACCATGGTAACAGTCAGTGACCAGAGCATCCCAGCCAATCAAAACCAAGGATTTTGCTGAAATTCTCAGAGACTGACAACTTGTAAGCGCTGACTAAATTGACGAAACACCCCCCCCCCCCCCAGATGAGTATGCCTCAAGGACTCGATACCAACAAGCTGATATCATGCGTTCTACCTCCTTGGTGCATCATTCCGTAAAACTCTTTATGCTTACCCTGTTTAAGTTTTGCCGCCTCGTAGATGAAGTCGATGAGGCGTATCCAGTCCTTTTCCGCCACTTGACAAGGCCCGCCGAGCTTCCCAGAGAGAAGGACCAGCCCCGCAGTCTTGAAGGTGGTTGGTTGCTTGTAACGGAAGTTCTTCATCCTGATCTCTCTTGTTATGTCGTTATCGTCGAAATCGTGGGAAATAACGACAATATTATCCTTACCTGATGGGGAATAGAATTCGATTCATCAAATTGCATTATCCCTCAAGAGATAAAACCACCAATACTTCGTAAGCTTTCAATTTTTAAATTCCGAATGTGTGACGACGATCGTTTAATGGAGAATTTACGTCGAGAATGGATTCAGCGAATAGAAAAAAAAAATCTATAATATACTCATTAGCGACTTGGAGGAAATTTGACATTGACTTCCCAAATGTTTTTCCACTGTTCCGTACCTAAAACGGCAACATTTTGTTCGGCACACATAGTTTTATGACGAAATACAGGTGAATAATAATAAGGATGGTGATGATGAAGATGATGATAATTATAATAATAAGGTCGTCTTCTTCATCAAGGGTAGCCTCTTCAGTGTCGCCACTACTCAGAGGGCCCTGCTATTCTTATTCCCTACCCTTGCCGTAATATCCATTTATACGCCTGTGTAGAGAGGGACGTGGTGGCTAAAAACATCTTGTCCATGAAAGAACGTAAGCACTGGGCTGGAATCGGACCACCAATTAAGAGTCGGGAGTCTTATCTACTTTGCCACGACACCCCACAAATGAATTAATGAAGAAATAAGTAGATATCCCTGAGGAGGAATAGCAAAAAGCACTCATTCTCTTTACGATTTCTTTGTGAATTCTTATACCGGCACTTCTTTGGCATCTCGTAATGTTGTAGTCTTTTAATCATTGCTTATCGAGCTTTGACGGCACAAGGATGTAACTAAACATAAAGTTGTTGTTGAGTTTGTTTTAAATTAAAAAAAAGAAAAGAAAAGAGAAAAAATGAGACCCTATTACCAACAAATTTTCTCTAGACGATACTGACATAAAATCACCCCATGATGTTGGTCTGATCATGGTCATAAAGAATCATAACTTTTGAGCGGAATCTCCGATTTCCCTCAAACTTCATTGATGTGTATTACAGTATTGTACTAATGTATCTGCAGCCACTCTGTATACTTATATAATCGAGGATTTCCCTTATTGATCATAGTATAATAAGAAAATGTCAAAATTGAACACACCGCCACATTCGATTATACCAAATGAGTTTGAAATGGGAAGGGTATGCAATTCAGACATTATTCTCATGTTTTATTAATGATACATAATTATGTACAATAGAGATAGGTGAAGAACGCAAGGACGGATAGTTGATAAACAAATAAACAATAAAGTACATTACAATAATGAGACTGGTTAGACAAACCATGAATTTTGCTGATGCTCTTCTAGATTCGGTGACACAAGGATTAGGAATTGAAACAATAGAAGTGCGTTGATTTATATAGGCGGTATAAACTTGATATGGCAGTAATTTATTTATTTTTCCACTTACCAATTTCTTTCTCACAGTATGGCAAGAAGTCGTCGTAGAGGGAGTCTGGGACATCTGTGAGACCAAAGCGCCTGTTGTGGATGGAGTGGCAGAGAATCATGAACTCGACCGGTTCTTCAAAGCGATAGTTTTCCAGTCCACTATAGGGCAGCTCCGAGACACTCACAGAGCTGATTTTCTCGTTCTTCAACTCCTGTAATTCCTTCACAAGACCAGAAACTGTGGATTCTTGCAAAGACGTCATAATTGTTACTCTGATACTGCGGAATGCACGCTCCTCTATTCCCTTTTTGTCGGTTATCTCTTTTTCATCGCTTGGTTTAGCATCGGTTTTATTTTTCACTTGATCATTTTCAGTCATGTCGTCGATACCCTCCGCCACTTTCGTCCCATCTCCTTCGGCATCTTTGTCCACACTTTCTGCTGAAGGCCCGTCTTCACTGGAGTCTTCCAGTTCTGACCGTTTTTTATCGGCTACACTCCCGCTCGATTCGGTGTCGCGGACTCTTTCCACTGTCAGGGTACGTGTTTCTTTCCCACTTTCAAGTTTTCCGTTACTCTCCAGTAACTCTGCGTCCACTTGTTGTCCCATGTTTTCTTCATCTTTCGTTTCTCGGTCTTCTCCATGACTTTGGTCGTTATCTGCATCCTCCACTGTTGCGGGATTTACAGTTTCATCACTGTGATCATTGTCTACTGATGATGATGTTGATGGCTTAGTTCCTTCAAGTCTCATTTCGTCATCATTTCCCCCTTGCTCATCTTCCTCTCCTTCTTTCTTCTCTCCAGGACTCATCATTTCGGAGTTCCCGTATTCTGCGACTGCACTCCCGTGGTCTTCATCTGAACCTTCCCCTTGCGTCGAGTTTGCGTTTTCGGTTACCTGTGTTTGCACCTTTGCCTTTGTAGTCACTTGTGTCTGTTTTCCGGCCACGCTTTCATCAGTATGCTTTCCACTCTCTGCACCATGACCGCCATCAGCACTCATTTCTGCTTTGTTTGTATTGTCCTTTTCCCACTTAGCCTCATTGCCTGGTTTCGTGCTCATGACATCTTTTCCTCCACTTTCTTTAGTCTTTCCTTCCACCGTTGAGTGTGCGTGGGCATTTCCGCTGTTTTCCTGGCCGTTTTCTGTTCCTGATGTACGGGAATGCCTTTCCTTTCTTCCATCTGAGTGACCATGTGATGATGCACAGCCGAGTTGCTCGAACATCATCGTCGTTTTTCTTACGTGGCCTACGTTTTTCCCCGACAAGTCCGCCATGTTGTCTACACATATCCCGCTACTCTCCTCGTCGCTCAGACCGTCTTTTTCATCCGTACCTTGGCATGCATCTCTTCGTTTTTCTTTAACCCTCTCCGTCTAAATAACGAATAAAAATCATTGGCAAATCAAAATATAAGTATATAGGGCCTATAAGTGTATATATACATATACATAAAGATGCTTGTATATACATAATGTATTCATGTATATTACACACCACTTATTTATATGAATTATAGCATACATATTCATCCTTATAGGCCTACACTGTACAGAATACACATAAATCTGAACCCCGTATATTATACATTACCTATAATATATATATATATATATATATATATATATATATATATATATATATATTATTTCGCAGTTCGCCAAGAAGGAATTGGGCATCGACCTCCACGCCAAGGACATCGACCGCAGCCGTAGACTTACACAGCGACCTCGACAACAAGCCGACAACACGCGAACAAGTCGAACTCCGAAACCGAGAGCCGTCATTGTCCGCTTCGCCACGTACAACGCGAGGCAACTCGTCTACAAGTCCAAAGCGAAGCTGAAAGGGAAGGGAATCTACATCAATGAATCTCTGACCACCTGACAGGCAACGACTCTTGATGCAAGCAGAACGTCGCAAGAACGTACAAAGAACGTGGACCCAAGACGGACGAATCACAGTTCTAACCACAGACAACAGGAAAATACCAATAAACACTGTAAACGACCTCGAAAAACTCGGAAACGTGTAACTCTGAGACTTCTTTTTCCCTCTCCACCTTCTTCTACTTCTCTCTATATTTGCAACTGTACATACACATTTTGTAGTTACATACTCGTCTAATTGGTTTCAATTTCATAAATGTCTCCGAAATACCCGTGTATCGTTTGTAATACCTCCGTGCGAAACAATCAAAACGCACTCCTCTGTGTCTCGTGTAAGTCATGGTGTCATTTGAAATGTACACCCTCAAGCCTCACCATTTTTAATGAAACATGTGATTGGATATGTGACAAAATAAATGTTTGTTTTGTGAGCTACCTTTTTCTACTGCTGAGCGAAATCCTGGTATTGTCAAATCGAATCCGTTACACCCTCGTATATATTGTTCCAAACAGAACTGTTTACGTTATAATTCATTCTGTTGTACATGTAATTCTGAATTGTTTCCATTTAATCACTACGATAGTAATGATCAATTTCTATGGTCATTATTCTCATATTTCAAGTTAAATGAAATTGTTGATGAAGAAAGATTCTGCTCCCTCTCTGTGAATCCAATGACCATGAACAAGTTTAATCCGATAACCAATGATCTTAATGCTGCATTGAATGCCTACGACAGTGTTAATGACTCCAATCTTTGTAATTATTTGTTCTGTGAAGATTTCCTTCACAAAACTAAGGCAACTTCTGATGATTTTGCATTATTACACGTAAATGCAAGAAGCCTTGTCCGAAACCATAAAGAATTGGAACTACTCTTATTTGCTGTAGACTACAAATTTACTGTCATTGGTATTTCAGAAACCTGGTTTCGTAATGATACATCAATTGAGTCTTTCTCTCTCAATGGCGATACACTCGTTCATGTTGACAGACCAAACAGGCAAGGTGGCGGCGTCGCCCTCTACGTAAGAAACGATGTGGAATTCACACTCTGTTCTAGAATGCCAGCCAGTAGTAGTGTTTGTGATTCAGTGTTTATTGAAATACCCCAAACAAATAAATCCATTATGGTAGGTTGTTGTTATAGAGTACATGTACCCAATACTGACATATCTATTTTCACGCAGATTCTCTCCGACTACCTAAGAGATACCAATATTGGCAATAAAGATTTTTATTTGATGGGCGACTTCAACATTAACTTATTCAATTATGAAAGAGATAACAAAAATAGTTTTCTCGAAAATCTCTTTCAGTTTGGTTTGTTTCCCTCTATTACAAAACCTACAAGAATTACGCCCCATACAGCTACTTTGATCGATAATATATTTTGTAATTGTATTGATATAGATTACAAGAGTGGTCTTATTTATTCTGATATTTCAGATCATTTTCCTATATTTCATGTCAGTAACCGAAACAAACCCCGAATGTCCAACAAAAAAATGGACAAAGACAAGATTAACAAGGAAAAGTAGAAATTACGCGGTGCGGAATATATGTCCCCGCCGGAAGTAGCATTTAGTAGCAAAATGTACAATATAGGTAAAAAGATCAAGGTCAAAGGTCAAAGAAGTCAAAGGTCAAAATTCTGTGTAGAAGTTTTGAAGCCCTCACCTAGTGCCATCACATAAAGCAAACGGAATCGAAATCGGGTTAGAAATGGCAAAGGAGTAGCATTTTGTAGCCAATGTACAATATAGGTAAAAAATCAAGGTCAAAGGTCAAAGAAGTCAAAGGTCAAAATTCTGTGTAGAAGCTTTGAAGCTCTCACCTAGTGCCATCACATAAAGCAAACGGAATTGAAATTGGGTTAGAAATGGCAAAGGAGTAGCATTTGGTAGCAAAATGTACAATACAGCTCAAAAATCAAGGTCAGAGGTCAAAGAAGTCAAAGGTCAAAATTCTGTGTAGAAGTTCCGAAGCCCTCACCTAGTACCATCACTTAAAGCAAACGGAATTGAAATCGGGTTAGAAATGGCGAAGGAGTAGCATTTTGTAGCAAAATGTACAATATAGGTCAAAAATCAAGGTCAAAGGTCAAAGAAGTCAAAGGTCAAAATTCTGTGTAGAAGTTTTGAAGCCCTCACGTAATGCCATCACATAAAGCAAACAGAATCGAAATCGGGTTAGAAATGGCGAAAGAGTAGCATTTTGTAGCCAATGTACAATATAGTTCAAAAATCAAGGTCAAAGGTCAAAGAAGTCAAAGGTCAAGATTCTGTGTAGAAGTTTCGAAGCCCTCACCTAGTGCCATCACACAAAGCAAACGGAATCAAAATCGGGTTAGAAATGGCGAAGGAGTAGCATTTTGAAGCAAAATGTACAATATAGGTCAAAGGTCAAGGTCAAAGGTCACAACTGAAATTCTGTGTAGAAGTTTCAAAGCTCCCATGTAGTGCTATCATATAAAGCAAACAGAATCAAAATTGGCTCATAAATGACAGAGAAGTAGCAAATTGAACATTTTGATCACACACGGACGCACAGACGGACAGACGGACGGACGGACGGACAGACAGACGGACGGACGGACACACAGACACACACACGTACGGAGCCCGTTTCATAGTCCCCTGCTCGAACTCGTTCGGCGGGGACAATAACCATGAATAAGATAGATCTTTTTACCCAGCAGCTCCAGTCGGTTGATTTATCTGATATCTATGACACTGACAATGTTAACAAGTCGTATAATATGTTCATTAAAAAATTCTGTCATTTATATGAAATGTGTTTTCCGTTAGTTCGAGTTGCTATAAAGAATATGTCAAAGCCTTGGATAACTCCGGGAATTTTCAAATCAATAAAACGGAAGCAAGATTGTATAGAACTTATATCAGAAACCCAACTGATAAAACACGCAAGGCTTATGTCATGTATAAAAATAGTTTGACGAATATTATTAGACTATCAAAAAAAGAGTATTTTCACAATAAGTTTATCTCTGTAAAAGGTGACATGAATAAGACGTGGAGACACATAAACAATCTGCTTGGCAAAAAGAGTAATAATCTTCCTACAACTATGTATCAACATCAAGATAAACTGAACACCAAAAAGTCTATTTCCGAAGCGTTTAACAAATACTTTTTGAATACTGGAAAACGTATCCGTCAGCATATCCCTATGACAAGCAAGAACTTTGATAAATTTCTCCCAAAACGATCCTTCTCTTCTCTCTTTTTGAAACCAACAACAGTCTCCGAAATAACAGATAGTGCTTGCTGTTGAAATCATCAGCATCGTCTGGACCTGACGAAATCAGCAGTCAAGTTATTAAGAAGTGTATCCATTATATTGCTGATCCTCTTTGTTTTATTTTTAATCAATCCATGACTCAAGGTACGATTCCAGATAGTTTGAAAATAGCCAAAGTAGGCCTAGTTCCCATTTTCAAGAAAGGAGACAAAAACAGTATAGAAAACTGCAGACCTATTGCCATTTTACCCATTTTTTTCTAAGCTCCTTGAAAAAGTACTCCACGCCAGACAAGGTCACCTTGTTAGCAATGACGTTTTGATACCACAACAATTCTGCTTTAGGAAAAACTACTCAACCGAACTCGGTGTACTGAACTTGGTGAACTCAGTGTCTCGCGATATAGATGCTGGTAACTATTGTGTTGGGGTCTTTATGGATCTTTCAAAAGCGTTCGACACCCTCGACCACCACATACTGTTACGTAAACTGGAATGTTATGGTGTACGTGGCATTGCTCTTGATTGGTTCACCAATTACTTGACGAATAGAAAACAGTACGTTGTGGTGGACGGTGTTCAATCCAGTTTTGGTAATCTTTGTTGTGGTGTCCCACAGGGATCAGTTCTAGGACCCCTTCTGTTTCTTGTTTATATTAATGACATTGTATCTTCTTCTAATATAGTCAAGTTTTTATTATTTGCCGATGACACAACAATTCTCGTATCCCACAAATATCTGAATGATCTTATAACAATAGTTAACGCAGAACTGGTTAATCTATATGAGTGGTTTAATTGTAACACATATTTTTTGAATCTTGATAAGACCAAATATGTTTTGTTCATAACAAGAAACAGAAATCTCATGTAACCACCTAAATGTATGTATAGGAGGCCACGCTGTGTCAATGGTGGATAATATAAAATTTCTTGGTGTTGTATTAAACGAATATCTTTCCTGGAGGCCTCACATCAGTGACATTTCACTCAAGATGTCAAAAAGCCTTGGTGTTCTTAGAAGATTGAAGCACAATTTACCCCAAACTGTACTTAAAATATTGTATAATAGTATCATAATGCCACATTTGAAGTATTGTAATATTATCTGGGGTCATACATACAAAAGTCAACTTCGAAAAATAGAAATACTCCAAAAAAGACAGTCAGAGTAATAACTAATTCTTGTATTTATGCCCACACGAGCAGCCCGTTTTCTCAGCTTCGTGTATTACTGATTCGATATCATTTAATTCTTTAGTCTTTATGTATAAGCTTCACGCTGGATTATTACCAAATGTATTTAATGATTTATTTGTATTAAATAGTACTGTTCATTTGTATGATACCCGTCAGAGAAACTCACAACCAAAGGTACGCACAACATTAGCCCTGAAATCATTCCAAGTAAAATTCCCAAAACTATGGAATGCTCTTCCAGAAAATATAAAGCGTAGTTCTACTTTATCACGCTTTAAGATATTGTCCTTTAATTTGCTCCTTCCCAGGGAAAATTGAATTGAAAAAAAAAATCTATTGTCATCCCAGTCACACTTGTACTCACATGAATGAAAATAATTGCTTGCGAGCACTACGTCTGTAGTCCATCTATCGCTGATTCTATACTCCAACCTTTCCAATCATACTCACCTTGGTTTCTACTCTTCTTTCATCTCTCCTGGATTTTCGCTGTTGTTTTCCATGGTATCTGTACATATATATATTTATATATGCATGCTGTTTTTTTCCCTTTCCCATTCCCACTAAACCAAATGTACAACCTTGAAATGTATATTAATTCTTTTGCTTGTTTGTTTTACATGTATATTAATATTTAAGCATTACTGGGGCCCCTATTTCAAGTGTATTTATAAGCACTGCTTCTCCTGGGGTTCCCACCATCAAGTTTAATTGTTTTCTGCTTTGTTTTTGTTTACTTTGTATATAGTTATGTATCTTTGTGTATCTTTTTTATTGTATATTCCTAAATTGATGGTGAATAAAACTGAACTGAACTGAACTGAATAAAAACTGAACTGAACTATATATACAAACGGGAATGACTGAATTGGTTTATTGTTAACCTAGAGCGATGGATGCTCCGTCAAGATGTTCAAAAGAAAACACTTTTTAATGTCGATGAGATTAATCTCTTTATAAAAAACTATACTATTGGCATGTAGAGACTAAATCGTATTGTTCTTCTTTATTCATTTTAGGAATGTAAGTTCATATTTCGCCAGATTGAGACATTACATTAATCTGAAATACAAAAATTGAGTTGCTTAAATGTATGTACAATAATGAATGTGGCCCGTCAAATCTAATTACCCGTATAATCGTCGTGCAGCATAACTTCACAACACCACTTAAATGCATAGCTTTTGAAAAGGTCCATCCGACTTTCGCCGCCGATCCTCTCATAATCGATCTGGCGCTGCTCAGTGGCTGCCGGGCCCACGATCAATTGGGCAAAAAAGAATTTCCATTTTCGGACAATAAAATTTGGAGTTTATATCCAAAACAATTAATTAATCGACATTGTATGCATTCTTATTAACACCAGCCAACAACAATAACATATAAAAGATATATAAAAATTTGTACGCCCAAGACAGCCGTTTGTCCTGCATGAAAAGCCACGACTCTTCCAGCGTTATAGGGCTACAGAATATGGAAATGTGATACAACTATATACATTTTCTACTGAACTGGATGATTCAAGACTTGACATGTCATTGTTCTTTTCTGTCGTCAGATGCTGCCTCTCATAAAATGGAATTGAACCGGGGACCTTGAGATTGAGAGCCAGAGTTGCTCATTGTCATGGATACTGACTACAAAAGAAATAATGATATCTTACCAGGAGTGACCACAAACGCGGAAGTACGACCCAGGATACTGCGAACATGCAGACAGTATAAACAGCTACTAGCACATCGTAGTAAATCTATAGGTGTGATAAAACAATAAAAGAGACTTCTTATTCTCAGTGCCGAGATGAAAATTTCTTGCAAGATGCTGCATTTCATTGTGTCCATTTTTTAGATCTTTATAAACATAGTCAGAGAGGCTGCACTATATATTACCATGATATTTATATAAAATATATATTTTTTTTCTGGGTACCAGATGTTATACAGGATCTATTACGTTAACTGACGGCACAGCCACATCGCGCATTCAATGTATAATAATAGATTATCAGGAAGGTTGATGAGCATAAAACGTCTCACATCGTACGTGTCATTATCATTTTTTAAGTAGGATGGTCATTATTCTTGGCCCAATCAGCCAATTAAATAATGGCCGTACACAGATATAAGCAGCGACATAGAGAAATAAGAATGTTAATTTGTACTTAAACTAAGCAGGTGTGGCTGATGAGGGAGAAATGATTAAAAATGAAATCATCTCCTGCATTCGCAGGAAAGGCATGCACTCAATGACCAATGACTTTAGAGTTACAGAGTTTGCGTGGATTGCAAAAAATAAAATACAATAGAATAAAATACCTTCAGTTTCTTCGGAAAGGAAAGTCACAGAAGTTGCCTACTTTCAAGGTGAAACGATAATGCAGCTGACTCAAGTGTGATTTAAATCAAACTGAGAGAAGTGATAGAAATTTCATGATCTAACATTATCACCAGAAAATGCTCCAAACGGAGTTGTTATTGACATAATTTTTGTATGACATTTTGAATCTCTTACATGGGAGGTTGGAGAAAGTTCTGTCCCAACTTCCTAGTTTGATATTATCAAGGAATATTTTTACTTCAATTCATTTATTTCCACATAGTAAGAGAAAGCACAATAATCATTATTACAATAGTTGGACATTACATCATGCAAGATACAACCTATATCAAAAGTGGATGAATCTAATAAAGGCCCAAAGGCCATTTGAAGGCTGATCCTGCCAGATAATATGGTACAGTTATTAACAAAGATTGCATATAAAACATTACAGAATATAAGGACAATAATAGGTGACACAGCTATTACGATAAACTAGTGATAAGGCAAAATAATACCTTTGACTCATTATGTGAGTTACTGATTGAGGAGCAAATGTTTACGAACTGAATGTAGACGTTGTCTTGTTTTGTTTCCCTCCCTTTCATTGTCATGCCTATCTTTAGTTTTATTTTCTGTCTATCCAGTCCACATTTTTGTTCTTGTCCTTGTCATAGTCTTTTTTTCTGATTATTTCGCCTGACATCAGGATATCAAAATCTTATACATGGAGTCCTTGACGGATCTTGAGATGCTCCCACCTTCTAGAGTAATTCACAAATTTTACAAGCTATGCTTTTCTTGTGAATTCCTCTTTTCCATAATATAGTAAAGTTATAAATTGAGATTGTATTGCTTACTTGTTTATTTATCCAAACCAACGTTAATATCATTATGACACTTGTATTCATGTTTTGTTTAAAAATCACGTAATTGAAAGTTCATTTTGATGTTATGTATTCATGTAAGCGTTTAATATTACTTTGTATTACTTTATATGGAAATAAAATCATTTTGAATTGAATCGAATTGAAGTACTAACGGTACATATTTTGATATTATCTGGTAAATCGTTCAGTACAAGAGGGCCAGCATATCTTATGATACGTCTAGAAATATTGTATTCAATAAACGGAATGTATAAATTATAACGAAGTGTATTTAATACGTGCTGACAAGAAATTTCCTTTTACGTTTGCACGTTGAAAAAATAAACATCTTTATCATTATCATGGGGTCCATAAACAATAATCTAATTATTTCTTCATATGTCGAGATTTTCGGCTCCTTTTCATGCATGCAATATGCTGTCAAATCAAAGGTTTTGTCTTCATTACCCAAAGAGTTAAATGCAAATGTTGTCAGAATAGCCATGAGAAGGAACAAAGACTGGATATGAGTAATTTTGATGATTTCACATGCTAAGCAAGACAGCAGGGATCGTTTGGGAGAAAACACCAGATTTTAAAGCAACATATAGACACAAAACAATAGTGTACAAAGCAATGTATGGAACATGCAAGAAGAATGTATTCCATTGTACAAAAGGCTTGCTATATAGTCGAAATTCGCTAAGAAGTGCTGTAGAATCTAAACACAGCATAAAGCGTAAGGCGAATGATTTATGATATTGGAATCATACCATCACGAAGGGTAAATCATGGACCATTTGGAGACGCATTCTTGCTTAATTTCTCCTCATCATAAGCTGTCATTTCAGCGACACAACACAACAAACAAGCAAACACACACACACACACACACACAAACACACACAAACTGGAAAGACCAAATCACCAAACAAACCCGAAATAAACTACCCTGCTGGAAAGAGCACTGTGTCACACAGTCTGAACAGAATGTGAATCCCAGTATGAACACAAATGAACACAGCGGAAACCTCTTCACCTTGCTAAATTCGAGCGTTTTAACATTATGAACACATTGTAATTCATCAATTCACAACGTGAAACAGAACATTTTGCGAACACTGTGTGAAAAAAAAAACCCACACCATAACGTGAAATCATCTCCACACTGTAAATTTGAGCGTTTTGACAGAGTCGATTATAGATTTGAACACAGTGTGCACTGTGGGACACCACTGCACTGTGAAACGAATTGTGAAACCTCTTCACATTGTTAAATTCGTGCGTTTTTACATTGTTAACACATTGTGAATAAACAGTTTATAACGTGAAACAGAATATTTTGTGAACACTTTGTGAAAAACCACACCACAATGTGAAATCGTCTTCACACTGTTAAATTTGAGCGTTTTCACACAGGGGTAAAGTGAGACATGCACAGTGAAGTTATAATGGTCTAATCGGGATATCAATTATTGTGTTGTGCAGTCGTTGTCAATGTCTTGCAACGAAATTAATTCGGTTTACTCCTACCAACATCAGACTAGACCTCCTATTCCTACATAATTATTCTACCTCACACAACAGTCATTTTGGTGCCATTAATCCATGACTAAAAAAGGAACATGTTTGTATGGAAGACTTCTTGCAAATCAGCAACAACGATTTGAAAGGAAAATAATATGCATGTGCATGATAATACATACATCTGACGAATCAGCCATAGCATTCCCCGGAACGACTGGCGATAAAACTGAACGATACAGAAAGTGTGATTACTAGTATAACTATACACACTTTAATATCGATGTGCTTGTAGGTTTCTGTCTTTAATATTGGAAATCCATGATTACGTGACATTACGACCTCTCACGCGAACGCACAATGCATAGAAGAGAACGATCAACATTACCAAACCATGTCTGGATCAATGTGGTGTAAAGTTTGGCAGTGTTTATCAGGGATTTTGTTCAAGTCCATGCAACAACTAAAGCCCGCCGCACACTATACAACTCACGACTATACGACTGATGGTCTTTGGATTCGAAACAAATATTAATTGTCGCAAAAACACGTTTGTTTTTTTCAGATGCAAAGTCTGTCAGTCGTCTAGGGCTGGGCTGATAGGGCGGGCTGATAGTGACAACGATAGAAAGAAATCTTCTGCAATTAGTAAACATGGAACCCGTAGGCCTACAACACCACCGCTTGATATGACATCCCAGGAGAATGAGGCGTGTTAGTTTCAGGACAACGGCATGGTCAAGTTTTGTTAAACTGAGAGAGAAAGACTAAACTGCGAAGAGCGAAGTCATAAGCAAACAGAATAATTACAGCTTTTTAAAATAAGTGAGAAATGCCAAAAGCATGAAACGGTTCGTAATTATTGTATCTCTCTTTTTGTTGTTGTTGTTGTGTGTGTGTGTGTGTAATAATAATATCTGGTTTTTATATAGCGCATTTCACACACACTTCAGGGTTTCAATGCGCTTTACAGACTATTATTACCCCGGTCACTGGAAACATTATTTCCAACCAGCACTAACAGTGCTCATTCTCCACTCCCTGGGGAGCATTCCAGCCAGTCGCAGCCATTTTACAGGCGCGCACATGCTGATCAACCAACATAAGCTTTCTCATCCTACCGGGTACCCATTTATACTCCTGGGTGGAGAGCAGCAATGTGGATAAAGTGCCTTGCTGAAGGGCAAACGTGTCGGGCTTGGCATGGGCTCGAACGCACGAACCATACCACGCTCATGTCGTTCACAGACAACGCTCTTATCCACTCAGCCACGACACCTCCACTATAAATAGATAAACAGATAAATAGATAGATGGATTGACAGATGGATTGATGAGATGAGAGATAGATTAAAAAGAGATATATAAATGACATCAGGAGAAGATACAGATAGAATGGACAGATAAATGGAAAGATGTGTGCATAGATAGTAGTCTAGTGGGATTTCTGAAAAAGGGCTCTCTAAAATGGTGTTAGAGGCATTTTTGAGTAAAAGTTGGGAACCGGTCTCTTTTGCCTAATTTGAGTATGCTGAATCCGAAAAATCCGGTTCCCAAGCGAAATTCACCGATCTTGACCATCTAATTTGCATAAACAAAATGGCTGCCAAGCTACAGAAATTATCAGTTTCAGATACGCATTTTCTAGCAGTTCTTTGCAAACAAGCTGGAAAAAAAGTGATTTGAAATGTTTGTACAGAGAATACAATTACCAACTTATATGGGATAAACGTTTCTCAGGTGGTAAAAAGTATATTTTATTCATAATTATGCAAATTTGGACTGAAATATGCAGATAAATATATATATATATATATATATATATATATATATATATATATATATATACATTAACACTGGAAGAGTAATTTTGACATTTTCTTATTTCTTGAGAGGCAAATTAAATACTAAATATGTGGACTTTAAGGTTTTGAGGGTCAGGAAAACTCCGGTTCCCAAGCGAAATTCACTGATCTTGACCATCTAATTTGCATAAACAAAATGGCTGCCCAGCCACAGAAATTGTCAGTTTCGGACACGGATTTTCTAGAAAATCTTTGCAAACGAGCCGGAAAAAAAAGTGATTTAATATTTTGTACATATAATAGAAGTAGCAATTTGAGGGATAAACGTTTCTCAGATGGTAAATAGTATATTCTATTCATGATTATGCAAATTAGTACTGAAATATGCAGATAAATATATATTAACACTGGAAGAGTAATTGTTACAATGTTTTTCTTGAGAGGCAAGTTGAACACTAAAGATGTAAACTTTAAGGTTTTGAGGGTTAGGAAAACTCCGGTTCCCAAGCAAAATTTACCGATCTTGACCATCTAATTTGCATAAACAAAATGGCTGCCCAGTCTAAGAAATTGTGAATTTCAGACACGCATTTTCTAGATTATTTTTTTTGTGTGTGTAAAAGAGCTAAAAAAAAAAGTGATTTGAAATCTATGTAGACTGGAATTAGCAACTTGAGGGACGAACGTTTCTCAGGTGGTAAATAATATTTTTCTTTCATAATTATGCAAATTAGTACTGAAATATGCAGATAAATATATATTAACACTAGAAGATTTTTTTATATTTGTTTTTCTTGAGAGGGAAGTTAAGAACGCTATATAGGGCGGTGAGTTGGCTCAGTCGGTATAGCGCGTCTGCCTCACGATCACGCGGCCCGGGTTCGAACCCGAGTCTGGACTGAGCAATGTTGTGTGCAAGCATACCGTCCCCTCTAGCAAGAGGCAAAACACTCTGTCCCTCGGATAGGACATAAAATGGAGGTCCCGTGTATGAGAGAGTAACAACTCATGCACGTAAAAGATCCCGCTTCATTCATTCATCGCAAAGAGCAGGGAGTTTAACCCGGTGAAGTGGTCCCACCTCACACATGCTCACACCCAACTGGACCCCAATATGGGCTATCCAGCCATCTTCTCAGATGGGAAATGAATCAAACATATACACTTGAAGGTTTGGAGGGTTAGATAAAATCAGAATCCCTTCTCAGTGGTATCAAAATAAATGCAAATACATGTAGTTGGTATGCAAACTATATGTAGGCTTCATGAGTTTTATGCGCATGCAGTTCATTCAATAGCCTATATACCCTGGTAAAATTTTATTGTTCAAATCCTCTAGAATTGTCCTTTTGTTTTTTTTTTCTTTAAAGAATTCAAGTTAGGAACCCGATTCTTCACCAAAAATGAAAGCGCTAGGGCAAAAAAAAAAAACAACAAAAACAAAAACAAAACAAAAAAAGTGTCTTTTTCAAGCGAATGAACTTTAACATCTAATTTGCATAATACACACAAATAGCGGCAATATTGCCATAAAATTGTTAAAATCATGAAAAATATTCTTAGTACATCGATAATCGCAAAACGAATATGAAAACTCTCTCTACACGGATCATAACTCCACTTTTTATGGGTGGGGGGATGTCATCGAGCATTGCCATTTTATTCATTATGCGACATCCATTACTGTATTGTTCCAATATGCAAATCTGTAGCATTAGCACGGAAATTCTATTTCCCAGTTAACCAGAGTATGGTTATCATATATATATGATAATATATAAATGATTACATATGATTATATAGCAAACATTCGTCTATAGGTTGAAATGGGATAGGTGGTTTTATTCTATTTTCTCTTATGAAGCGTTTTTGGGTTTTTTTTTGCAAGTCGACGAAAAATACCTTTAATTTCACAACAAACATTACTGATGCCCCAATGAATAAACAAAATTATGTTGCAAGTCCGTTAGATGAAATTATATGTATATATATATATATATATATATATAAGACTGGAGAAGGATCAATTGGAAAGTTAGGTTTGTAGAATAGCCGCGATCACACACTGGCGAAAGATCAAGAAGTTTAAGATCGCGATCTCCAAGATCTCAAAAGGCGCGGCCAAAATGGCAAATTATCGAAAAGTTTCAGATCGCAATCTTTAAGATCTTGAAGTTTTTCAAGTGCGTGTGACTGCAAACTTTCCGCGAAACTTCCCACTACAGCTAGGGATATTTCATTTTATAATGCTGTCCTCTCCAAACTTCTCGATCTCTTGCCAGTGTGACCGGACACCAACAGATCGTGAAGACTTCGCGATCTTAAACTTTGCGATCTTTTGCCACTCTGACCGCGCTTTATCATGATAAACTTAAATAACGATGTTAGAATAGCAGTGAGGGAGAAGAAATGGACAAAAAAAAAAAGACGTGTGGCACACATCCACCTATATTTGATCCTTCTACATCTGTTATATGAATGTAACTTAGTCAACTTCCAAGACAGTTCGAACTCTGAAATTGCATCGGCCAGTGCAATCTGCGAAATAAGGGGTTTACACCTTCCTGTTCCTTTTAGTTTTTTTTTTTTTCAGTATACTTGGATAACATGCCCCCAGTGATAACCACCAAGTATGATGCATTTCATTTTATTCTTAACTTGACGACGCCACGCTCCCTTGTCTGTCTGACTTCTGATACATCTCACCAGGTGTGATTCAGATCATAGAAATGACATTCTTAGCAAACAAGCCTCTATAGCTTTAAGGGCCAGTGGATTGTAAGAACTAAAGGAACAGTGAATACTCATTAGAAACCATACTACATACAGAAGATTCCACTTCATATCAGACGTAAATGGTCGCCATTTTGCCTCTCATTATATGCTTTATCAAGTATAGTTTTTGAATACCCACATTGTCACTTGAATTTCTGCCCACGAATTACGATATGGATCTTTTCATGGAGGACCCGGGTTTTCCACCACCTTGCGAACATAAAGTTACTTTTGTTCCCTTGAGAGATAACATCGATCCGATAGCTACCTTAAAGAGGCCTTCTTCCGTAGATACTGGAGTTGTGCTTTTTCTGCCAGACTGATACTGACAGTAGTACTCTTATTACAGCAAGTGATCAATGACTCACAATCATCAAGGATGCTGCTTGTACGAGAAGAAAACTAAAGGGTTCCAAGAACATGGTTGTTATCAGTCGTCTGTATAAGAATAAACTTATATTCGATTCAAAAGATGCATCACACAAGCTCGTTTGGCACAAATATGTTCCGCCATTTTACCGACAAAAGTATACTGAACGCTCGAGAAGCAGTCCAACGACAATACTCCAGTATTAAAAAAAAAAGATAAAAAAGGAAGAAAATCCTGCTCACTGTGCCAGACCTGATCTTTCTTCACCAGTAGACAATGGATGGGAACGTTTTGATCTGGTCTACAGCCTGTACAACTGATATATCTAGCTTCAATCCAAACAAACCAAATGCAAACCTTGCATGAATGTAGATCAATTTAGCTCGATTGAGAAATAGACTTTTTGACTCAGATTATGTTTCTTTTCAGCCAAAATATAAAGGTGTTGATGACTACAATAATATAAAGTTCATCCTTCGTTTCTGTTTCCGACACTGTCCGAGATACCAGGATTTTTCTTACATTTTTTTTTTTGTTTGCTTGCTTGAGCCTGCAGAGTGGGTGAAGAGATAGATAAAGAAACCCAATAAATTATGACGAGATTTATGAAAGTTGCCACTTGATTTTAAATTCATCAGATTGAAAATGATAATAAACCAATCTATCCAATGAAAACGACAAAGTACAGGGTGGATAAAGCGACCTTGCACTAATCCGTAGAGTAATGTACAGTGATGTGATTGCTCGATATCTTTGATGGCAAGACGTTGTTTTGGTGGCAAATATGTATAGAAAATGGGTGAATATTTGCATGATTTATTATGCAAATGAGATAATAGATATGTGTTGTTTAGTAGTTGCAGTTCATTTTTGCATCTCTTAATCACACCAGGAATCATTAACAGGTTTTGATATTGTTATAACTGTTATGAAACATATTCATATATTGCGGCAGTGCGTTGAAGAATCTCGAAACCTGCCTGGTCTACGGCCTTTTGAATATCAATTTGCAAACATATTTCATTTTAGTGTCATTCAGTTCTCCTTTATTGATTGATTCCAGTACTTGATTTACTTCGGACTCTGACGACATCATTATGTACAACGTGTTTGCCCGATATTTTAGCTGTATTTTAGTACGCCAAGGTACATTTTGATAGCAAGACTTTGTTTTAGGGAATATATCCATAGAAATGGCAACTATTGTATAATCTATATGCAAATTAGATTATAGGGTATTTCTAATATCTGTGTTTTTTCTTGTATCTCCTTTATCACAAAAGAATCATCAACTTACGTCTTGATATTATAACTGAAGGGGTCGGTGCATTATAGTGCTAACCCACACAATGTTCATTTTGAGATAATCGCTTTTGAAAGTTTGAAAAAATCCATAAATCAGGTCAGTGACTCGAGAAGGCCAATTTTTTTCGTATATGAACCTTTACATACTCAAGATTGTATAGTGTCTTGGGGAAATTTACTACACTGATATTTTGGTGGATTCAAGAGGATTTTTCAAGTCACATTTTGAATTTGTGGCTTAGCACTTTAATGCAGCCAAATCCGTCGTGTATACAAATACTCTTTATTTTTTGAAAACTCACAAAATATCAATATCTCTTCGCTAAAAATGGAAAATTAATGTAATATTTGAGTTTCCCTCCTTTGTGACGTGAAATTAAAATAAGATATAATTGTTTTTAACTGTCTGTATTGTATAATCTCTTTGAATTATGAAGACAAACTTTGCATATATTTCAGACGCACACACGCGCACATAATCATATACGCATAAAGACATCTTGAAATGTGGATATTAAACAATTTCAACAATTCAAGTTTTTAAAAGACAAAGCATTCAGTGTCATACAAAATAATAATATGATTTGTGGGGGGGGGGAAGGGGTTATATCTCATTGAGGATTTTACATCTTCCGTGTACTTAAAAGCAGGGAAAGAGTCCCTTCTTCAGCAATATGCATATAACGCATTTTAAATTTAGAGTATAGATCAGAGAAAATAAAGTAAAATGGTACATATCAACATTATTCCAGAGATTATCATGTCTTTGTTAAAGGGAATGAAATACCATAAAGTAGACATTAAGGCCTTGTTTAGCTAGATTGGTTTTCTTGTTTAGGGTATCAAAATCACCAATGTACTGTAAAATCCTTCTTTGTATGACAATGAATTTACCAAAAAATAGTGTTGCATGAGAATTATGACTGTACATGCCTCAATGAATCCTCCTCCCCCACGTTCGTTGGTAAATACAGGCTGTTTGAAATTATGCAGGAAAGTTCTTAATACAAAATGAATGACTAACTCTTAATGGCCCAAAATCCATAAAAAGAAAATTTTTAAAATTCGGAAAAAATCTCTTTGGAAGTCTGAACACTTATAGATTTCGTATATTCGCACAGACCATACATGCTGAAATACAATGTGCCGAATAAGACCAAAATAGTCTACGTATTATACCAAGTTGGTGTGTTTATACAAATACATCATTACCCCATATGCACGTTTTCAGACTACATTTGGATAATGAAGATCATTTAGGAACAAGAAAAAAAATGTTCTCATGTCAAAGCTGTTACGGTGACAAAAACATACACGAAAAAGTGAAAAATCTATATGCTTTCAATAGTTTTATCGATCACAAATCTCCAAATTAATTTGAAGGAAACTTTCTTTTTTGTAAATTAATCTTTTAAACAACCCTGTGAAAAAGAAAACCTCTGAAATTTGTAACAGAATACAGCAAATACATTTTCTTTCCAACATGGAGACTTCTTCATAAAAATGCATGATAAATACCGAGTTTAAAGGGTAAATTCAGTAGTGGAAAAAAAGGGAGCTATTGACTCACAAAATTAAATTACGTAAAAAAACACTATACTATCAGCATTGATGCTTTAAAGTCCGCTTTGATTGCTTTCACCTATTATTGATTTAAATTGAGAAACCGTATAGAGGTATCAACAACATAGAACTATGAATTTTATACGTCAGCGTTAGATTTGAAAAATAATGTTTGCAGTTATATCATAAATGTAACATCCTTTCAAAGGATGTTAAACATGTAAGTATCGTGTCTCGGTTATGTGAGAAACTACACGGAAGCACAACTGTATTGACAGCGGCAGGAATTTTTTTTTTTGAAAATTTGAGGTAAATTAATCAATATTAAGAATGCATTTTGTTTTCATCTATTTTCTACTGTCTATGGCTAATCCCCCTAAATATGGCTGTGAAAGCATAGCAAAATTGCATTTTATTCAAACGAAGTTACAAATTAATCAATGACAATTTCAAATGTTGTTTCACTAGTGATCTAACTCTGTAAGAATTACAAACAGATAAGGCACATGTCCAAACATCCAGCTATCCGTACATTTTTTTTTTTGTACCCATATGAACGTTTTCAGATCACACTTGCATCGGGAAAAAAAATTATAAATTTAGAGACAATACACTTATTACAATAAGCCATTTCGATGACAAAAACACACATAACAAATAAAGATTTATATTTTGAATATATTTCATCAGTTATTTAACGACTGATTAATTTTGAGGAAGCTTTCCTTTTGAAGCGAAATGTCAGCATAAATAAAGTGCTAACCCACTTATGAAACTTTAAGGTGCTGGGACAGACCATGAATGTTGATGAATTTTCTTATAGGTCATAATGAACAATGCTAAAATACTCCTAAAACCAATGATTGTGGTATTTTCCTGATAAGTTCAACAAAAACAAAAAAACTGGCGAAAAATGTCATGATCAGTAGAATTAGCATGAAAATAGTGCTAACCCCAACAGTACAAAAATTAACAAAAAATACTCATTAAATGCTTAAAATTTCTTTCATGTTTATCTCATCTCCATTTTCATAACTGGCAGAAGAGTACAAGTTATGTTATGATTCAGAATCACTTATTTTTGTAGATGAAATGGTTTCCTCACTGTTCAGATTTAGATATTTTTATGACACCCTTCTGTCTGCTACCATGGAGGTCGCCATCTTGAAAAGTGTGGCTTAGCATTATATTCCTGCCTATAAGATGTGATTAATTTTCGGGGCAAAAAGATGCCTGCATTAAAAACCCATTTATTGCTTAAATTTCAAGATGACATTTTTAGGGATTATAGAGCAGTGATTCAGGATGGTGTAAATGCATGTAACTCATTTTTCACCAAAGTGTGGGTTAACACTATAATGCACCGACCCCTTCAACTATAATGATTCAGATTCATATATCGTGGCAATGTGTTGTACAATCTCGAAGCCTGTCGTAGTAAAGCCTCTTGCATACCAATTTGCATACGTTATTACAAATATTGTTATTCATTTTTTTTTATTCTGAATTGATTGATTCCAGTACTTGATTTTCCTCGGACTCAGATGACACCATGTACACTTTGTTTGACCGATATCATATCTATATTTTTCACTACGCCAAGGTACATTTCAATAGCAAAACTTTTTTTAGGGGAAAATATGTTGAGAAAATAATTTATTATGCAAATGAGATGCATGTTTTGTTTTAATATATAAGGTTGGTTCTCGTATCTCCTTAGCACACTAGGAATCGTGAACGGGTCTTGATACAATGATAACTATCTTCAGAATTGTGATTCAGATCCATATATTGCAGCAATGCCTTCTACTATGTATCCTCTTGTATACCAATTTGCATAGATATTTGCATAAGTGTAATTCAATTCTTTTGAATTGATTGAATTCTTTTGAATTGATTTATTTTGATTCGACTCCGGCGACACAAAGTACTTTTTGTTTTTCCGGGAACTTAAAATGATTAAAAACAGAAGTGAACGCGTAGGTACTATACATGTGCATATATGCGGTAATGCATTACTGCATCAGCGGCAACTCCTAATTTGCATATTTCACTTCTTAATTTGCATATATAAGTGAAAGTTATGAACAAATGATGACCTAGCTATTGTCTTTGCACCTTAATTTCTCAAATTATTACTATTTCTGTATGTCTAGGGAGATTTTATGAAAATTAGATCATCGAAACACCTTAAAACGCAATGAATTGGCGGCCATTTTGTTTATGCAAATTAGATGCTCTTAGACTCAAAATTCCGCTTGGGAACCGGAATTTTTGGATTCAGCGTACTTGAATTATACAAAATAGACCGGTTCCCAACTTTTACTAAAAAATGCCTCTAACAGTCATATTTTCCCCAAATCCCACTAGACTATAGGACAGAAGAATGGATTGAAAGATAAATGAGAAATAGATGAAATACACATGGATGGATAGATAGAAGAATAAAAAGATGGACAGATGACTTGATGGAAGGATGGATTGATTGAGAAAGAGAGAATTAGAGATGGGCAGGGATGTCAATAGAATCGGGAACAAAATAAAGACAAATTATAAACTGCTTTGTTTATGCATGAAGAGTTTGATCGCAACAGGGGGTACGTGACATTTTTGAACATCTCAAAGTAACTCCATCATCAGAGCAAAATAAAACCTCTCCATTGATACCTAATTTGTCAAAAACAAAGAATATTCTTGAAGTTATGATTTAGAATATACCATGTTATTGACACAATGATATATCATCATTTTCTTTGTTGTTTTTTACCAGGTTTTAATGGAGAACATCTCAAAGTGACAAAAGTGGAGTTTGCTCATTTTGCTATCAAACTTTTCACAAGTTTTGTGTGTGTGTGCGTGTGTGTGTGAAGCCAATCACAGGTCATATCGTGTAAACCTGTAGTGAGATAGGCCTAATCATGGCATTAGGAAGCCGGCAGAAGTTTTGAAGTTATGCTGTTACCCCCCCCCCTTTTTTTTTGGGGGGGGGGGGGAAGGATCCCTGGATTCCCCCCCCCCCCCCTGTCATGGCATGTCTCTGCCTTGGCAACACTATGAAGAAATCAAAATGGTGGTGATATATCAACACATATCAGCAACATATCAACAACCCAACAAGAATTTCTAGTACATCAAAAACTCTTATTGATAACATATTTTCAAATGTAATAAACACAGAATTCGCAAATGGTATATTTTATTATGATATATTCGATCATTTACCTGTTTTTACCATCAACAATAGTTCTTTGCAAACATAACAATATTTTGAAAATAAAAAATCCCAAATGTATTATAAGGAAACAGAAAGCAACATAAAATTCTTTGATATTTGGTTTAGCGCAGGAAGAATGGGGCGATGTATTTGATGAAAACAATGCTGATACTGCTTATGAAAAATTTATCAGCAGATTATTGTATTATTATCAGAGAAATATTCCTCTGGTTAAACGGAAACCTTTAAAGAAAAATAGACAACCCTGGATTACCAAAGGTATTATGCGGTCTATATCAACCCGTAATAAGTTATATAAGCAAGCAATAAAGAATCAAAGTAATAAACTCATTTATGCAATACCGGAAATATAGAAATCAATTAACATCAGTAATAAGATTATCCCGAAAATTGTATTATTCAACTAATATAGAAAAAAATTAGGATAATCTTTTTTCATTGTGGAAAACTGTCAATGCTCTTATGGGAAAGACGGTAAAAGAAACTACCAACTCTATCATCATTGACATTGAGGAAATTACTGATTTTACCACAATTGCCAATTCATTTAATGATTATTTTATAAATATTGGTCCTAGTTTAGCATCTAATATGAATTCATGTAATACACATTTTACTGATTATTTACCCAATCCTTGTGAAAATTCATTATTTCTCACGCCTACCAATGATCATGAAATAATCAATGTTGTTCAGAATCTGAAAACAACTAAATCGAGTGGGCATGATGGTCTTAGTGTTCATTTATTGAAATAAATAATTTTTTTTTTACATTGCAAGCCCCCTAACTCACGTATTTAATATGTCTCTTTCAACAGGCATTTTTCCGAACTCATTCAAACTTGCAAAAGTTATTCCCATTCATAAAAAAAGATGACATTAAATTAATGAGTAATTATAGACCAATTTCATTATTACCAAGTATATCCAAAGTTCTTGAAAAAATTGTGTAGAAAAGGTTATATCAGTTTTTACAAACCAATAATTTATTGATACCCAATCAATTTGGATTTAGAAGTGGATATTCTACTGACTATGCAATCGCTCACATGTGTGATAAAATGATTGAAGCTTTTGCTGATAAGAAGCATGTTATAGGTATATACACTGTACATGGATTTGTCGAAAGCATTCGACACCATCGACCATGAAGTATTGACACAAAAACTTAATACGTATGGAGTACGAGGGTCACGCTCTCCTCTGGTTTATAAATTATTTGCAAAACCGTCAACAGTATGTTAGTTTTCAGTCTTATGAATCACACAAACTTGATATTAAATGTGGGGTACCTCAAGGCTCCATTTTAGGGCCTCTGTTGTTTAACATTTATATAAATGATATTATAGGTTCTTCTCCATCTTTGAATTTCATACTTTTTGCTGATGATACATCCATTATTACATCAGATTATGATATAGGGACCCTTGTTAATCGTTTGAACACTGAATTATTGAATATATTGAATTGGTTTAAATCAAACAAGTTATCTTTGAATGTTAATAAGACAAATTTTGTTCATTTTAGAAAACCCTACTCACAGGATCTTAATGTCAACATATCAATTGATGGGTTTTCTCTTTGCGAGAAACAGGTTATTAGATTTTTAAGCATTTCAATCAATTCTCATTTGACATGGAACGAACATATATCCTGTTTACAAAGGACCCTATCAAGAAATATTGGTGTACTCTGGAAGTTGAAAGATCTCTTATCAGAACGATCCCTGATTATTTTATATAATTCTTTAATTTTGCCTCATATATTGTATTTAAATATTGTATGGGGAAATTGTAGTATTACTAAACTAAATTCGTTGTATTTACTTCAAAAGTGTGCTATTCGTATTATTACTAATTCCACATATTTATCTCATACAGATCCTTTATTTCATCGTTTGCATACTTTCAAGCTTCAGGACATCCATATTTCACAAACAGGTATATTTATGTACAAGTATGCAACAAATCAACTTCCCTCTTTATTTCATAATATTTTTCATTGAAATTCAAATAATTATACACACATATCCAACTCGCCGTTCGACAGATTTTCACCTTGTAAACCCCAAAACTGTTTTAGCTCAGAAATCAATTAGACATTACGGTCCCGATGTCTGGAATAACCTACCTGATCAAATAAAGCAGTGTACTTCACTTTTTTCCTTTAAAGCTCATTTAAAAAAGTATTTATTATTGAAATATGTTTCCAGTCAGTAGTCTTTGATCAATGTGTTTTTTTTTCTGAAGTCTCAGTAAGCCCTGATCCATGCAAAGTGTTTTTTTTTTTTCATTCCCTCCCGTTCCTTTCTTTGATGATATTGCATACATTCAGTAAAGCGTATACCTTACCCCCAAAATAGGCATGCTACAGCCTTTATTCTCTCTTGCACTGTCACCTGCACACACGACGCACTGTCACTCGCACACACCTACACTTTTATAATCTACTATACCATGCAGTAGTCAATGGTGCTGCGTGCTGTTTTTTTTTCTTGTTTTAACAGTAAAGCGCCAAGTCACTATTTTTCTTTTCTGTTTTTTTTTTTCTGTAGCAAAATGTGATGTGTATTAAGATTAAGAATTTTATGAGTACATATATAATTGGTGTTGTATTACATTGGTATCACATATTCAGATAGGGCCTCATCCACGTCAAGCTCTGCTTATGATGACGGTCCCCTGTATTGATTTCTCCTTTGTTAATAGATACAGTATGCCTTGATATGTTATTTTGATTCATTATTATGCCACTTCAGACTGAATGTTGTAACGCAAATGATTTTTCTTTGTATTGATTTGTATGTATCTGTATCATTTTGTTTTCATTTGCAATTGTATTCGGAGAAAGAAAATGCAGAAATAAACCAAACAAACAAACAATATATATATATATATATATATATATATATATATATATATGCGTATTATTATACATGTATTATACTTGTGGATGAATATGATACGCTATGATCAATAATTAACATCAGGAAGGTCAAGTGTCATTAGATCAGTATAGGGCACTGGACAGGGGATAGAGCCCGCTGATAATGGGCTCTGGTGAAAGTCAGTGAAAGTGAGTAGATAGCGCCCTCTATTGTTATCGAGCTACAGAGCGTACTGCCGCCGGGGATAACCCCACTTGGGCGTAATATGTGTTTGGGGGAAAACCACAGAAGGTCAAAGTTTGCATGCTTCATCACATGATCAGTGCTTGGAATCGACATACTTCAACCTTGCTACCAATTCGTTGATTTAGGAGACGGACGTTTCACTTTTTAGATTCCATCGAAATTGCTAAAATGATAGACCCTAATTAATGCTCTTTATAGTCTTTTTACTGAACAAAAATGCACAATCATGACAATGCGAAATTGAAATAAGTTATAAAATACGGGAAATACATTGTTAAATTAACTGGACTGAACATGTTAACTCCATTTCAAAATGAGCAGGTGGTTATTAAGAGCCAGAGTGAAATTATGTTAATACATGTAGTCTAAAATCTTTTTTTTTTTAAACGAGATTATGCAATAAATTAGATGGTGTCAGTCGCTAGTATTTTCATATAGGCCTACACGAGATTCTTTTAGGCATTACTTTCAGCTGTTGGCGATGTAACTGTAAGCGGCAATGTTCAATTCCCATAAATTTTGACTTCCTTATAATTAGGAGTGTGCTAAATCTATTTAAGAAGTGGTCAAATACGCATAGCTGAATATCTGATTATGTACAAATATCATACGCATAGAAAAGAAGGAGGTATGAGAGAGAATTGGAGGATTTAATTGAAGGAGGCTTCCAACCTAGAAGTAAACTAAAATTGACAAAGTCTTTTAAGTCGAGTACATGATTGTGTAGTAAACTACCCACACTTACCTTGATGTCGGTGACTCGTATATAGTAGCGGTTCGTCACTGCTGTCAAAATGGCAAACACGGAAGGTCTGTGAAGGGATCGATCAAAACGTTTGCCATATTGTATCGATCAGATGAGCAAGTTTAGGCTTGCATACAGTCGTTTAATGTTATTCTCACACTCTCTCCCTCTCCTTCCCCCTTTCTCTCTCTCTCTCCCCCTCTCTCCCCTCTCTCTCTCAGGTAGAGGATTTTTTTTTTTTTTTTTTTTTTTTTTTTTTTTTTTTTTTTTTTTACAAAGTGAAACAAGTTGGCCTACTTGGACATGAAAGTCAACGTGGATTGTGAAATCAAATGTCACTCTTCCATATATTTCACATATTCTGCCCCAGCCTTTTAAAGTAATTATCAAGAAACACATCTGCGTTGGATTAAAAAAAAATACTAACAGAAATCCATGTAAAAGAACCAGTTCAGTTGTAGGCCCTACACGCATCTACACATACACGTAGGCCTACATAATTATTCCATACACAGATACACACAGTTACAATCACATCAAAAACGTTACCCCGGCACTATCCTGACTGTCATATTCTCTTTTTGATATTTTGACTTCAGGCAGGGCAGAATTTCAATAGTCTGGTACCTTTTGTTTCGTTGTCACCATGAAATTGCGGACTAGTGCATTTTTCTATTTTCCTTTGGCAACATGCACTGACTTTGGTATGATATTGTACAAAGTATCTTGATATTCTTGGGATGAAGTTACAAATCATACGCTCACTTTGTAATTAAGTCTCTCACAACATCAGCTTGTATGCAATTGTCATTGTCTTATTATGTCCATTTTTCGAAAAAATAGAGAAATCAAACAAACAAATAACCAACAGAAATTAAATTTGAACTAAAGATTGATCTGAACATTGATTATCATGGATATTGTGGGGTGTGTACTTTTTTTAAAGTTGTGAAGGATAGGCCCAATTAAAGTTATCATCATAATTGTTTCTCTTTTTTGGCAACTTGGAAGTACATTAGTGTATAGCAGAAAAACGTAGGATGAAAATATAATACACCATTATCACAAATTTCAAAATACAAACATTGTCATTACATCACTTCATGTGATAATATCTCTAGATATCGGCAGGTATATCACCTGCTTTTATGTTTATCACTGATGAGAGATTTTATTTATTTATTTAACTTTTTTTGGTCAAAGATGTCATGGAGATTACATTCGCTATGCAATGCCTCTCAATCTGGTCTATAGAAATGCACATGTGTATTAAGTTCTCTTCTTTTGACCTTAGTCGTTTTAGTATAAGGAATATAGCCCACAGAAGTGACAACATTCTAAATTCAATCTGTCTGCAATGGGTTTCAGATGCTTTTGTGTGTGCTCGAACAGTGCTTCCCTTTTGCATTGCAATTATAGCAGGGCTATACACAAATACACTGTATCTCAAATCAATAATTCGAATCGGAATGTTTCGCTCTGTTATCACATTAGGGAAACCATAGCTAAAGATACATGTATCATTTCTGATTTCTTGTCTGAATGTATTTCATGTGCCGAGGGTTCAGCCATGTTAGCAGCGTCACTGTGAATAACGCAACCGTTGTGGCTGTACGTAGTTTTATGTTATCGTGTGATTCATACTACATATGCCAAGTACTGCACCAAAGAATGTTAAAAAACAAACAAACAAACAAAGACATCGTAACATGCAGCAATTTACTCAATATCAAAATATGCACCGCATCATAAATTTATTGATGTACAGCAATGATAAAAACAGCTACAGCTGTATGAGCGTTGTGTATAACCAGATAGAAATAGCAGTAGGACCTACATAAGATGAATCATTTCAGTTTTAAGGTAACTTTTTCTTGAAAGCTGCAAACTTATCATTTCGGACTAGACTCTATGGCCCGAATTTACGAAGGTGGTACAAACGAAACCATGGTTTAAACCATGGACAAAAACCATGGAGCGCCAAGTATCGCATGGAATATTTCGTTACGAAATCAGTCATTTCGTCGATGAAATGATTATTTTGTAACGAAATGACAACATTTTGTAACTAAATGAACATTTCGTTCACGAAATGATAATTTCGTTAACGAAACGGTCATTTTGTCGACGAAATATTGCGTGCGACACTTGGCGCTCCATGGTTTTTGTCCATGGTTTAAACCATGGTTTCATTTTTGTACCACCTTCGTGAATTCGGGCCTATGCGTTATATTCTTTTGAATGTCTTCACGATAACAAACACAATCTACAGACTTGTATACTATGACATCTAGCGAAACGTATTGACAAATATCTGCGTGACTTAAAATTAGTACGAGGCTTCACCCTTGAAAGGCTTACCTGACAAAACGTACCAGCTCATTCTAATACGTGAAAATATTTCCAGTGTTTATAATACAGTAATAATAGGTATCTGAAAGACAATACAGATGTAGACTCCGCTCGACCGATAGGGTATTCATAATTTACAGAAAAAAAGGAAAAAGAAAAAAAAAAAGAAAGAAATACCGAAGAGTCCATTTCAGATCAGCGTTTCTACGCCACGGGGTTAACCGAAACTCCAGGTTTTGTCTGCTCTTATGCGATCCACACTTCCTCACGAGAAAAGCGACATGAGGTTTTTGCTATTCAACATGCTATGTATTATTCCATAGACTAACCAACTTAAATTTCGTGTTGTTGTTATAGACTTTGGTCGGAAAGGTGTATGATCACACAGTTTATGTTAATCACGGTTGTTCATTAATTGTATACCTCTCATATTGTTGTTTGATATTCGAAGTGAAATATTAATAAAAAAAAAGTATGAAAACTGAATGACGCTGGCGCAATGCATGTTGTTGTACACGCATGGATGAGGCTCTACTGCTATGTGGACTTTCATACTGAAGGACCTCGGTTCGAGTCTTGTCCGGTGCTTTCAGTTCAACCTTAGACAAGATCCTTGTCTCTCTCCATCAATATGCACGAAAAGCTGACTAGAAGAACTTGGTTCACATAAAAAACAGTACCAACGACCTTCTGCAGGAACAGGCAGTATAAACGATCCACGAGGCTTTCCGTGGTCGTAAAATGATGGTGTGGTCATATCAGTATCCCTTTTATCATCAATGGGCCCCGTCATATGTGCCTTGAGAATGGTTGACTCATACGAATATACATAATTGAACATACATAAGATTATAACAGTCAAGTTAGTATAAATTAAGGACTGTTCCTTCTTGCATTCGAATTACAGGATAATGTCAAAATTAAATACATATACAGTATACGTATAAAGCACTATTCATATACTATATATTCATGTACCAGTGTACGATGTACGAGCCGAGATTCAAACTTTCTTTCAAGTCGAGTCAAGGCAGTGTTATAATTAAGTACTATTCTCTGTTGATGTTCGACCTTTGATCAACAATATTGCTTCCTATAGTTTTAGTTGTCAACAACTTTGCCGACTTATTAATGTTACCACTGAGCCGTACGTGCTAGGTGAAAGTCGACGTGCATTCAAACTATGTTGAAATATAACATGTATAATGTCGCAATATACCAGGTGTAACTTACGATCACACTCAAATCAAAATCACAGCTTTATACGTACAGAGATGAAAGCGTTTCCCCTGCATTAAGACACCGATGTCATATATATTGACCGTACTCGAAAACTGCTTCGCTAAAAGTGATCAATTAATCAAACATATAGGCCTACCTCAGTTGAAGTTTGAGACTAAAATCTGACATCCCGAAAGTTTGATTTTACGTCAGATCCATGCCGTTAGCTCTGAGAGAATTCCCGGGTAGACTTTGCACTTTATTGTGTAAATTCGTATGACATAAACCCAAGACGTCGTCAAAGTAGTAGTAACCGGACCGGGAACGTTTTTCAAGGTGAGGGGGCAGACTCTATTTTATGAGAACGGGGACTTATATCGACCCGTTTTCAGGATGGGGGGGGGGGGGGGGGGGGGGGGGTGCTGTCACTTCTCTACCAAAATCGGCTGACAAACAGGAAAAGAAAAAAAAATCTGAAATTAGTTTGCTACCACTTTCCTCCTAAAATTGGCTGAGAAGCAATATGAATAAATAAGTGAATAAACTACATAATGAATAAGTAATTAATTTAATGAGTAGATAAATGAATAAATTACCTGCCACTTCTCTTCCAAAATTAGCTGACATCAATGGGCATATCTATATATATATATATATATATATATATATATATATGTATATGAAGAGTTTGTTTGCAAAAACCGATAAGTCCATATTTGCCAAATGGAGATATTTGTGATTAAAGGTTTAAAAAAATAAAGATAATAATAAGAAAATTTTTGCTTCTTTTGACCATAACTTAAAAAAAAAACCTTTATATGTAGTGACCATCATATCATTTAAAAGGTATTATTTTGTACTTTATGACAGAGATCGTACTTCAAAATCTTCAAAAATGGACTTATCGGTTTTTGCAAACAAACGCTTCATATATATATATATATATATATATATATATATATATATATATAACTATACATATAACTCAGGGCCGGCGCAAAGACTTTATAATATATTATAGTTATATAAATATATATATTATAAAGTCTTCGCGCCGGCCCTGAGTTATACATCGCTGACATGACAGAAATGATTATGCTATGACACACTGTTTCTCAGTACGCCAATCCATTGGTTACATCATTTGAACCTTGCTATTCGATTTCACAGAAAGCCGCAGACATGACATTGTCATGTGGATCAGAGCTTCTAAACTAATAACAAGCAAAAGCAAATTATTAATACCAATATTTGTCTGTCTCATTAATGAAATGAAAAAAAAAATAAAAGTGGAGAGACACATTAAACATGAAGTTGAAAATATGCTGTGACATAGACATGGTAAAGGATAAACAAGAAAGTACAGAAGGCAAAAGAGGATAATAATCTCTCATATTATACCGTATATACCATTGTGTCTACTCTCTCCTTCTTTTATGCCAGCTCTTCTAAATTTCTTACCGGTTTGTGTACACAATTCTTTGATATATTGTCACGCTAGGTTGCATTTTATCAATACTCTTCCATCTTGGAATCCTGTTCTCCATCATCTATCAGAATACCATTTGTGTATACAGTAAGGGTGCACTTTCCAAAGGAGCCAAATTGCCGTATAGCCTATAGGATGCAGCTGCTTTTAGGTGCATTGTTTTCATTGTTTTTTATGTGAAACGAATCGAACTGAATGACTACGTCCACGCTGCGCCGGAAATACCAGCACAGATTGATATAAAGAGTCAATGTGAATTTCGAATCTTTATTTGTTAGTAAAAGGTGTGTTAGGCTCACTTTGAGCCCTCAGCATTTTGCTTTCTTAAATACATGTTGTTTCCTAAACTGACATAGTCTAACATTAAGTAACCTTAAATAATGAAGCATTGTCTATTGTGCACTTAATCAGAATACTACAGCTTCATGAATCTCAGAGCAGTCAATTTCCCAAAGCCGAAGGCTGCTATAAGCTCATAAACTAATGAAACAGCATGCATGAGGAACACTACTGGAATACGTACTCTAACAATGCTGGCAAAATAACGTGTTTTTTATGTTTTACTGGATGCCGTTTGAATGTCGTTTATGTAATGCATTGTATTTTTTTTTAGAAAGCATGTGAACAAACAAATATCCTGATATGGAAAACGAAATATAAACAATGATTGAATAAGAAGTTGAATTAGCTCTGAGAGAACAACATTTAATTTAGTGATAATAAAAGCATGCATACAATGCACATGTTATATGAAATAAACTGTCTTGTCAAATGTAATGATTCTTTATACAAATTCTGGGTTATAGTGCGAGCCTGAGCATTATTTCAGTTATACCATAAAAATCTCGTTGCGCTCATCCGACCAAACACAAATTATGTTACATTATTTACTGTCGTGCTCATATGCCATATACTGACCGATTGGTGACTATATAGCGTTATTGTACATCATCATGATTCTGATTACCGTGATATAATTGAGGTGCAACATACAGACAGAAATTGATGGTTGGGATTAAAATTCAGCGGTTGACTGTGTGCTTATGGCTGTATAACACCAACAGTCCATTGAAGTTTTGATAAATATTATGAACGTATCTAGACCAAAGGTTGGTACGTAATGAAACAAACAGAGAAATCTATGAAATTAAGTAACACACAGAAAAATTGAAACATTGAGAAATCAAACTAAATACTGTGCCATCATTTTCTCATGGTAATTTTGATTACTGCAAAATGCTAACTGAAATTCATACGATTTCTGCAAATACCATACTCGCGTGTGTAATGGCAGTCTACTATGCAAATATAAACATAAAAGATAAGATTTGCGTATTCAATCAAGATGTCATCATTGTACATACTTACAACACTGCTTTTCCTGTGATGTTTTGTCCGTTCGTGCTTTAATCATTTAAGAAAACGTTGATAGTCACAGACGATGCACTATTCCAAGTAGTGGTATGCAGTGTCAGACTGGTAGATAATCATATCTTCTCTAGGTATTGCTGCATGCTCTTCCAGTCTTCATCACTGATCTCAAGGTTTTTGTCGTCTGCTAGACTCCCACTGAAGACAATGAGCTGTGAAAGCTTAGACGCGGTCGGTTGGGTTTTCCGGAATCTTGACATCAGTATCTCCTTGGCTTTTATGGGATACGTCATATCATGCACAATCACTGCTATTCTTTCTTTTCCTGCAGAAACGAGGACGCAAACAAATGAAATATAGAAATAAATAAAACAAATCACGGTAAGGTTGACAGCACCCTACGTATAGAAAGAACACAGTGCCCCACAGTGTGTTCACAGCGTCTTCACGAAGTCGATTATGTGAAAAAGTTCGAATTTAACAGTGTGAAGATGATGTCATACCTTGGTGTGATTTTCACAGAGTGTTCACATAGTAATGCTTTGTTTCAAACTGTGAATTGATAACTCACATTGTGCTCACACTCTCAAACACTCGATTTTAACAGTGTGAAGAGATTTCACACTGTGTTCACAATGTTTTGACACAGTGTTCACACTGTGCTTCTCACAGTGTGAACACTGTGTGCTTTCCTGCATCAGGGTAATATCAATCTACTTTGTTTATTCTTGTTTTTTCTTCCTTGCTCTCTTTCTTTATCTCTTCATTACTTTTATGTCACTTACTCATTTGTCTATCTTTCGATTGATTGATTGGAAATTATCATTTAATATGGACACGTACAAAATCATTCACTTACCAAAACATACTACAAGTACATCTCTATATGCATATAATTATGTGCATAGAAGAAACAGAATATACAGACATTTGACAGATGCACTGTACTACGATAATCAAATGAAACAATCAAGGAAGAAAGAACCATTGAAAAGACCCACAGTGTGTCAGGGGACTGTCAATTGGACTCGGATTCCTCTACAATAAAGTTCAATTATTAAAGATACAAGCAAGGAACGTAAGAAGCCGTGCCAAATTACTGAAGATAACGTCTCTCACCGAAAAAGCTGGAGCAGTTCTCCAGGTATCTGTTGTAGACAGCATTGTAGACATCAGTAACGGTCAAGCCCCCTTTGTTATGGGAGTGGCAGAGCACCATTCCGTGGTGGCGGTGAACCGTGCTAGATTCAAACTTAAAGTCGTCCAGTCCGAAGCTTGGAAGCTTCAAAAAGCGAGCCTGAACTTTCTTATCATTCGACTTGGTCGAGGAGAGTCTTGCTATCAATCCTGAGACGGCTCCCTCTTCTGAAGATGTGCAGACATGGATAATCTTTGGACCGGAGGGAGTACCGCGTCCGCTCCGTGCAGAAGTCGCCTCATTGCTACTCCACGACTGTGGCAGACTGCTCCTGGATGTATCTGTGATCAAGTCAGAATCAGATTGGAAGAAGTAAAGAGACGTTGGAGAAAGAGAAGTAAAGAATCTCTCCTTTGTACCAATGTTCTGTGTTCTCTCTCGCAGGCGTTGGCAAACTGCTGTGAAAAAATACAGCATTTTAGATTAAGAGTGCATCATCGTCATGATTCCTCTATCAGAACACACCAGGTGAGGAGCTGTTCGCTGTCCGTTTCAATACTTTCGGCACTAATAATATAGCGTGCAGAGAAGAGGACACGCGAACAAAGTTTCTAAAGTAAGCCGTCATGCGTACCGTCACCGTGACGATTTATTGAAAAAGAAAATAGTCATTTCTCCTCGTATTTGCAACTTTATTCAAAAGTTTTGTACGGTATAAAGGGTGTTTTGTAATGCAGCTGATTTATATGCTTCATATTTGAGAACATCTTTTTAATCAATGTTCCCAATGTCAGTGGGTTGTTTGTTTGTTTTTTGACATAACGTGGCTATCTATCACTCCAAACCTTTTCTTAAAACGGAATAACAGGCATATTAAAGATCAATTTCAAGCCATTTACAATCAACAGAATGTACGAATACACATGCGCATGCGTCTTCTTGGCGGAATCAATTTTAAGTACGAAACAAAATCGTATTAAACATGGAAAATTCGAGAATATGAAGTCTAGAGTGAGATACTTCTACTTCGTTTAGTGTCCAGTTGGTATTGGACAAAGAGAACAACTTGTTCCGATTCAAAAGGCAGGCAACTTGAAAGTAGTAATTGCCAGACTGCAGATCGCAATGAGCGCTGGTAGAATGAAAAGAAATGGAGGAGGGAGGGTCGACGGATTTTTAAATATGTAAAGAATCAAAATTTTAGTGTGGAGAAGAAAAGAACGGGCTCGAACATGAAAGTAAAATAGATGAGGTTTGTCTTATGTAAACCGCGCGTCAGATGTAAATATCAGCCAAGGACTTAACAAAAAGCTATAGGAGTAATGCCCGAACACAATATACAGTCACTCTGTCTATCATCTCATATTTCCTTTTCTATTGTTAAATGTATAGTATACAGGTGTATGTCGTTTTGCAACTGCTTTGAAATTATGTCAATGGTGCCAAAAATAAATAAATAAATTAAGAAAGAAAGAAAGAAAGAAAGAAAATATACAGTCCCTGTTTTGTTTGTTTCACAACGACCATTTTGTCAATATACCCCATTGACGGATGTGTGTATCCGCTATCGGAAAACATGTCACGAGTTGTAAGAATCTGCTGATATCATCATGCATAATGTTCATCTTTCTTTTGGAAGACCAAGGATTCTTTGCCAGTCTCAGAAGCTTAAAAATTCCTCTTATTCAAAGTTCTAGCACGTACACCACGTAGGCTCATTACTCTGTTATGGGCCTCATACATAGACATACACACGCAAATCGCATGCACGCTGAGCAAAAGATTCCGTCATAATTCATTCAGCAATCAGGCATGACTGTAATCACTTTGTAGGAGGGTGAAGATACCTGTATTTAAAGCGGACTTGGATGACAAATCTTCGCTCTTTGATCTCTGAAATCCGGTTCTCAGCTGAGAAGCAGACTTGTCCTTCACTTTTGGTACTGTAGCACAAAAAAAGAAAAAAAAAAGAGAAAAAAATAATAGAATAAATAAATATATGAATAAATAAATAAATAAATAAACATACTAAAAAGACATAATAATGGTATCAAGAGTTGCTCATATTAAAAGAAACACAACAACACTTTAATACACATGCTATGTATACTGGCTTATTCCTGTTTACTTACAATACATGTATTTTCGTTTGTATTTTTGTTTGTTGGTAGCTTACATACTTTCAGTCAGAAGATTCGGAGTCATCCCGCTAGATCCACACCCACGAGTCATACAGGCCACGAGTTCGACATTGAAAACAGGTCCGCGAGTCATACAGCTCACGAGTCATACAGTCCATGAGTTCGACACTAGGCAAATAAAGCCCATGAGTTCGACACTAGGTATAAAACAGCCCCGCATGTGTCTGTCTCATGGGCCTTGTTAGCTTATAATAGTGTCGAATTAATGGGCTGTATGACTCGTGAGCTGTATAACTCATGGGCTGTATAACTTGTGAGCTGTATGGCTCGTGGGCAGTGTGACTAGTGGGTGTCGGTCTCGTGACGTGCACCCGAATATCCTGTGGTCGTTTCTTGATGAGCGGTGACTAAATTGGGTAAAGAGATGGACAGGGACTCGTGGAATTGGTATAGGCCTATATTCCGCGGTGAGTTAGTTAGCTCAGGTGGTAGCTCGTCTGCCTCCCACCCAAGCGATCCGGGTTCGATACCCGAGTCTGGACTGAGTAATGTTGTGTGTAATCATACTGTCCCCTCTAGCAAGAGGCAAAACAATGTGTCCCTCGGACAGCACATAAAATGGAGGTCCCGTGTGTGTTGGAGAGTCACAACTCATGCACGTAAAAGATCCCGCTTCATTCATTCATCGCGAAGCGCAGGGTGCTTAACATGGTGAAGTGGTCCCCCCTCATTTCCAAATAGACCCAAGGAAGACCGGCTTAGTGTAGCTGAATATGAGCTACCCAGCCATCTTCTCAGATGGAAAATAAACAAAACAAAAACAAAACGCATTTCCTGACAAATTTGTTAAGACTAGCTTCACAATGTAAGTTCGTGTGTGTGTGTGTGTGTGTGTGTGTGTGTAGTACTGTCATAACAGGATAATGAAATGCATTTTTGTTTTTGTTTTGTTCATTTTCCATCTGATAAGAAGGCTGAATAGCTCATATTCAGCTACACTAAGCTGATCTTCCATGGTTCTAGTTGGATGTAAGGTCTTAGTCACAGTCAACCCATTTCAACGGGTTAAACATCTTGCGATGAATGAATGAAGCGGGATCTTTTACGAGCATGAGTTGTGGCCTAACAAACAAACAAACACACACACACACACACCCACACACACACACACACACACACACACACACAAACGCACTGATATCCCCAAACACTGTGAGACCGCAGCAGAAGATTTCATCGTAATCATGTAGTAATTTCAGCAGTACACGCACATCAGGGCGGATCCAGGAATTCCTTTAAAAAAAAGGGGGCGCCTTTACAAATCAAAGGGGGATGGCCCATATTTTCTTTTTTATTTATTTTGTTTTAATAAACAAATAAACAGGGGGAGCGAGTCCGGTGCGCCCCCGTCTGGATCCGCCACTGCACATACTATAATTATACAGGGTTGATCTTTTCCACTATAGTGTCCAATAAGAGCCCGTTACATTGAGGGACTTCACTTAGCTCAAAATGCAAGACAATATCTTTCAGCAGTCAAGAAGACCAACTAATGAGTTTAATTGATCGTTTCAATTATTACAGCAATATTGAAACTAGCAATGAAAGTATAAGAACTTAACATTGCTTCTGTATTAAGCTTCGACCATGGGAAAAAAAAAAGGAAAGAAAGAAATGTAAACGTTAACAAAGGACGAAGGACAAAATGGCCTTCGACGGATAAAGTGGATTATAATATGGCACTGTGATGTATTGATTTTGGCTAAATTCATTTGACAAAACAAAAATAGATCTGATATGAAAATGTGTACATGAAAATAGTGGCAAACTGTTAGGTAACGACGGAGTTATTACTATAATTTGCAGAAATCATGATACGTGATTGTGATCGATATCACAAAACACTGCACGTGAAACGTTGAAACGCCGTATTTCTTTTACTTTTCAGTCCTCATATCATAGTGAAGTTTCATTATGCCTACAGGTTAACTGTATAGAGAACATTAAACGTAATCATTGACCTGTTGTGAGATGTTGCGTGTGCGTGCTAAATTATAATCATGTATACTCTTACTTGATTCTCCGGTGACCAATGTGTGTGCCGAGGGAGCACACACATGAACCTGTAAATATTGCACCAAACGCTCCCAATCTGCCTTCTCGATGTCGCACGTCTTCTCGAGATCACCAGCAATCAAGACAAGACCAGCAGTTGAGAAGGTGAGTGGTTGCCGTTTCTTTAAACTACTATGTCTGAGTTGTCGAGTATTGGTGGACTCCTTGGGGCAGTCGTGAGCAATGACCACCAGCTTGTTTTCACCTGCGGGGGAATGAATTTTGATGAGAATTAAATCAAAGTTCATTAAAACATTCCAATGTGACATAATGCTCCTTTGTTTTTTATCATAGACAGTAAGGTTGTAGAATGAACGTAACAGTTTTAGAGACAGTCACACTTGTCATTAAAGGACAGGGCCTTAAATTTTTCCTTCTATTTCCTTTTCTTAAAAAAAAAAAACCCAAAATGAACGGAAATTTTCACTCATAAGCCAGACAACGCCTGCTTGAGAGCATAACGTGATCGTCGACCACGCGCAAATAGGGCGATTTCCAGCGTTGATAAAGTCTTATCACATTAAATACAGAAAATTCTTTTTTTTTTTTCAGCTTGGAGGGGGGGGGGGGGGGGGACTCCCTCAGCTCTTCAATACACCTTAAACTGAAGTCACCAATGTACTCATATACAAACTTAGCTCTATCGCTCCTGGTTCTTAAAAAGAAGACTTTTAAAGATTCCTAACTTAGAGGGCTTTGGGATTCATAGGACCCCAAAATGAGGGGTGGGGGGTGGCGCTGGGGGTATGGTTTGAAGAAAGCCCGTCGTGAAGTTTCATAAAAATGAAGCTGATAATGTCAAAGTCGTGATGTATAAACAAAGATGTTTAACTCCCTCGATTCGAAAAGTGTAATAATGCCCGTCGTGGTTTCTGTCGTCCTGAAGGTTATAAATTTGGAAAAAGGAGAGAGAGAGAGAGAGAGGAGAGACGCAGAGGAATTTTGTTTTATTTGTAATAGTTGAAAGAGCTCAAGGTGTCTATCAAATTCAAACTTTTTCTTTCAGTCAATTTATCGTGTTCACATCAACACTGCTGTTAGTCGGTGAAGCTTACAGAACACAGCAGCGAGAGTAATTGTTCAAAAATTATAACGGAGCTGACGTTACATTCCTCACGAAAGGAAAATAAAATACGACATATTCCATGTTCTAGGCGTCCTTATAGTCATTCTAATCGTAAGGTGTTGGCATGCATCTCTTTATTTCTGCACAGTTTTGCTGAGAGGAGAACCAAAACAAACAAACAAAAACATACCGACTTACCACCGACCCACCGTTGACATTTTGGCAAGAACTCGTCGTAGAGAGAGTCCGGAACATCAGTAATAGATAGGCGCCTGTTCTGGATCGAGTGGCACACTATAGCGACATCCGTACTGTCTTTGAACTCGTACCTTTCCAAACCACTGTATGGCAGTTGGTCAAAAGTGATGTCTGCATGTCGGAATTCTTTCCTTAACTTCGAAAATAACCCGCCTATCCTGTGTTGGTTTGACATCGCCAATATTTTCATACGCGGTTTCGACGTACGGTGCACGACGGCATCGCTGCTTACCCGGTTGGCATCACTGCAGGTGTGGCCAGGCTCCGAATGTATAACTTTCTCTTTACCGTCTGTGAATGAAATCATAGTACATAAATGCGTATTTACATCCACACAGGTTGAGACCGTACAAGTTTGATAAATTCAAAGATGTTAGTAAAGTTCAAATGACTTACTACTAGATGATAATATCACCAAAATTACCAACTGATATGCCAAACCAGAAAAAAGAACATCACCACTAAAAGAGCAAAATAACTTATGTTTGAATATGTCGTTATAACATATCTTGATAATGAAACAACCATATAAAAATTCAACCATTTCCATATACACAAGTGTTAATATACATTAGTGACAACTATGAACAGTACATTCACACAGGAACTCGTATACAGATACGCAATACACATAAACATTGATAAATATACAAGTACATTGTATATCATGTAGGCCTATATACGTGAATTTCATTGGTAGTTTAAATGCTTCCAGTCATTCTATGCAAGATGTGTGTGTGTGTGTGTGTGTGTGTGTATGTGTGTTTGTGTGATATCCATACATGTACCAATTAACATCATCAAAGTTCAGAGACAAAACATGGAAGATGAGCGCTAAGGGAGATGTATGACCTACACATGTTATTAATCACTGTCAAGAGAGTCAAGTTTGTTCGTTTTTTGTTTTGCTTTTTATTTTTAGTGCAGTTATGAACGTATCTGGAAAGCTCACGGTAAACATCTCTCATACATGCATATAATGTAGTATGTAATCTTACTGACTGAAGCAGCTCATGAGATCTATTGGAAGAGAAAGACGAACTACAGCAAAAGAGAGTAGAGGATGAGCTGCAGCCACTTGCTGTGGCTCATATTCGCACGTTGTCCGCTTATAGGCACCACAGAGTTACAAATCAATTTCAGCCACATGGCGCTTTATCTATTATTTGCTATAACTCAACAAACATAAATTATTTTTGTCTTTTATAAGCTGTGCCTAAGAGGTAAAGTTCAGCCATGCAAAAGGACTAAGCCTGAGAATGACTGCTGATTGGAAAATAATTGCTTGATTACATTCTTCTTATTTTGGTCAGTGTGATTATGTGCCATTCTGCGGCTAACTATACACAGCCCTGTCGCTGTACACGGCGTCTGGTCGGAGTACTTAGAGTACTCTGCAGTATGCTTCTACTAATATTACATCTCAATGGAGCATACAAGAAATGAATTTTGTGTTTGCTTCCACGACCAATTACCTTTAGGAATTCCACAGAGAGAGTTTAGCAGAACATCCCGCCATTATTACATATTCATTTTAGTACTTCAATAATTTAATGACATAGGCCGATAAGTTTATAGCCCTTACCACCATCTAAGGTAGAGGTGGAGATACCAGTAGGAATATTAAAGGGCTGGTGGGTAGGGGGCCTATAATCCGTGGTAGAACTCTTAGAACTGGTTTTCCGATGGCTCCGTGTTCTTTCTTCCTCTGATTACGTTGGCGAAAATTAAACACACAGAAAAAAAAAAATACATAACTGTTCACAATACAAACAGGAACCCACACAGTGTTACACATGCATGGACATACGTACACGTACACACACACACTCTCTCACACACACACACACACACACACGCACACAAACATATTATTTGTAATTACACGCACACATCATTTCGCCGTTATTATGCTTAGTGTTACAAAAATATTTTCCACTTTTGATTCTTAATAGTTTAAAAAAAAAAACTATAATTATATCAGATAACACTTACATTGATATGAGCAATAGCTGAATACTGTACTATTTAGTTGGAGGTAATTTAAAAACGATAGCATGAATAAGTTTCATTGAAATCAGGATCTATCTTTAAGCTTTGTTCCAGAGTTTGTTCTGTTTTCAACCCTGTGTACAGAGTTTTAATTTTACACAGGGGTCAATTCGTGTGTATGGGGATGTGTGGTTAACACCCTGGCAATGGTCCTGAACAATGGCCTGGATTGGAATGCTCTATTTAATATTCATGAAAGATTCTACTATCACTAGCTAGTCTTTATTCATCCTGAAATGTAGTGGATGCAAACAAGTGAAATATGTGCTTATTTTTTTTTCATGTGCATGCAATTTACCCTTTACACTTGTACCATGAATTCAGAATAGCAATGCCCAGGGCAATTCGTTATAAATTATCAATAAAGCATTAATGTGCCTTGGAGTAAGAGTCCAGAAGCCTTGAAAAAATGGTATATTGTGGTATTCATGATTATTGCTCAGCGTCATTATAAGGACACCTTCATATAGGCAATGCATATCAATGGTTCTTGTGTAAAGTTCAATATTGTACAGAGGGTAAAAAAAAAATTGAACAAACCTGGAACTTAACTTTAAAATTAATCATTGATTTAACAAAACTGATTCATGCTTTTATGTTAGTCAAATCATACCCAACTATTCATTGTTCTCTATTCAGCTTTACTCATATGGATATCAATTGCGGTATTATCTAATGTATGATTTTAGAACTATTAAGGATTAAAAGTGGGTATTTTTTTTGAAACTTGGTATCTACATTACTTTAGCTGTCTAGTCACATACGCCTATTTATAGGTTTAACTTATACCATATGTAGTTTAGTTTACCTGCGCATTTTGGCAAAGGTTTGATTTTTGATGGTAAGAGGTCTTTTGGGGTAGTACTGTGTCTTCCACTCTGAGTAAGGTGGTTAGAAATAAAGATACAAAGGTATAATGAATACATTTGTGACATCTGTACAATTCATACAGACAATACTCGCAGAGAGGCACACAATGACAATGACAATTTCTTTCTTATGCCACCAAAATGTATGGGTATTTAAGGAAATTAATTTGAGCAAACATCGTGCTGAACAAATAAAATTGAGGTATTTCATAATATGAATCATGATTATATATATATATATATATATATATATATATATATATATATATACATGGTGTCTAAAAGAAACACAACAACTATACACTTTTGCAATGGCTGCCGAATAAGAAATATGTGCTGCTGGGGGAAAAGGTTTATACGTATGGATAGCTTTTGGACTCAACTTTCATATGACATCAAAAAGTCTAAAATAATTCATGCTTGAATGAGCACTGATCACTTTTGTAAAAGGTATGAAAATTAGGCTGCCCAGGAATTGGCCCTTTAAATTTGCGACAGGTGAGTCCGTTGGAGCTTACAAAACTGAAGTTGATATGACAAATTTGTGATCATGGTGATCAATCATTGCGATCAGTTTGGGTTTGCTGAGTAAATAATAAACCAAACTTTCATGCATGAGTAAACAGCAGTTGCATTTTATTTTATTGCAGCATTGCAAATTTTCCTGGTAGACTCAGTTGTGTGTTCATGTGAGTCAGGATGAGGTGATGGTATATCTTGCAATTTCCATGTTACACACTCTTATATTTTTTTTATATACATCTGTGACTTGAATGACAACCTTCGCCCCACATTGGAATTGTTTTCAGATTAGTAGAATAGCTAATTAATTTACTTAATAACAAGTGGGGATTATGTAAATTCATTATTTAAATACATTTTGTTGAAAAAGGAATGTCACAGCAGCTGGCTACTTATTATTCAGGTTACCCAATACCCTGTAGAATAAATAGCTGGCATCTTTCTCATTCTCTTCTTTTTGACAATCCATAAGCAATATAATTATTCAATGTTACATAATCCCTACCTTGGTATTAAGTAAATCAATGAGATGTTCAATGTGGGGTAGAGGTTTTCATTGAAGTCACAGATAAATAATAAGAGTGTGTAACATGGAAACTGCAACATGTATAATCATACCTTCACCTTATCCTGACTCACATGAACACACCACTGAGTCTACCAGGGAAATTTGCAATGCTGCAATAAAATAGATGCAACTGCGGTTTACTCTATAAAACTTTGGTTTAATGAACCATAGAATTCACTCAGCAGATTCATATTAGGAATTCCGTTTAGAAAGGTTTTTTTTTTTTTTTTTTTTTTTTTTTTTTTATAAGGACAGGACACACTTCGCTATCGGAATTGGCTTAAATATGCATAATATAGGCCTACATCTAACTATACCTGTTGCCATGTTCTTTCCTGTGGTCTTGTTGATGAATTAGCGTATGACATCTTCAGGGGATTGGTTTCGATGCTAGCTCTGCCATGCTGCCAAATTCAATACGGATATAAAAACTCAAAAATAAGATACGACATTCTTTAAGGTACATAAAAAAAGAATAAAGAACTAACAAAACCCCTATGAAACAAATTTTCAAGAAGACAATTTAGCACCAAAGTCATGGTTGATCTCTTTAATGTCGTGCAGGTAGACTTTGTGCTATGTATTAGATATCAGAAAAAAATACTTCCATGCTTTACTAGCACGTATACACAACCTTATAATTTTAAATGCTAACACGTACATTGAATTTATTCCAATGTATTCCTATATACAATCGTGTATTCATACCTCTTTGCCATTGTATGGTAGGCTCTAAATGTTGCCCGACATGACGCCAAACTGTATGATGTCTGTACTGCCTCCATCTTAATTGGTGTATACAGTATTATATGTAACATTTATAAATATCTATATATCTATATATATCTTAAATGAGTCTATACCTATTGCCATGTTCTTTCCTGTTGTCTTCTTGATGAATTTGTGTATGACATCTTCAGAGGATTGGTTTCGATGCTAGCTCTGCCATGCTGCCAAATTGAATACGCATGTTGAACCTCAATAATAAGATACGCCATTTTAACAAGGAAAAGTAGAAATTACGCGGTGCGTAACATATGTCCCCGCCGGAAGTAGCATTTTGTAACAAAATGTGCAATATAGGTAAAAAATCAAGGTCAAAGGTCAAAGAAGTCAAAGGTCAAAATTCTGTGTAGAAGTTTTGAAGCCCTCACCTAGTGCCATCACATAAAGCAAATGGAATCGAAATTGGGTTAGAAATGGCGAAGGAGTAGCATTTTGTAGCCAATGTACAATATAGGTCAAAAATCAAGGTCAAAGAAGACAAAGGTCAAAATTCTGTGTAGAAGTTTTGAAGCCCTCACCTAGTGCTATCACATAAAGCAAACGGAATCGATATCGGGTTAGAAATGGCGAAGGAGTAGCATTCTGTAGCAAAATGCACAATATAGGTCAAAAATCAAGGTCAAAGGTCAAAGAAGTCAAAGGTCAAAATTCTGTGTAGAAGTTTTGAAGCCCTCACCTAGTGCCATCACATAAAGCAAACGGAATCGAAATCGGGTTAGAAATGGCGAAGGAGTAGCATTTTGTAGCAAAATGTACAATATAGGTCAAAAAATCAAGGTCAAAGGTCAAAGAAGTCAAAGGTCAAAATTCTGTGAAGAAGTTTTGAAGCCCTCACCTAGTGCCATCACATAAAGCAAACGGAATCGAAATCGGGTTAGAAATGGCGAAGGAGTAGCATTTTGTAGCAAAATGTACAATATAGGTCAAAGGTCAAGGTCAAAGGTCACGACTGAAATTCTGTGTAGAAGTTTCAAAGCTCCCATGTAGTGCTATCATATAAAGCAAACAGAATCAAAATTGGCTCATAAATGACAGAGAAGTAGCAAATTGAAGATTTTGATCACACACGGACGCACACACGGACACACGGACGGACGGACGGACACACGGACGGACGGACGGACGGACACACGGACACACACACGTACGGAGCCCGTTTCATAGTCCCCTGCTCGAACTCGTTCGGCGGGGACAATAAAACATTTATAAGGTACATCAAATAAAAACAAAAAGAATAAAAAAAGATCAAAACCCCTAAAATACAATTTTTCAAGAAGACAGTTTAGCGCAAAAGTCAAGGTTGATCTCTTTTATATCCAGCAGGCAGACTTAGTGCTATATATTAGCTAACAGAAAAAAAAAAATTCCATGCTTTAACTATATATCACGCGTACACACATACTTATAATTTTAAATGCATACACGTACATTAAATGTATTCTTATGTATTCCTATCGTGTATTCATACCTCTTTGCCATGGTTCTTACTGTAGGCCCTATGTTGCCCAATAATCTATGTCTTCAAACTGTATGATGTCTGTACTGGCTCCATCTTAATTGGTGCCAAAATGAAATACTTCTAACATTATTACCGAGCTCACTACTCCAAACCTCACAGCCGAAAAAAAAATCCTTTGAGATGTATCATATGAAATTATATATATATATATATATATATATATATATATATATATATACACATACATACATATATATATATATATATATATATATATATATATATACACTCAACAAAAAAAGTAAGTTCCCCTAGCATTTTAGATATATCTCAAAGAGTATTTAACCGATTTTTATTATTCAAATGGAAAAGGAATTATATTACTCATAACATGAGTGGCAAATCATTGCCACAAGATATCATTATTGGTGTGAAAAAAATGCATTTCATGTCAAAATGCATAGAAACAAAAGTTGCACTTTAGTGATTTGCAATGACTTTTATACAAAATAATCAAACAACCACTCATGATTCTGAACATTTATAACATGGCGTATTGCATATTTCTCTATCTCTTTCTTTTCATGAGCATGCAGTGAAGTATTTGATATTTGATATGTCCACCATCCGCTTCAATGACCAGCCGGCATCTCTTCCTCATACTTTTAACTAAAGTTTACTTGGCACTGCTCAATGTTGGCCCATGCTCTCTGCAAGATGCGCTGAAATTCTTGTAGTGAAGTGTCATCTTTCACCTTCTTGCTCGCTTTCCTCTTTATAATGATATCCCACATATTCTCTCCCATACTGGATTTCAGTCAGGGGATCTTTCAGGCCACTCCATACGTTCGATGTCATTTCCCTCAACAAACTCATCTACAACTTGAGTGCATGATGCAAAATGGCCATAGACACGTTAATGTGATCAACCCAATTGGAATTACAAATCACATGGCTTCTACCAATATTTTCATATTGAAAAGGCCTTTTGTTTAAAAAGTATGCATAGCATATGTTTAATAGAGAAACACATTGTACCTGAAGAAATTCCTGAGAATTACACAATTTAAAAAGGCCATTTGCTAACTTACATAGGAAATGTATACAATATGCTTCATATAGCCTGAAGTACAACTTTTTTTCCATGCATTTTGACATAAAATGCGTTTTTTTCATACCAATAATGATATCCGGTGGCAATGATATGCCATTCATGTTATGAATAATGAAATTCCCTATCCATTCCCGTTTGAATTATGAAAATCCGTAAAATACTTTTTGAGATATATCCAAAAATGTTAGGGGGGAACTTACTTTGTTTGCTGAGTGCATATACATATACATATACATATACATATATATAATATATATATATATGGAGTATTATAATACCTGTTGCCATGTTCTTTCCTGTTGTCTTGTTGATGAATTAGCGTATGACATCTTCAGAGGATTGGTTTTGATGTTATCTCTGCCATGCTGCCAAATTGAATACGGATGTAAACATAAAACAATGAGATACGCCGTTTTAATTATACATAAGGTACAGCAAAAAAAAAAAAAAAGGATAAAGAACAAACAAAACCCCTATAAAACAATTTTCAAGAAGACAATTTAGCGCCAAAGTCATGGCTGATCTCTTTTAGGTCCAGCAGGTAGACTCTGTGCTATAGGTCTACATTATATAACAAAAAATATTTCCATGCTTAAAATAGCATATACACACATAATAATTATAAACGCATAAATAAATGTACATTGCATTTATTCCTATGCATTCCTATATTGTTTATTGTATATTCTATATTGTAATGTATGCCTATATTACATAGGCCCTACTCCGAATTACGGCCACATTAAAGGGAACGCAAACCCAAAGAGCAATGTGGATTGAGTGAAAGCAGCAACATGAGTAGAACACATCAGTGAAAGTTTGAAGAAAATCGGACAATCGATGCAAAAGTTATGAATTTTTAAAGTTTTGGTGTTGGAACTGCTGGGTAAGGAGACTACAGAGGTTATGACGAATGAGAGGACTACAACATGAAGAAAATATAAAGGGAATTCAATAGACATTTATTTTTCATGAAAATTACACATTCCATCAACTTGATACTGATATATTTTAGGGGTAGCACTTATTCCATCTGCTTTTTGAAAGCGGTTAGTCAAGTACTCTTTCATTTTGCTATAAAAGTGATTTTTTTGTGGAATTGCTTTTATATTTTCTTTATATTGTTGTCCACTCATACGTCATAACCTCTAGTAGTCTCCTCATCCAGCGGTTCCAACACCAAAACTTTAAAAATTCATAACTTTTGCATCGATTGTCCGATTTTCCTCAAACTTCCACTGATGTGTTCTATTAATGTTAATGCTTTTACTCAATCCACATTGCTCTTTGGGTTTACGTTCCCTTTAAACATTAAAAAGCAATATAGCTCTACAAAGCAGGCTCAGTAAAAACACCAATTGTGACATCAGCATCATAAAACCAACAAAAAGTCGCCAGATATGGATATTTAGTTAAGGGCAGATTCTGAAAGAGCAGATTCTAAACTTTAAAATGATGTATAACTCAGTCAAAGGACTCCCTTAACCTACCTAAATACTGGAAAGAAAACAAACTCTGAAAAAGTGTAAACTGAGAAAAGAGGCTCTGAGGTACAAGGTATATTCAAGCACTAATCCTTCACCAAGCCGCGCTAGCTGTGAGATGAAAGGGACAAAACACAGGATGTCAACCAACGGAGTAACAAACTGACAAAATGAAGGGATCATCAGATTAAGCTGAAATCAAGGATGTTCTATCAACACATTCATGTTCATGATTAACGCCATCTTACAAAGCAGCAGCATTATCCATTCAAAATTTATATGACTGGAAAGTGAAGAAAGTACAAAGGATTCAAAAGAAATGAAAAGGAGTCTAATAGACATTCTATCTGATCATTCTATGGTCTCCCCAAAAATGGTTTGCAGAAAAACTGTTCAAAACACACTTTCCCATTCGTGTAAAGACTCCAAACTACTTATATACACGTAGTGTAGAGGAAAGATAGCTCTTTCACAAAATATGAAAACTCATGCAAGATTGACATGGTTGGCCCATTTCACCTGTTTTGAGACCTCATGTAAAATCAAGGGGTGAGACATTAACATTTTGTTTGTTTTGTGGTGCACGGTCACAATTAATAAGTCTGGCTTGTACGGATACATTATTATAATTATACATACCATTTTTAAATGACCACGTACCTGTGACAATGATACATGATACAATGCCGCGTAAATACGAACGTACTACTTTTCTGCAAATTATTTTGCTATGATAAGAAACCTATGCATTGGTAGTGTGAATACTGGCCGCAGCGGAAGACTCGTAGAAGCCGGGATTGCTTTAGCTGTGATAGGCCTACCAACACTAAAGTAATTGACACCATGATATGTCATTGGGCTCGAGTAAAAGAACTCCGGAAGATTTTTTCTTACTAGTAGGGGGCCTAAGGGCTCAAAATGGGTTGTTTGGTTCATATTCTTCCAAAAGCACCAAATTTGGCGCATAGGTCCCTTGTACCATACTCTTTCGATTTTTGATGGGCGCCAAGACAAAAAACCCTTGGGGCCGCCATATTGGTGAAATCCAATATGGCCGCCATCCGGGTTAAAGGTCAACTGCACAGTTACAAATTGAAAAGGTTGATTAATGTTATGAATCCCATGTGGAAGATTTTACGGGGTTAGAGAATGTGATTCTACATATCATTTCTGCAATTCAAGGTCACTATCACCTCTCAAGGTCACTTTCAAGGTCAAATAAGGGTCAAATCAGGCATTTTGTGCATTTTTCGAAATGGCGTCTGTGAGCATTCAACTGCAATTCACTGGTGCCCCTGTTTTGTCCCATTTGTCATCTCTTCCATACTCCTTCAGTGGTCAATTATAGGGCCAAGAGCGGTTCCATCCCCCTATATATCAATAATGATTATGACAAATAAATGAAAAACAAATATATATATATATATATATAAATCTTTGAGCACAGAAAACTGGCTTCCAACGGTTTCGTTTTCTTTTCTCATTTTCTTTGCTCAAAGTTTTCACTATTTATCAATTGTTTCTGGTCAGTTTTTCTTTTCTTTGTTTCAATATATATATATTACATCCTTAAATACGGCCGCCAACCTATTCCAAGGTGCCGAATCAGGGTGCAATGGCAAAGAGGGTAATAAACACGCCTAATCTTATTTTGTCTCCGTTTTTCCTTCTTACGAGATAGCTGGATAGCCCGTATGCCACTAGCTGGTCAGTCGTATGTACTTGGGGTGCACCACTTTACCGGTTTATGCACCTTCAGTTTTCCGATAACGGAATGCCGATTCGGGATGTTTTCATGTGTCTGGGTTTGTGATTCTTTCACACAAGGGACTTCCACTTTTTATATCCAAGTGATGAGGTGCAAAGTGGTGTGCCTCTACTAGAGGGGACGGTATGACAACACACACCATTGCTCAGCTAGACTTGAGATAAGTGGGATTCGAACCCCGGCGCGCCGGAACACAAGTCTTTAGACCGCAAGCCACACCCTACCGACTGAGCCACCTCGTCACATTTCATGGTCAATTATATAACTTTCCAGCTGGCAAGCGATATGATTCTCCTCCTGCTGAAGTTGGTGTATACCTGATCACCCTTGACAAGACAGCTTCTGCTTCTTCAGTGAAGGAAGCAATGGCCGAAGCTTCCAGGGAATCGAGCTCCTCAATCCAGGTCAGACCAGTATTCTAGGGCAGTTAACAAAATTCGATCATTAAAGTCCTTTAATGGCAGTATCCTATCAGAGTAGGTGAAGATAATTCAGCTGAAGGCTTTTTCTTATCTTTTTTTATTCTCTTTCTATCAAACGAAACCGTTTCTTTACTGAAGCGGGAATGACTATAGGGAAATTGAACACCTATTGATGCTGTATGGGATACTGATCCTGAAGAAAATAATCTTAACCTTTTTTCGCAGCAACACTGTGCAGTCCTCTGACAAGAGATGGTGATGGCACCACTCAAATCTCAAATTATGATTGGAAGAGCGTAGCGGCTTCCTGAAAATTAAGACTGAAAATAAAGAACTGCCCTCATTCAGCGCACAGATATCCAAGAATAAATGGGACGGACAACTCATCCTGAGCACCTGATTCGAGACGGAAATATCCAACAGGAATTGTGATCTCGCAATTCTTCAGCTTTCCGACAACTTAGATGCGATCAACGCAAAGATATCCTTACAAAGGATGACATGTTTTCTGAAAGCATTTTCTGAAAACAGTGTACAATCGCACGGATGAGCATAACATCACATTTTCGGTAAATGCTGTATCAACATTTCGAAGATGAGTGCTGCTGCAAGTGAGTTTCTACTGGAATCATGACAGCATGGGTCATGATGTGATCCCTGACTTCAGGGAGTGGAGTGGAGTTGGAGGAAAGATGGCACAGGTATACTACATGGCAATTACTAGTACTATCAGCCACTCTCCGCAATGCTTCAGTACCAAATTTCATTCTTCTATACACACAGCTGTTTCAAGGCATGCATTGGGAGGTGGAAAACATGGAAATGGGAAAAAAAATAATGAAATGAAATGAATGAATGAATGAATGAATGTGACAATGCACAATGTAGAGCAGGTGTCAGACGAGCCATGGTCAATAGTTTGATATTGCTGCAAATTTAAAGTGGGGGGGGGGGGGGGGGAGGGGATTGAGGGCCTATCTGACGGGAGGAGACATTGTCGCAATGCCAGCGTCTCGAAGAAATTATTTTCGCTGTCACAACTAACGCGATTTCCAGGGCGATGTCCAAGACGTCTTCAAACAAAGGGACAACTTATTTGCTGGAAATCACGGGGATGTTGGCACGGCTTTTGCAGTCGCAGGGACTTATCAGAGACGTCGTTTCTCAGCGACTTCTCCCTTTCGTCGCCATTATGTTATTACGGTCTCCACAAGATGCGGGGACATCTCGAAGATGTTGCAGATAAATTTAGTCCCCACGACATGGCCACAGTGATGGAGACTTCGCAGAGACGTCTCGGAGACAAGCTTGAAGACGGAAATAGTGTCAGCAAAAATCGAAAATGTTCGATTCTCCTGCGAATCCTGGAGATTGGGGTCGTCTCCAGGAGACGTGCGTCGTAGAGATGTTGCGGAGAGTAGAGTTGCAACCTATAGTCTTTATACCAACGAGATACCAACTTATAAAGTCTTGTGATATCATACCAATTTGCGTCCTAGCACTTTGGATAGAATCTTAATAGATCCTAGAAGGTGTCATGAAAGTTGTATTATAGCATATCTAATCTGTACCCTGTTAATGGTGTCACTGTGGCACCTGTGAAATATGCTTGTTCCCTACATGGCGTCACCAGGACCGTCATGTTCCTTGAACGGCATATTTAGCTGTGGAGGCACATACAATTTCCTATAAGGACTTTAGAATCGAACTTTCTTACACAAGTTCGAAAACAGCAAATTGATGCCAACCTGATGTACTAAAAACTCTCTTAAACACGACAGATTTTTTCGTTGTTCACACAGATTAGGAGTGATCTTCATAATTATTATTCCATTGAATTTAAATCTGAATTATGAATGTCTATTGTGATTGAGGATCCTGAACTGCAACAAGAAAGAAAAAACACTTCTCTTTTTAGTGGCAACGTCAAGGACGCTGGTAATATAGAAAGTAGCCCCCCCCCCCCCTAATGCTAAAGTATTAATATATTTGGTAGCAATAGGATTCTAGTTCTCATATTTGTATGTTTTTATTGCATTCCTTGCAGATAAAGATGAAAATGATAATCCAATAATTAAATCTTGAAAACTCTTTGAAAGGGCATTACCCATAATTCTAACTAGCTCTTTTGGCTGTCATTAAAGCAAACGCAAATATATTGAATTCCGCAAATATGACCAGTCGGTGAGAACATTTCCTCTTAGCGCTTGTAATGTAAAAATAATTAATGGAATGATTGTGACATGAACTATGACATTCCATATCTTTGGACAGAACCTCACTTAAAAGCTTGTGTAGCCATGTTAAAACAGACCGTAATTGAAATGATGCAGAAAAAAACTACCGTAAGTAACCATTAAAAATGAAATTGAAGGGTTACCAAGTCTTCAAATTTAATTGTGAAATAAGGATCTGAGTAAGATCCCTTAAACCTAATTACTCTCAGAAAGGGGTTCTTATTATAATTCATGAGTGTATACCTAGTGTTTGAAATCTTAACACGAAAGCAGATATATTGATGTTACTCGTGAGAAAGCCCACCTCTCCCTCTCCTACAGCCCTCAACAACTGCAATTATATTAGCAGGGCTGGCATTCCTCCTATATTGACTATAGGCAATCCATTTTCTAAATTACCTGTTGTGAATATAATGGTTTGACCCCAAATGAGCTTTAGCAGTGGCGGATCCAGAGGGGGGCGAAACCGGCGCACGCCCCCTTTATTTTTCGTTAAAAACAAAAGAAATAAAAAGAAAAAAATTGAAATAAAACCCGGAAGTGGCGCCAGAAATATTAGTCACGCCCCCTCCCCTTTACAGAATTCCTGGATCCGCCCCTGTTTAGGGAGACCTTATAAGGAAAAGTTGACATCAGACCATAAAAGCAACTTCAGAATCGAATTCCTTGACCCATAAAACCTCTATTTTCTAAAGCCGACTTTTCAAATTATTGTAACACTTTAAAGGTTTTTAATTGTTATACTGGCCTTTAAACGTAGGTGGCAGCCATATTGGATTTTGCAAATATGCCGCCCCAGAGGGCGCCCTTCACAAGAAATACGCCTTTTTCAGCCGTCGACAACTGCAATTCTACTACTAAGGCTGGCATTCCTGGAATATTGACCATGGGCAAGCCATTTTTTTTCAATAAACTGTAATGAATACAATGGCTTGACCCAAATGAACTTAAGGTGACCTTATAAGGAAAATTTAACTTCAGACCATAAAAACAACTTCAGATTCGAATTCCTTGACCCAGAAAACCTCTTATCCTGACTTTTTAAATGATTGTAACCCTGTTATGTTTTCAAATCTAAGTGACCTTTAAACCTATATGGCGGCCATATTGGATTTTGCCAATATGGCCGCCCCAGAGGGCGCCCCCATCAAAAATCGAAATAGTATGGTTTTGGCTACATGTGTGCCAAATTTTGGTGCTTTTGGAAAATTTTGAACCAAAAATCCCTTGCGCCCCCCCCCCCCCCCCATTATACTAGCCGCAATATCGTAAAATTCCGAAATCTCTATTCTAATGGTCGTTGTTTGCATTAGGCCTAAATAAGATTCAAGCCGAATTTCTGGCAGCAGGTTGCACGTAACTCAGCCTTACAGTACGTAGGGCCTATATATAATCAAACAACAGTGTTCCACCCATACGCCGTGTTTATTATCTCGTAATGACACAAATTTTTAGGCTCTGTGGACCCTGTGCACGCCATGCACCGATGCTAACCCCGCGTTCGGGCTGGTCGCAGTTACACCGATGCATGCTTTGAGAGAGAAAGCGACTGATACGAAGTTAGTATCGCGTGCAAAATCGAAATCACTTAAATCCATACTTACTATATTATGTCTTCACTGAAATCTGCATGCCCTCCTCTGTTCGAGTATGGTGACGCGCCAATTCAGGCTATTTGGAAGACAACTCGGCCTTAGCAAATAACAAATTCGGCCTTGACGTCTTACCCGGTACCTGACTTTGAATATACACTGCATGCGTTTGTGCTGGATGTGGTCTATTCTATTTGTGCTATTTGTGAGTCTTACTGTGTCTTTTTTTTTTCTTTCTTTTTTTGATGGGGCGGTGAGCGGTTAGGTGGCGGGTTAATGGTAACAACACGCCTTGAAAACCGTATTTGACTATGACATATTGATAAGTATATCACAGGGCCTACATTCGGTCTGAAAAACAAAACAAACAAAACAAATGCCATGAAGAATACATGTATAAACGAACACAAACATGTAAGGTACAAACATCGCAGTCTGGGAAAAGACTAAATTTGGGAATACCAAAGCAAAATGGCGTCGTTTAGGGAATCCCCTAACTTTACCGTCAGGTGCACGCACGCACGTCTCTCTAGCTCTCCGCTCGTCGTGGATCAAAACTAGAAAAAAAAAAAAAAAAAAAAAGATCTCTACCGTGTTATCGTCTTCGTTTGGTCTCAGGACTTTTCATTGTATGCACAATGCAGGAACCTATTCTATTTGCGTGCATGTTCGTACAAAAAGTGATGAATGCTCGGTGAAATTCTGCATAAGAAACTCACTCGGAGAGAGCAGGTAAATAACTTGGTTTATTGTTACTCGTCTGGGTAGGAATAGAAAAAAAAAAATCATGAATTTCGGGGACGTTGACGGTTTACTGCACCCAGAACGTAAGCTAACGTAGACGTATTGTTCATGGTATTAAAGTACTGACTGTATTAGACCAGGGAGGTGGCCTCCCTGCTATTGTGTAAGACCCAGAGCGATGTAAAGCCTACCTGCGTTAGTGCCATAAAGGAGACTTCATGCTTCACTAATTCGTATAATGAAGCCAAGCTTTTCCAGTGATTTGTAAGACGTATCGTGCACGGCAGTACAAACTAAAAACGTTAGAGGAAGCGAATAGTGAATGACAAGACAATGCTGGTGTACTATTATTGCATTGGCTTCGGAGGGTCGTAATTACACCGTGGTGATTTTTACCAAGTGCACATTGAAGCAGTGAAGGTGGGATCCATTTTGACATCCATCGCCCTAGAATGTATTCCACTCTATTAAATCAGAGAAAGAGTATTTTTCACACGTCTGTTTTGCGTTTTCATTCATGCGTACTGTTGCTATCACATACACTATACAGACAAACAGTCTTCGTAAGATTTGAGGCAGCTTTTGCGACAATTCAATAAGACCCTACTTTCTTGGACCAGCTAAGCTGTTATCTGCGTCGCACCCGAAGAAAAATAAAAGATCTTCGAGTAAGTCGCCTCAAACAATGTTTGCAAATACTGTGCTTGCATGGCTTGATAATTTGTTTGTTGTCCGTGTGTGTGTTTGGAGATTATGATAGTATGGTATATACGGGCCCTACATGAACATATGAATGTTGTATATTATAACTGAGCAGAGAAAGTAAACACATTTCAAGGTCATATATTTCTCGTAGAAAATTTAGCTAGATATAAATGTGTATGTTGATCGATTTGTTTTCTTCGGCTTCATGCATGACTATAGACGATAATCACCGTTCAATACATGCAGGACTGTCGGGATTTATGATTACGTTTAACTGAAAGACGGAAATTCCTTCTTTTTTTAACAGAAAATTTGTTTTCATTTTGTTTTCATTTTTGTTTTTTGTTTTACTGAAATAGGTGTAGTCGCCTGACAGATATTTAATCATATTCTTGAATTGTTTGGCAAACATGCATCCTCAGCTATAAATACACATGATAAATACACAATTTCTTGTGTATAAACAGACACTGGGTGAACAAGGTGAATACAAGTATACATTCTCTTATACATAACAGGTATCTAATGACAATAATGTGTTCCACTGAAATCAAGAAAACACACTCTCTTTACTATCAATATTTTGTTATAGTTATATTTTCTATAGAATGAGGAATTCTCTCAGTCTGAGGCACCCCTCCCCCGCCAGAAAAGAGAGATTAAAGTAACAAAAAGAGGAGGAGAGACAAAGAGTGGCCTAGAGAGGAAGGGAGAAGGAAGGAGGGGAGAAAGGGAATGAATTTTCCCAAACAGACGATCTGCAAGAGTACAGCCATGTGCTGTATTGTGTGAAATGATATCCATTGGTCCATGTGTGTGTGTGTGTTCAACTACAAGTCACCGCCTGTTCTAGGTAAGCTTCTTAAAGGACAAGTCCACCTTCATATAAATAAGGATTGAGCGAATGCAGCAATATTAGTAGAACACATCAGTGAAAGTTTGAGGAAAATAGACAATCCTTTCAAAAGTTACGAATGTTCTAAGCAGTCACTGCCGGAAGAGAAGACTACTACAGTGTATGATGTCACATGCGTACAACTATAAGAAGGAAAATAAAATGAGAATTAATTCACAAAACTTTACTTTTTGAATAAAGTGCATATTTCTTCGACTTGCTACTGATGTATGTTAAGGGTGATATTATTCCCCCTGCCTTCTGAAAGAGAGAAGTCAAGTGTTCTTTTGTTATGCGAGGAAAATAGAAATGTGTTGATTTTTCTTTATTCTTTCTTTATATCGTTGTACTCATGTGACATCACAAGCTATAGTAGTATTTTCATCCAGCCGTGACTGAGCAGAAACTTCAAAGTTCATAACGTTTGAACTGATAGTCCGATTTTGCTCAAACTCGCACTGATGTGTTCTACTAATTTTGCCGCATTCACTCAACCCACATGTCTATGAAAGTGAACTTGTCCTTTAATACTTATTCTGCTTCTGTTGAACTGAAAACTTCTGTTCTGACTCTCTCAGTTGCAGGAACCATTCTGAAATGGCACAGAAAGTAGGCCCAGACTGCCCACAAGGTACCGGTTCGACGTACGGCACAATGCATAGCAAAGAAGGTACATTGTACGTTGTCTTCTGCACCATGTTCACGCCACAGACAGGTCCCACCGTACTGGGGATAAATGAACAACATGCCGGTCTTAAAAACAACAAACAAACAAAAAAAACAAAAAGGATAATTTGATCTGTCCTGTATGTATGGCATTTGACTTCCGAGTATATTTTGAAAAGTTTTATCATCAATGACTCATTTTCAAAATCATGAATTGGTATCTCAAACTCCATGTACTGTCACATAAAGTCTGTGTTGTCAATCACAGACCCCGTCTTGTTATTTGTTTTTGTAAGCATTAAGCATTCTCTTCAGTCACCTTCATCGTAAATATTATATATATATATATATATATATATATATATATATATATATATATATATACAGTGCACTCCCGTTATAGCGAACACGGTTATAACGAAATTTCGTTATAACGAAATAAAACTTCTGGTCCCAAAATTATCGCCATCAAAGTCTATGGTACAAAATTCGCTTATCACAAACACGGTTATAGCGAAATTTTCGTTACAACGAAGTCTTTTCCGAGCGCCACTGACAAAGCAAAACAACTAACGAAATGCGGATCGCGTTCGAAAATACGTAGCAGAACACGCATTATTTTGTAGCGTCTCTGCATGGGCGAACGCTTCATATCACTGTGTGTTCGCTCCGTGTGTCACGCACAGTTTCCGAGGGGAACTCGTGTTGTCATCTGAAATTAAATAACTATTCGTTTTATTATTCCGGAAGTTCAATATTACAAAACACACAGATTCTGTTACACCTTAAATGTGCGTTAGTATGGGAATGACATTTTCATTTGTCGATCAACGAGTTTTTCGGAAAACGAACAATACATTGCATATTTCTATTCATATTATGAACTTTCGGAATAACGAATCTTCGAAAGAGGGATCGAAGCTTCAGATGAGCAAACCTTCGGAATCCCGGGAATGGCGAAACTTCGGAATAAGGAGCCTTCGGAGTAACGAATTTTAATAAGAAACGAACCTTTGGAATAGCGAACTGTAACCGAATCCTAAACCATCATTTTCTATACCTGTGTAACAATACAAACAACTTTATGCTTTCTTTTAAATGAAATATTTAAACGAAATTAAAAAGGTACCATCCCATTTCACATAGCTTTCCAGTGCATGATGAGTATTCAACAAACAGAAAATGATATACAGTAATTTATATGCGTGGCTTCCTTGTTTTCGCTATATAATGTATTTGTTCGGTTATAACGAAATTTCGCTATAACGAAATAAAATTGCCGGTCCCGAGCATTTCGTTATAACGGGAGTGCACTGTATATATATATATATATATATATATATATATATATATATGTGTGTGTGTGTGTGTGTGTGTGTGTGACCGTGCATCACAAAACAAACAAAAAGTCGCACCCCTCGATTTTATATGAGGACTCAAAAAGGGTGAAATGGTTCAATCAAGTCAATCTTGAGTTTTTCTTATTTTCAGAGAGAGTTATCATTCTTCTACATTATTCTTCAGTTTGGGATCTTAACATGAATGGCAAAGTGTGTTTTTAGCAGTTTTTCTACAACCCCCCCCCCTTTTTTTTTGGGGGGGGGGATTAGAATGATCAGGTATGTCTTACAGGCTGCTTTTCATTTCTTGAAATCCTTTGCAAACTCTTCACTTACAAGTCTAATAACTATTGAAAGGATGAGGTAACTGATTTGAAAATTGCGAACATGCTCAATTTCACTTAAATCTGATAATCCCTTCGTTGTTGTTGGTCCGGTGGTTTACAACCTATGTTTTGTCCCTTTTATGGCACAGCTAGCACTGCTTGGTAAAGATTAAGCGCTTGAATAGACCCTGTAACTTCAGAGCCTCTTTTCTCAGTTCACACTTTTCCAGAATGTGTGCTTTCTTTCCAATATTTAGATAGGTTAGAAGAGTCCTTTTGAATTGAGTTATACATCATTTTAAAGCTTAGAGTCTGCTCTTTCAGAACCTGTCCTCAACTAAAAATCCATGTCTTGCGACTTTTTGTTGTTTTTGTGATGCAGGGTCACATATATATAATACAATGAATAGCAGGGGATAGGACCAAGGGGGTGATACTTGTCACACTAAAAATATCATTTAACGTGGTCTTTTGAATCTCTTGAATTTCTGTACTACATCCAGGTCATCAACGTCGCATCAGGATATCCGTATGCTCGTCTTCAAAAGAGGAGAGCGTGTCAGGCTTTCTAGACTACCTCCGGACACTGCGTGACAATCGACAGGAATTGATTGAGAGTGTAGAGTTCCATCCGCTGCCTTACAACAATATCGACAAGTACAAATTTCCTGAAGACAAAAAAGTCGACGTCATGCTGCTATGCCACTCTATTCACAACAGGAGGTTCGCCATTACGGATGTTGATGATGCCCTCTACAACAAATACTTGCGCTACTGCACGAAAAAGCTAGGTAATCTGATTTTTACATGTCCAACATCGACATTGTAATCGCTTTGTTTGACTCAATTGTAACGCGGGAGTATAAGATATCATTGAATAGATTGAATTGCCGAGATGAACATTTTCTTGCACTGACGTGTATATCGTCACGACTTTGGAATGATTAAACTCCTTTTTATTGTATAGAAGAACTAGAAATGTCCCTATGGCGACTGGTATGCCTCACCATAATGTATGGTTCTCCGACTAGGTCTATAGCACAATGTCTTGACAATGTGTGATGACAGCTTCACATAACTGGCAAAATATTAAAATAACATGTTTATCACAAATGCATTGAGTGTTCACTATCCTTGAACTAGGTTTATTTGGATGAATGGCTATACTGTCTAAGAGTGCAGGTATTTGGGGATTTGAGGATTTGTACCCAACTTTTGACCCTTTTATAAGTTTAAATAAGAAGTGACATTTAGCACTTTCACTTGACCTTTGACCTTTAGGCAATAAACTTCCAAGAGAATCTGTATTGGGTTGCGTCATGTATGCATACACTAGGTTTCAAGAAAAAAAATCCTGCGGGCATTGCATAATTGTAGATAAAAGAAAAATAATGACAGTCTGATGAGTTGACCTTGACCTTTCACCCCTGACCTTTGACCCATGACCCCAAAATTCCCAACATGATCACTGCCAGTCAGTTCATGCATATATACTACGTTCCATGAAGATACCTTGAAATATTTGTGAGATATGGAGAAAAAAAAAGTGAAATTTTAACACTTTCACTTGACCTTTGACTCTTCTTGACCTTTGACCTCATGACCCAAAGCTCTCTCTGGGGAATCTTTATTTGGTAGTTCATGTGTACACCAAGTTTCGAGAAAATGCCTCCAGGCATTGCATAGATATAGGGGAAATAGTGAAATTTTGAGCATTTGACCTTGACCTTTTGACCTTTGACCTTGAGCATGTGCACCAAATAGTTGATAGGCACAACTTCACCCACTCATACATATACATGCCAAGTTTCATTAGGATACCTCAAACAGTTTTTGAGATACGCTGTCCACAAAATTGATGACGGACGGACGGACGGATCAAGGACGGACGGACGGACAACCCGAAAACATACTAAGTAATGACTCCGGTGACACTTGGTGGCGGAGGCATAAAAAAAGAATCACTTGCGTATTCCATAAACTTCAGGCAAAGTCTGAGACATGCATAACGAATACGAGTTCCGAAACAAGACTTTTTGTCACGTGATCAGAATACTAGCACTTGTAAGGTGCCAGAATTGATAATCTTGAAATGTGTAGAATGTTTCATTAATCGTGTATCATTCTATGGATTTTTTGCTGCTGATGGAACCTGTAATTTGAAGGACCGTCACCATCTCTGTATGGGAATAGAGTCTATGTGAAGACTGTATCACTCTGATTGAAAGACGCAATGTTTTGAATATTCTATAGGTAAATGGAAATGAATGAAAAAAAAATGTGGTAATGGTGATCTACTGAGAGCTACGTAGTGGATTCGTAAAAGCGTTCACAATTTTCTGAAAAAAACTGCCCACTTTCTAAATTTAACCCACGACTTTCCAGCGTCATTTTTTTTTTTTTTTTTTTAGTACTTCGAGACGGGGATGGGGTGTTTCGATGCAATTTCTATTCAAGCTGAGGAAGAGAGTTGGTGCAATGATGATGTCACGGTCTATGACCGTACCATCTTCATGAGGGTTGGTGCTGTGGCTTTGCCTTTGGCTCAGTCCGGTAGCGCGTCTGTCTCCAGATCCAGAGGACCCGGATTCGAGTCCCGAGTCTGAATGAGCAATGTGTGATATCATACCGTACCATCATGATCTAGTAATACAAAAAGGCAAAACACTTTGTCATGTGAGTTGAATATAAAAATGGAGGTTCTGTATGTTATAGAGTCAAACTCATACATGCAAGTATAAAGGGCCCTGCTTCATCCATTCACTGCTATAGGCCTATAAGAGCAAGGTGCATAACGCGGTGAAATGGTCCCGCATTATATCCAACTGGATCCCATAGAAGACCAGCAAGTGCATCTGAATATGGGATATCCAGCTATCTTCTCAGATGCACAAAAATTAAACAAACATGTCATACTTTTCAAATGCCATGGTATCTGATGTCCAGGTGTACGTTGATGGTTCGTACGTGCTTATGTACAAAATTGATGTCGAAAACAGTGCCTCACGCACGAACCTAAATTCGAAAATTTTGTATTATTTGTTGGCAAAAAAGAGAGAAGATATAAGATGCTCAAAACACTGCAATATTTCCAGTGCACAGTACAATGTGAAGCAACTAAAGTTTACATTCCTATTCACGTGTTTTATTTTGCATGATAGGCAAGGAGAGAGTTGCTGTGATTGCGCACGATTTTGAGGACTATGGCGAAGAAGCTGAGAAGAGTCGCATGGAGTCGTTCAGAAGCACACAACCAACGACTTTCGAGGAGGCCGCCCTCGCCTTTACTGCCGGAAGGCTGGATGGTTCTCAGCCAAAGATTTCGGAGGAAAACTTGCAGAAACTGGAGCACTTCTTTAACAATGCAACGTCTCAAAGAAACTCAAATACGTCGCACCCGTGTAACTGTTGTGTAATAGTGTAGCAGTGTATAATACCGAAGTTGGTGACAATGAGATTTGGGGTACCGCAAACTGTATGCAATAACCGCAAGAGGAGAGTCAAGAAATCTGATGTGTGTATCACTTCAATAGTGATTGTGTGTGAGTGTGTGTGTGTGGGGGGGGGGGGGATGTATGTGTATTGTGTGTGATTTGCAAAGTGCAGAAGGTAAGATGGGGTAATTTTCCTGTTTTGATAAAAAAGTAACACGTTGACTTCAATAATGCAGCTAACTACATCTCACAATGCACGATATGTGTATTGACAACGTGAGGAAAAAGAAGTAATGTTGGTTCACTATCAAATTGTATCCCATTAATTCTAAGCCTATTCTTGCTCATCTCATATGCCGTTTTTCTGGTTATACTTAAGTCATTTAAGGTAAAAATAAAAATTATTGATTCTTTGGAAAAGAAAACACGAACTTCTTCCGCACCACACATCACGAAACCGCTATCATATTGATATCAAAGAATCGCAATAACTCACTGATGCTTGAATTACAACAACTATATTAGTCGACCGATTGCTAGACGAAAATGATACGAACAATACGAAAAAATGATCATTGAATGTACTTACTGTGGTTGCACTCATTTCAGGTTCAACATTTAATTGTCAATGTTGAAACCTGCTCGGGCTGTCTTTCGTTAACCAACTATATGTACTCAAGGCTTACTTCATATTACGTGTTCATGTTTTCTTTTTCATTATGGTACATTGTAATTGTTATCCGTGTTCATAAATTTATCAATTTATTCCTATCGTTTTTGCAATGGAAAATCGCGAAGGAAAGATTCTGCCCTATTTCATAATGGTTCTACATGTATCTCTACCGTTTCTATTCATTGCTCTCTCGCTGTATATTTTACAAGTCATGTTACATGACCTCTGATTTGAAAGAAGGAGAAAAGATGTGACATGATGGTGAAGCAGATTTTGTGAGCTTTCTTCTCCCAGAACCACAACAACAACGAAATCGAATAAGTTTTCGATACATTATATAGAAAACTGTAAATCTGTAAATCACTGCAGGAGGAAAATATTGCGAATTGTGCCACAATCGAACACTTAGTGAAATGATCAATGATCGTGCCTGATGTGTTAGAATTAGTGTTCAAAAGAACCTGTTATGAGTATCACTAACAATATGTATTGATTCTACAGTTTGAAATTTTGCTGGTTGTAAGCCTTGACTCAGTTATGATTGTCTCGAAACATCGCCTCTTAAGCGGAATTAAATAAGATGTTTGCTCATACAAACGTAAGGCACAAACAAAATACCCGACAAGACATTTAGCAGGGCGAATATAGATTAATGCATATTCTGATATAAAAACCCGAAATACACAATACATTCTAAAGTGGGGGATGTTATTTCTAAACGTACTCAGCATTTACCTAAGTCGATAAAACTTCGAATTAAATGACACCATTTCTTCAGACAGACCGATTTACTCTACAAGAAAATACGTATTTATTACGTCTGAAAGATAATGTAAGCGTATACCGAGACCAAGGATTGATTAATGCAATTAAAAGAGCGGTGTCATAATACGGTCAGTAGGATTTTCGAAACACTTCCACTGATCATCTAAAACATTCATTTCTAATTGGACACATTAAATAATATATATATATATATTAATAGATAATGTAAGCGTATACCGAGACCAAGGATTAATTAATGCAATTAAAAGAGCGGTGTCATAATACGGTCAGTAGGATTTTCGAAACATTTCCACTGATCATCTAAAACATCCATTTCTAATTGGACACATTAAATAGTATTTTTCTCATTTTTTTAAGTTCCAGAAAAGCGACAGATAACCAAAGAAAAAAACTGCGTAAATCAAGTGCATTAGTTTCGTAATAAATATATTCATTTATGTTTTTGTACGAGTAATGTATAATGTATTTTCTTTGTTTAGCCTATTTGTATGTGTTTGTGTTTATATATATGTTTGAATATTTTAATCTACTTTCGGTTGTTTGTTTATTTGTGTGTTGTTTTTGCATGTATGTTATACACGTAATAGTATGTTCCAAATCAATTCAGTTACAATATAAACTGGACGTCATACGGTTATTCGATGAGTCAAGCTATTCAGGCGCATTTGTTATGTGTAAATCTAATGTATTGCTGTACGGTGTATGTAGACGATTTACTTTGTTTTGATGGAAGTAGATCATCCAACCCAAGACAAGTCAAAGGGGGACAAAACACGCTGCATTATCCGGCTTATATCAACCACTATCAACACTATGGAATAATCCAATCCGTGTAGTTTACTGTTTCGCTTTTCTTCATCTTAAAGATTTCAGTTGATAGTGTGATATATATATATATATATATATATATATATATGTACATTATATACATATTATATACATATTATATATCATATATATATATATATATATATATATATTATATATATTTTTTGTGATAATGAATAAGTGTATAAAAAAAGAACATAATTACAAAAGTGAATTCCATTTATGTGTATAAAATGAGCATATTTATTGCAATAATGAATACGTGTATAAAAATGAACATATCTACGATAATGAATACATGTCCATTGTGCAAGTACATTGCAAAAGGCTTGTATAACAACAACAACAACAACAAATTAAAAAGCCACCAAATTAATGCTAATATATTGTTGCGTTTAGCTCATATTGTAAAACGCACTGGTTGTTTAACTACCATGCCACTTCTCGCAGCTAGGTCTAAATTCACTGTGGTAACTACTATCATCGAGAAACCCTCATCAATTAATGATTTAAAAAAGTACAACATTACTGCTCTAATGTACTGTAGTTGACATTATAATGTTTGACTCCTTTTACTTACACTAAACAATTTACCCATTTGATAAGCACAAGGTCTAATAGAATATTCTTTTGGTATGCAGGTAGCCTTTGGACAAGGCCTCGCGCGGTGTTTGCCTCACAGCAGTGTCTGAAAATAGACTAACCATGTTCGTTGCTGTATCGCAATATAGTCTCGATTCAGACACGCAGGGGATATAAGCTCGGACCGCATTGGCTAAATGCTAGTATGCAGCTGGTATAGAGTATTGTCTTTCATTACTAAAGAAAGAGCATACAAATGAATAATGAAACCCATCTCCAATCTTCTTCGGCGGACATAATGTACATAATTCATCATTCACTGAATCTCGAGAAAATTGGTCGTTATTGACGGGTAACCAATGAGACCTGCATCTGAATTGACACAATGTATAGTTGCATCAGTGTCATATCATTAAGAAATACGTTTCAAAAGCCAAGTCCATTTTATTAATCTGATAACTCGAACAAATACGATTTGACCATGTTGCTGCATGCCCATCTTGTTCTGACATAATAATCCCTTAAACGCATCGTCAGGTCTTTTCGAAACCAAACGATCAAAATGTCCTTCCCTTGGGATAAGAATATACACGTATTTCCAAAAACCTGCTTTCTTTAGCATATTATCTTCAAAGCAACTCATCCATTTTGACGTGACCTGTATACATGTAGTCGGATCTTTCTGCACACTAAAGCCAAGCTATAAATCAAATATGTTTCTCCTCCTCATCTTGTATTCTGAGCAAAAATCCAATCATTTTACGTCTATTATGACCTTATAAAGTGGAGCGCCCAGTTTTTCCATACGTCGTGACATCTGGAGTAAACTTACTTACCCGTAAAATTGTTCTCAATAAGTTTCTGTGAAAAAAAAAATCACTTTGAGCAATATCGTCATAATCCATTGCATATACCACACTCATATGCCATTATTGGTAAAATAATCCGATAAAAATTCACACTGTGCATCAATGGACAGTTGTAAAGTTCTTGCTTTTGTCCATAAACTGTAAAAAGCTTTCCTTGCCTGGGATACCTGTTTGTGACTATTAATTTGAACACTGCAAAAACATCGGTGTTAGATTGAACACCATGGGTGTTCAATCTCACATTAATCAAGGGTCAATAGAGGACCATACCCACAAGTTTAGAAGGTATGTCGTGATGGTGTTGAAAAGTGTACACCTTGCACTCGTGGTGTTAATTTGACACTGTAGCTGGTGATATTTTTGACACTGCGCTGGTGTTAATGTCAAAAGTATAACACCCGTCCAGCTTCAACAGGAGACCACGCCAACTGGTGTTACTGTACTTTAAATGTGTTCACACCTTTTAAAAAAGAAAGAACTTCATCGAAAAATTCTTGATTATCTTGTTGAAGTTCAAAATCAACAAGAAGAACAGTGAGAAACTATTCAAAGTACAATTTCATATTTTGACATGACATCCGGAGTTGTTAATCTAACACAATAAATGAGCACCGGAAATTTAGCACCATGGTCATGGGTTTTCCCTTTGCCTTACATCAACTCTGCAAATAGAATACTCTGAACATTTACGCATGACTCTGCATGCTGGTATATGTTCTTAATCACATAGAACATTTTACCACTAACTCCACTCTTCAACAGTTTCTGCCATTATGAGTATCCATCACTAAAAGCCAAGGATTTTTTTTATAATCAATAAATCCACACAAAAAAAGACGTTTGTTCTGTTGCAAATAAATATCAATTATGCACTTCAACACGAATACATGGTCAATAATATTTTGTGGAGTAGATTGCACGGAAACCTGCTTGCTTCTTTCTAATCTATCAATTAGAACTGGAATAAACGGTCGACCTTGAATTTAATACAAGAGTAAATGATATTCCCGATAATAATAATACTCCTGTAGTTTATCTGGGTTGGCAGCTTCACTTGTTTTTATGTAAATTCCCCCCCCCCCGAATTCGGTACTGCAATCGTCATGCATATGTATATGACACTGAATATAGACCAACAGCTTAATTGATGATGGTGCAGACAAAATGAGTTTTAAATAACAAATAGGCCTAATTGGTACCTTTGTAAAGAGTAATGACTCACCTTTTTAACTGAAGGCGTTTGCAAAAAAAAAAAAAAAAATTAGAAGGCCTAGTATAGCCTTGAAGTATGTCTTGTGAATATGTTTGAAGTTAATGGATACACACAGCTTTAAGCTGGAAAGAGGAGGTAAGATAGACAAGTGTGATAGAAGCTGGCCTGTTTGACCCCCTTATCAAATCACCTTATTCATATGGTAAACAGACACATATAGCATGTATCCTCGCTACTTCATTTGCCGCTTTAACTTTGAAAAGGCAATTGCAAGTGTTTCCTTTCCATCATGCTAGAGTACACGCGTCCATTGGGCCTTAAAGCTCTTACAACAGATTTTCCATAGTGTGTGTGGTATTTCTACAAATTATGATAACTAAAGTGTACCGAGACCGATAGAAATAAGCGGCACGTATACTGTCCATCAAGGTATAGATGGATGCGATGTCAAGTATTCCATGGTCAATGCTGGAAAATATATCATTATAAATTGTAGATGGAAATCGACACAGGTGAGATGAATCAGGCTGCGACAATAATGACAATGTCTGACCGATTAAAACATACCAACAAGAAGAAAATGAAAAGAATGGTAAGATCAATGTTCGTAAACAATCTTTTCTGTCACGGGGCGTCCGGGAAAAATGAATAATCACAGGGTGTTATGAAAGATGTATCTTTCCTTTTCGGAGAGCTATCACCGTCACAAAAAGAAAAGAAAAAAAGAAGATGATGAATGTGCTATAAAGAGTTCAACACCTTGCAAAGTGAATATCAATTACTAATAATCTAGTAATAATCGTATCAAATCTCGCGTTGTAGTTAAATATTTTTATGACTACCAATGGCTATAGGGCCTATCTGTGACAATGATACATTCCTATCAAAGAGTATATGGAAACGTTATTTCATAACCGGATGCGTCATTCACTCGACAAGTCACCCTGTTTTAAGAGATAGAGAGAAAAAAAATAGATGACTTTGAAAATCTGGTCAAGTTGATATTGGAATGTCAACCATTTTTTTTTTGTCCTTTCAGAAACAAGGCTGGCCAAAGCCTGGGAACCACTTGGCACATCATAATCATTCGGCAAAAGACAGAGTATTTACTTTAACATTTTAGCTAAAACACCATTACATGATTGAATCAAACCAGAAAAAAAAAAAAAAAAAACACCGGAGAATGAAACAAACTTAACAGGGAAATTCTAACACAGTCAGATGAAGCGAAAGTTTGGAACTCAATGATTTCACGTAACAGTGCTATCGTTCACATTTACATAAGAAAATAAAATGAGGTGATGATGCCGTACGCTTCTATTGTTCTCTGTACAAAAATTATTCGCACAATCATTATTAAAAAAAGCAAATAAAATAACACCTCCGCCGTTAAAAGTTGTTACTGCCTAGCCAATATCCACCTCAACTAATTCAGCATTGACAACATTAGACTAGTCAATAGTTTCTTCTCTAATGAATAAAATTATACAATTTGAGCAGTATTTTGTACTAAACATTAGAAAACTTGAAAGGTCTTATGATTATCATGTAATCTACAGGGTAATTTACATGCATTTAATTCTTATACATTTACATGTGATTTTGATTATTGCAAGAACCGGTGAAATTTGATAATTCATAATTTCGAACTTAATGTCTATTGGTGTCTATATGAACCCTTTCATTACACTATAATTATGCTTTCAAAATATGCATACAAGCCCACCTCTGGTAAATACAGTTGGCAAAGCGGGAATACCCTTGACTGGCCACCACTGATGGTGTATAGTCCCGTCTCGATCAGGTACCAGTAGAGAAAACAAACAGAAGAATACAATGTAACAAGTTATGACGTTTCCACGGCAGACTGCGTATCGTCTGTGTTCAACGGAAGTCTAGACGCACTGATGAAAAACTGTTCGAGTTGGCCTATATCTTCTTGAGCCATTTCAAATTTTGTACCTAGGTCACCGCACATCATGAACAGGGAGGCCGCCTCGAACGCACTCGGCTGGCTGATCTTGAAGTTGGTCATTTTGAGTCGTCGTGCTTCTGTTGTCATCGGAGAAAAGTCGTGAGCAATAACAGCGATTTTCTCTCGACCTATAATAAGAGTAGTATAAACGGAAAGAATAAGAACCAAACGAAAAAGAAGAAAGAAATCGCATTAACCACAGATTCCCGTCCCCCCTCCCATTCCACTCACCGCAGCACATGTAAATACAAAATACGCAAGAGTTTGCCAGCAAATGTATCAATTATTCGTGATCAGAACAGTGAACTACCCAGTCCCCAAATAATATATGTATTAGGTTTCATTGAACGCATTATGGAGGCTTATGAAGGAGTGAATTCGTGAATACGCTTTGCATGGCTTATGTACTTTCTTTTACCTTCACTCCGGTAGATGTCGCCTCAACTGAAACATCCCGGCGACTGTTAACCATTTTTTGGACAGTTCTGAAATTGTCCAAAATGTTATCGTTCAGCCTCTTATGCTCTGTAACTGTAGTATGCAGCAGTCAACACTGAGAAAATATTGTGTGGAGTTTGGCCCAAGTCTAAATGACACTAACAATTATGGCAGTGATGCAGTGGTTCAATCATTCTGTTTTATAGTGTTGTCGATCACGTCGTTGTGCCAAAGCACTTTAAAGTGCTCCGGTCACTAGTATCAAACCTACACTTACATGACTTACGGTGTGCTCAAGCTCCATTCTTTGGGAGCATTCAAGTCTTGCTTTTATGAAGCTCATAATATTAAATTCAACTCCACTTACAATAACCTTCCAAGTACAGGGTTCCGCTTCGTGAGAGTCTTATGAGAGAACTTTCTTTCATAAGATACTCGTATGACGGACTCAAGAAATTGCTTTGAAAGTCTCTCGTATAGCTACATATGAGCGGCTTTGACCATTGTGCGATTTATGTAAATGTTTTTATGTGATGGCTTCATGAAAAGGACCCCATGAGTACTTATGTATGGGTATTGAGAGGAGCAGTTTCTTGTTCAAAGACAGAGGTGTCACGGCAGAGCTCAAGCCATGCGCCAACAAGGCCTCTCTGCCTATACCTATACCTGGGCTACCTACTTACCGAAAGTCCTTCTGGCATTCGCAAGAAATACCCCGTACAAAGCGTCATCCAAGTCAGTGATGGCGCACCGCCGGTATTTGAAGGAACTGCACAAGATCATGACGTCGATTGTTTGTGGGGGGAAAGTAAATGCGTCCAGGCCATGTTCTGGTAGCTGCAGGAACTTAACATCTCCCAACGGGAGTGACTGTTCACCTTGAGCAGCTCGCAACCATTTCATCAACTCGTCTACGGTGGATTCTTTGGATTGCGTCATGACAGTAACCGAGATTGGACGGTAAGAGCTAAAGCCGAGAGCTGTGGACTGTAGTGAAATGCAAATACATGTAATATGATTTCTCCGGACTAAAAACTAACAGATTTCTTCGGACTAAAAACTAACAAACAGTAGTCTCCATCTACCAACTTTCTGCTGTCTGTTATTCATGGTATATTAATGTTATGCATCATGTTTACTACACATATAAAGTCATTGTTGTTTTAGCTATGGAATATACATTTTAATGCACGATAATTTTATGTCATCGCAATAGTTTTACTTTGTTGTGTGCCATGTACTAAGATGACGCAGTAACGATCCACACCCTCTGTCACACAGAGGTGACCCGTTACCAGAGTATGTAGGGCTTTGTCCGGTAAGGCCCATTATTGTTTATTTTACCCATTATCTGTAGATTTCACGTAAATCTAGACTAGGAAAATGAAATATCAATATCAATATCGGAAAATGACCCTCACTCTATTGATTTTTTGTTTGATTTTCCCCCTGTAATATGCAAAGGTGGGTACTGAGTTACAATCACACAATTAATTCTTATACACTGTGAAACTTTATCTAATAGTTGGGGGAGGGGATCGAAACGGAAGTGAATGAATTCGAACAAAAATATATTTGCGGAGGACTTCTGTAGCAAGCCAAGCGAGAAGATTCACAATTATTGCATTACTCTACTTTCTGCTCGACTCATCTCCCGATTCCATAGTCATACACGAGAGTTCATAAATTTACGTTTTTATATTTTGCAAGATTTCACATACTGTTCTGCTTACCAGATTTCGGATCCTAGTTTTAAAAAAGCTCAACCAGCCACTTAAAGCTGTTGGTAGTGACAGATTCCAAGCTCTCTGATCGACGCCACTCGTGGCAGCTCCTGTTCCTTCTTCACGGTGTTCATTTTTCTCGTGCTCTCTCTGTCGTTCCACATCTGACAATGTCCTTTCCCGATCACTTTTAGTAGTGTGCACATTTCCAATCGAAAACGATTCCATGGCATTGTAAAATTCCTCCTGAGAGTCAACACATCTGATTTTCCTTGACCGTTCGTGGTTACTGTTTGATGAGCAATTGGGTGTTTGGGGTGCATCGTAGTATATCTGGGAAGAGCTTGGTTTAGGACCCCTCTTTCGCCAAAATGACCGACTATCGTCTCTGGATATCTTTTTCTTCTTGAACTTCGGCATGTTTTACTGAATGTATTTTTAAGAGAAGAGAGACAGACAGAGACAGTCCCCGTTATTTCAGCAAAGTTTTACGACATTAAAGAAATGTTGGCTAAATTTACCACAATACGGTGCAAATCTTTGCCCTATCACTTTTCAGTAAAGTGTTACCTTGAATATTTCTACTTAAAGCTACATGCGGTAAATTGAGCAAAGACAAGATAACTTGTTTATCATCTTTCTATCAAAATAATTATTTTAATCACCTCAATATGGCTAATGTACATTTCTTGCATTAATGTCTACTGATTCCCTTTCAGCTTTGAACAGTGGGAAGATGAATAGGCCTACGCTCCAGGAGCAGTGGACAAAGCTCGCATCTTGTATCAGCATGAATGATCTTAAGTTTCTTTCTCTTTGTGGGCATTTGTGGACATTTACTGCACTTCTGTAATGCTCCCCTTGTCTTTCTCAGCATTTCTTTTATACATTTTCAGCAAAGTAACGTTCATGTATAGTTTCCATAACAAGCTAGGCCACTCACTGTATCAACTAGAATGTTCCAGAGTTTAGAAGCTCTGGCAGTTTGTTAAGGCAGTTATAAACTGCTGCCTACATTGTGTAGTAGCCCCCAAAATGTACAAATGAGTTGCAATGTATGATGGTTACTGGCGTTCATGAACTCACCACAAAATGTATGTTTTCTGAATTGAATAACTGAAATAGTAAAGCTGTATAAGAAAATGCATGAGAGCACGATTGTTCAGCTCTTCTTGTCATTCGGATGCAATATCCAAATGCATATAAAATGCACTTGGCGTTGCCATATATACATTTCGTACATCGTATTCTATGGTTCACATCTTAACAAGCAGTCCGAACATTCTGAAATTATACGAACACCCGTTTTGGAGACTGCATTGTCTTGTTTGTACTATTGACCTGTGACAAATCAATGTTGTTGATCTTGACAGAGATAGGTAGTACAGGTGGGGAATTACTAAGAGTTTTTTCAATGTTTAAGGAAAGTTTGTTTGCAAAAATCCAAGATTGAACAGAAACAAGTTCTTCATTTATTATGTTTATAAGCTCATCAGGATTTTGATGAGAAAAGAACAAATTTGTATCGTCTGCAAAACAAACGAAAGAAAGGATCTTAGATGAGTTCTGAATATCGTTAATATACAGAACAAAAAGAAGTGGACCTAACAGGGAACCCTGGGGAACACCACAAGAAATTAACTTAGGTTGGGAATCGTGACGGTGGATACTTACAAATTGTTTTCTATTTGTCAGATAATCAGAAAACCATTCTAGCGCCTTACCCCGAATTCCGTAATGATTTAACTTATAAAGTAAAATATCATGATCTATTGTATCAAACGCCTTTGAAAAATCAAGAAAAACACCAACAGTATGAGATGCATCATCTATAGCATGAGCTATCTTATCAATGAACTTGAGTAATGCGTGAGTTGTACTATGTTTTTTGCGAAATCCAAATTGAGAATCAGTAAAAATTTTTGACTGAAGAAGAAAATTAAGGGTACGTTTATACACAAGTCTTTCGAGTATCTTTGAAAAGGAAGTTAAAAGAGAAATAGGACGATAATTATTAACAAAATCTTTTCGCCCTTTTTTAAAAATGGGGACAACTCTGGCTACTTTCATTTTACAAGGAACTTTACCACTAGATAAGGATTGATTTAAAATAAAAGTAAGAGGTGAAATTATTTCATGAATCACGTTTTTTACCAAAAAATTTGTGATTCCATCATATCCCGAACTTTTTTTGTTATTTAATCTATCAACAATCTTTATTATTTCATCTTCAACAATCGGTACAAAAAATAAAGATGCCATATTTCTATCATCCAGAAAAGAGTGAAATTCCTGGTGCGCTGAAGGGATTTTGTCAGCCAGATTTGGGCCAATGTGTACAAAAAAATCATTAAAAACTTCAGCTATGTCTATGGGGTCATCAATACGAACATCATCCTCTTGAATATAACTAGGAGCATTATTGTCAGTATTACATTTCAACGCCTGATTTATCACCCTCCACGTACCCTTCACATCATATTTGCATTTATCGAATTGATTCATAAAATACATCCGTTTGGCTAAGCGTAATGGAGAAGTGAGGATATTACGATACCGAGTATATCGGGACTTGTTCATAACAGTGGGTACTTTACGATATTTACGAAACAATTTGTTTTTCTTATTGATAGATTTTAAAAGTGATTTAGTAACCCATGGCTGCCGAGGTACTTTTTTATAATTTAATCTAAAACATTTACGACAAGGGATAACAGTATTGAGCTGAGTAATTAAAATGTCAATGAATAAATCAAATGATAAGTTTACGTCATTTTGATTATAAAGAATCGACCAGTCAACAAGTTTTAACTTTTCTCTAAGTCTATTAATATTTGACTCTGACATAACACGAAAACCGGCATTGTTGTGCGCACTTTCTGTCAGAGTGTGAATGTTACCAATAAGTGCATACACAGGAAAATGATCGGAGATATCAGTAACTACAATACCCGGTGAAATAGGAGAAGATAACTTATTAACAAATATATTATCGATTAAAGTAGAAGAAATATCAGTGATTCTTGTAGGTTTTCTTATAAGAGGAATAAAAGACTTAGACAACATTTGATTAAGAAACTCTTGACAATTATAATTATCATAATTTAAAAGATTTAAATTAAAATCACCCATAAGAAAACATGTTTTATTTCTAAGATACTGGTTCAACAAAATGCTATCGAGTAATTCAACAAACTCAGTTAAATTCGAATTTGGTGGCCTGTCAATTTCCCCGACAATTACATTTCCTTTATTTGGTACTTTTATTTCGATGAAAATGCTTTCAAAAAATTCTGTCATAAAACTGAACTCCTTTAATAACCGATGGTTTAAATTTTCTGTGACATAAAAACCAACTCCACCTCCTTTCTTACACAATCTATTATTTGTTATTAGTTTAAATCGATCAATGTGAAATAAAGAGGAAGGTGACTTCTCCTGTAACCATGTTTCACTGAGGCCGATGACACCATGTGTGAATCGTAATTCATCAATGAATAAAAGAAATTGATCAAAATGTTGGTTTAAACTCCTTATATTAAAATGAGAAATGTAAAGCTGATTTGGGTCAGAATGGGATGATGAAATGAGATCTTTTTCTAAGCAGTAACTTGTAGAAAACATATGAGCTGGAATATCATTAGGATCAAAATCTAATTTTAATTCATCAGATTCTGTGGTTAAAAACATTTTAGAAGCAAAATTATCATCGTTCTCATTATTTGTAGTGGTTACAGAACTTCCACCTTCCGATAATTGAACATCTGCAAGAGTATCACTCATATTCATTGGGATAAAACTCTATGCAAATCATCCTATTTTCCACAGTATTTTCGTTGAGAAATGTGACAAAATGTGCAGAATGAGAAATACTGAACATGACATATTGCCATTGACCAAGATACAAGGTGGTAAAAGACACGTAATAATGTTTGTCCTGGAGACATGTATGCACCTGAGCAGCTATTGCCGACAGTGGGAAAACATGTTTACGTAAGGACGGGGAAAAATACATGACGCAAATCTCTCGTTTGAAGAGGCTACACCCCAGTAAATAATGCCAGTGCATATCTTGGCAATCAATGACTTAAAATCAAAGATATAAAACACCTGTTTCTTGACCCTGGCCTAATCTAAGCATCAGTCATCGCCACAGCACCACAGGAGGGGGGGGGGGGGGCACCGCGAGAGGAGGAGATTGTTTTGGTTTTGGCATGGGCTATGTAGCTCCATGGTGCGTGTGTGTGTGTGTACGTGTGTGTGTGTGAGTGTAGACATTCAGCGTATGCAGACAGAGCATGCCTGTACTGCAGTGACTGGAACTATTGTCATTCCATTTTCCCTGCGTTCACATTGTCCCCCGCGCCGCGGGGAAAGTCCCGAGCTGTGGGACTTTCTCCTCCAAAACCATAATGTGAACGCTCGCTGGGACTTGTCCCCTCGTCCCCGCGAATCAAGTCGGGTACGGGGACAAGATTTGGAGGGGAGAGTGACCTTGGGGCGAAATTGATAGCGTCCAGCTGTGGTCATCAAATGTGCGCATGCGCTGTGCCTGGCAGAGCTCGCCCCAAGCTCCAATTGCCCCCACAGCTCGGGGACAGATGAGATACCAATGTGAACGGACAGTCGTAAAAAAGATAAGATCTCTCGAGGCTGTCCCCGCGGCGCGGGGGACAATGTGAACGCGGTGTACGTCTCACCTCCCCTTTGTAACTCACTGCCAAATAGCACATTGTCAGCACCGGCAAACTGGTAATGCTCTCCTTCTTATTCTTGTATTTTCGTTATTTACGGGTCAATTTTTTTCGTTCGAAATGTAAAATGGATGACCATAGAATTTCTCAATAGAATATAAAATTGAAAACTTTAAAAAGGATAGAGAAAATTGAGTTCACTTTGAATGGTCTGCCACAGGCAGATATCCTTATCATGCTCTTACGTAATACGACAGCTGCTGGAGTCATCAAACCCTGGCTTGGCCTCCAGGTTTGTCACGCCGAGCAGAAAGTTTATTTGCAATGGACAAGTACTTCGACTCCCAACTCTCAAACGACAAATAAAAGCACCCCACTTTGGAAAAATTCGGCTGGGGTCTCGCCTCAAACGAGAGATTGACGGCATGACACCAGCATCAACGCATGGAATTCGGAAGTGCTAATAGCGAGTGAGCGAATAAAAAGTACTGGGGTTCTGCAAACACGAATGGAATGTGTCACTCGATGGGCTAACGCGTGAAACAATGTATACAATGGATACAGTGGATACATAGATTCAACTGGTGCGAATAATATTTCTGTAGGTTCAATAAAGAATTGCGAACATGTGACCTTCCCTAATGCCCCAGTCACACAGTGCTTTACGATGGATTACGTCCGCCGCGGATAGATACGAATGAGTGGACGCAGGGGGACGCAGCGAGAACGCAGGCATCCGCAGGGACGTATGTAGACGTAACTGCCCGTAACTCATCCGTAAAGAAACGCAAAATGACGTCGCCGAACCTGCGAAATTTTGAAATGTTCAAAATTTCGCAGAGGGACGCAACGGACGCAAACTTACGCAAGTAACCGTAACTAAACGTAACTATCCGTAACTGAACGTAACTACCCGTGGCTTGGACGCAGACCATCCGCAAAAAAAATTACCTTCCGTCCGTTTGCGTTCGCTTACGTCCACCGTAAGTATCCGAAATTAACCGCAAGTTAACGTATCACAACAGTTTCCTCCGCTTACGGATATTAACGGACAACTACGGATGTTGCGGACAATTACGTCCTTCGACGTTTTCCGTTTTCCACTCGCATGGGAACACAGAGACTCGTGGGAAGGCACACTACTCCTGTTGCCAAGCTGCAACGCCTTTACCTGAAGGAATACTACAACACAGTCGGAGCGGTGGAGAGGCAGAACTGCATGGTCAAATTATGAAATTTCTCCCACTATACTGGTCATTATAAGTGGCACCCATATACCATGTATACTCATGACATCGGTTGACTCTTGGTGCTGAACTATTTTTCTTGTACTCTTCGAATGCATATTTTTTCGAAAAAAGCAATATTTTGGGTAGGGGATGGGGTGATAGCATTTTATTCACTTTTCTGGCCGGGGAAGGTGTGGGACAGGGGCAACTACTGTATATAAAATGAGAACGAATTTAGTATTTCTCTATAGTCTTACCCATGCACTTTACGCTCCATCGAATGTGTATTACATTTTTTTTTTGTGTGTGTGTGTGATAATAATAATAATAGTAATTATGATAATAATAATAATAATAATAATAATAATAATAATAATAATAATAATAAAGGACTTTTATATTGCGCAGCTACTATAATAATATACTTTACTGCGCCGCTTATTACAAAATGACATGCATACAAGAAATACAAACAGAAAATACATTACTTCAAGAGATGACTTGATATTGTATTTGGGTGTGGGAGGGGTGTTTGAAAGTTTTGATGTCTTTTTTTTTTCTGTAAATTTAATAAGCATTGCTTTATCATAAATATCTCCTTAACATAACCCAGAAAGTCATGAATTTCGCTGAACAATGACAGCGTAACCACAGTTTGTCTATTCCATGACTGCAAGTAATATTTTCTTACTCTAATGTTTAACTTTTCGATCTATATTGTATTTCATTTGTGATATAGTGATGTTATAATTATGTGACCCTGCACCACAAAACACACAAAAAGTCGCCACACATGAAATTTTAGTTGAGAGCACATTCTGAAAGAGCAGACTTTAAGCTTTAAAATGATGTATTACTCAAATCAAATGGACTCTCCTAACCTATCTAAATAGTGGAAAGAATGCACACACTCAGAAAAAGTGTAAACTGAGAAAAGAGGCTCTGAAGTACAGTGTCTATTCAAGAGCTTAATCTTTATCAAGCCGTGCTGGTTGTGCTATGAATGGGTCAAAAAACAGGATGGAAACCACCGGAGTAACAACAATGTGGGGATTATCAGATTAAACTGAAATTAAATAATAATAATAATAATGATAATGATAAAGCCTTATTTACCCAGGATAGCCAAGTAAAGATGGGCTCGGTTGACCCATTTCACCTATTTTCAATCCTCAAACAAAATCAGTGTGTGCGACTTTTTGTTCGTTTTGTGATGCACGGTCACAATATATTCTTTACATTTATGACATTTATTCATATTTGAGTTGCACAAAAAAATCAAACTTCAAGTTCAAAATTTCATATATCTTTTATTATTGTAAAGCAAATTAAAGGATTACGATTTTTTTTTCACAACTTGTACGTAATACAATTTCAGTTTTCCCCAGTATACCATGTAAGACAGTCCAAAATGATTATTGTAGTCCGGTTTGGGCAAATGCCTCCAAATCTTACCTTTCGCAATTACAAATACTACAAAATAGATCACTTCGTATTGTTATGAATGTTGATTATATGCATCCTTCTGATAATTTATATGATACATTGAAATTAGATCGGCTACATGTAAGATGGGCTAAACAACTAGCATGTACAATGTACCGTTAATTACATGAATTATACCCTCCCTATTTAAATCAAATGTTTTATTTTCGACAGACTGCTTTTATAGCACAAGGTCCGGCCCATCCAAATTGAAACTCATTCAACCGAAGACCAACTATGGTAAACGGTCCCTATCTTATCGAGGGGCCAAACTTTGGAATGAGCTTAATTATTCCTCTTCAACAATTGTATCAATTGAAGCATTCAAACGTTACGTAAATCACAGCCCCGACATACCCATTTTTGCAGGATAATGAGTCAACGCAATTAGTAGATTATTTGAGATTGTACGAGAACGATTTTTCTCACCCATCCCCCACCCCCATTCCCCGATTTTTGATGTTGATTATATCATATTGTTTCTAATTTCTTAGTATGTAGGGTTTTTTTTTCCCCTTAGTTAAATTGTATAGCTCATGCCATTCTGGCTTTTTATGTAATTTTAGTTGTGTATGATTGATTGATTTGTTGTTTGTACTGATGGCATGTTTTGTATTTTGGTTGGACCCCTGTGAAAACCAGCTTCAGCTGACCAGGGCAATCCATCCCATGAGTGGAGAATGAATAAATAAAAAAAAAAAAAAATAAAATAAAATGTGATAACCTTGCTGTCATAATACACTGACTTAGCAGGAATCGTAAGAGAAAACCAAATTGTCCATAATCATTAATAACAATCTGTAACTATGCGTAATTATCCGAAAATATCCGCAACTCTCCGCAAGTGTTCAGAACTATTATGTGCCAATTCGTAAGAATATCCGCAAGTGGACGCAAGTATTCGCATCTGGTCGTATCTGTCCGTATCGCCCGCATTTTTTGCCCGCATGTTTTGTACAAATTTCTGGTGACGGCAAAGGATCCGCGGGGGTCCGCGGAAAAAATGACTTTTTTTGGACGTAACGCCGGACGCAGAGCATTATGTGACTGGGGCTTAAGAGCAGACATGCACACTTGGCATTGCTAATAAATACGAAGATGTAACATTCAGACAAAAACGTAGAAACAAACAAAAGAAAAATAAGCATGTACAACACTGGCTCTACCTTAGAGCACATCACAAGTGATAATAAGGTGACAAAAAATTCAAACTGTACATTTCTTAGAGTCATGAGATATCGACGGCCAACCCACCCTCCCCTCCCTGATGCAATTTACAATAATTGCAGAATTTAGTTTTTGGCCCATGAACTGAATTTAAAATTGAATTGGTGTAGTTAATGATAAGGTTCATTAAGTAAGGTACTGCATCATAGAAAATGAATATACCAAAACCCCTCAAAAGAGGGTACTTTTACATACGTAATAACGTAAGTTTGTAGTAAAGCATGAAGTGAATACTTCTGAATTCGTGGGGGAAATATATATATATATATATATATATATATATATATATATATAAGAAAGATGCACTCCATTCTGGCGTTCTCCCTAATCAACCATTATAAATCAGAACACATCTGAGAAGGATGTGGAGAGAGAAAAAAACAGACAGCAGCATGACTGTCTATATTATATAAATACATAATTTCGTATTATGATCCTCTTGTTGATAATAAAAAATAATGCTTGTATCTGAATCATGCTAGAATAACCTTTAAAGAAAGACATACTCTTAAAACAGGTAACATTAGTGAATTTAGTACAAAATATATCTTGCTGGTGTTTGTAGTGGCAGTAAAAAAAGGAGAACATGGCATTGGTTTCACGTACCAGCTTACGATATAATGTTGTCTGCCCCCCCCCCCCCCCCCCCCCCAAAAAAAAAAAATGTAAAAATATCTTGAAGATGTTATAACAGTCTTTCCTCTCTGAGAGAAGCAAAAGAGGAAATGAACACACGCAAGGAAAGGAATAAAAATAATCAAGCTTTTGTGAATCGTTGCGTACATTACCCGGGGGAGAGCCTCCTGACCCACACACAGTACACCGAGTCGCAGCTCAGTCGCCAAACCAGCTATAAAACCCTGCTTCTAATCAACATGGCAGTTGGTCTACTTCTCCGACAGGTACTTGATACATGTTTCGGTGGAACATCAAAATGAGTAAATAGGATGCCTATATCAGTAAGAAAATATGATTCAGCTCTTTTCCCTTTTCGCTCCTGTATATATGACATTATGTATCATCACCTTTGGTTACATTATATACGATTAACAAGTAATATGAAACAATTATCATTGAATGTACTGTCAGTATTAGGAAACTGGTTTCAGTAGTAACAGAGTTTAATTAGGTCTACTATAGAAATAATAAAGTCACAACAGAGGAATGCATGGAATGCATTAATAGCCAATGTTGATTTTAATGAATAATCCGAATTTTCGAGGATCCTTCCTCTTCATCAGGGATGACAGTGCGAATTTTCACAATGATTATTATCAATTATTATCTATTACTATTAAGTTTTATATAGGTAACGGGCATTCGATAAAATATGAACTGCATCAGGTAGCGTGGGTGACTACTGTAATTCGTATGCACTATATTGAAATCTCCGTTCCGATTATATTTCTATTATAACAACTGGTAAGAAGCAAGCGCTGGTACAGACGCATACCATAATGAAACCAGTAATCCATGTTTTATTATACAGATGCACAAAATACATAAAATCATCGATTTGATATACAATGTAACACACAAACGTAAGGGGAAAAAGGAAGAAAAGTCAGTTGCGGATGGTTTGTAAATATATGTAGTTATAGGCCTATACATGAATTCTCTTCTACGGTTTGTGTTACATTTGACGTTGTTTTCTTTTTTTTTAACAATATTTTTCTTGCATGAAACTCAAACCAGCGATGGTTATTCTATTTAATAAGAAAGTTGGGCGAAGAATTCTACATACGCATATTTCGACTATGTAACAACGCCATATTGCAAGATAACCAGGTCTCCGGTATACATGAACTGTATGACCTGTCAAAGATGTAACATTGTTTTTACCAGTTGCGACATGCACAAGATCATTGTGATTTTAGAATCATACTATAACACGAGGAGAACGTGTCGTTTAATAATGTATAACGTACAGCTGATTGATCATCTGCGGTTCTGAATACTTATCATGTTTTCTCACACAAGACTCTATATACAAACATACAATGTAATTATACAAAACGGTCATCACATCTAAGATGCTGCAAGATCTCCCCTCATCAGGAGCAGAGATAATACTATAGGTTTTCCCATCCATTTTCGCACTTTCGTCATTCAATTTCAAAGACTTATTATTCAATTTCGTCCCGAGAAGCAGGTGGAACGCAAATCCTAACTTCAATTTCGTCAATTGTCATTCAGATTCATCCCTCCCGCTAAACACACCAATAAGCCGATCTATCTAGGTGTCACTCTGGATCGTTCCCTTACTTACAAGGAGCACATTGCCAAGACAAAGGCGAAAGCTGGAGCAAGGAACAGCATATTGAAGAAGCTTGCTAATACAAGATGGGGAACAGATGCCAAAACTATCCGCACCACAGCTCTTGCTCTATGCTTCTCCACTGCCGAGTATGCAGCCCCTGTCTGGTGTAGGTCATCCCATGCTGCAAAGATCGACCCAGTCCTGAATGCAGCTTGCAGAGCTATCTCTGGATGTCTGCGACCAACAAGAGTAGATGACCTTTACTTACTGTGTGGTATTGCCCCACCACACATCAGGCGAGAGGTCTCAGCACAGATGGAGAAAACCAAGCAAGAAGTTAACCCTCGCCACCCACTCTACAATCGTGAACCTGCTAAAAAGAGACTCAAATCCAGACGCAGTTTTCTCCATTCAACCGAATCCCTTGATGGCACCGCCCACGGTCGAAGGATTACCCTATGGTCCAACCACCTCCAGTCTGTGACGCATCAGCTCTCCTATGAACCAAGTGAATCACTCCCTCCGGGTTCAAGTGAGGCATGGCCCACCTGGTCATGCCTGAATCGCCTACGGACAGGAACAGGACGATGCAAAGTCCTCATGCAGAAATGGGGCTACAATAGGGATGGAGAAACTGCTTGCGACTGCGGGCAGGATCAGACAATGCAACATCTTTTGGTCTGCCCCCTCCTACCAGAGCCATGCACTGTAAATGACCTGGAGACTTTCAACACCAAAGCCAGATCCTGCGCTCTGCACTGGACAGGACTTGTGTAGTGACTCGAGAAGAAGAAGATCCCTCCCGCTGACGGATCGCAGAAAGTGAAGATCAAATTCGTTTTTGTTCACACAATTTCATGAATTTTTCATTCAAATTAGTCAGATGTTGTCGATTCTCTTTTTTTATGGTGAACCATTATAAGCCGACATATTTTTACTTTCTCTCGTGAATTGAAGACCTGAATATAAGAACGACCCAAGTCCAATTTTTGACCAAATTCAGTTTTGACATGGGAAATTGTAGCTTATGCATGGACTCATCTTGTGTATAAATGATAAATCCTAATTACCCCCGGAAGTGCCTGAAATGAATAAGTTAAATCTTATATTTATGTAAGAATGAAGGACTTGGGTCATTCTTACATTCATATAATAGCGCCCTCTCTCATCTCTATAGCAGAATATCATGTGTATGAATCAAAGAACGACCAAAGTCCACCACACAAAATGGCCTCTCCACAATTATTGTAAATGCTAATTGTCATAATAATATATGTTCTAATTTGTATATACAATGTTGCCTTCCCATCACAGTTAAATAGAATATTATTGGACAAATAAAACAGATATGAAGTTTTCTTTAGTTTACTCGAAATGGTCCTCCATGGACTTGGGTCGTTCTTATATTCATATACTCAATTGTATCGTTACTCATTATTCCCTAACCATTTGCTTAGATATTACACACGGAAAACATGACTGCTAACCAAAATTGATTGAAGGATAAAGACAGTCAAAAGACATAACCCAGGACAGTATGTCAGTGTCACATTTTGGACTTTAACTCGTAATGTTCAGGTTTTCGCATCATAACGCATGAAGTAAACTTTAATTTTTGTACCCTGAAAAGCAGCAAACATAATCACGTTATCCATTCTTTGACATTAAACGGGCTACAATTCTACACTTAAATTTTGTCTTTAATCATGTTTGCCTAGAAATCGTTTGTCAATGTTTTCGTTTGCGAGACGGTACGTCTGTTTGTATCAGTGTGTACTCGGATTGCTTGTGTGTGTGTCTGTAACTGTGGTTCTGTGTGTGTGGGGGGGGGGGGGAGGGGTAAACACTTGTGTTTATGTTAACTCCTGAATGTAAAATGTGAACGTTTACAGAAAAAAAAAATACACGAATGACTGGAAAATCACACTGGATAGAGGTATGAAACGAATATGAATGAAAATTGAACGAAAATGATTGACAAAAGACGAAATCGATCCTGCTTTTTTGAGTGTTGCGAGTGAGACTGTCGAGTTTAAACTGTAAATGACGAAAATGTATGCTTAATGACTAAATTGAATGGATTTTATTTAAAAATGAACGACGAAAGACGAATTTGAAAGTAAGATTGGCCTATTCCCGACGTCCTGCGACGAAATTGAAGTAAAAAATTGTGAAATTGAATGAAAAAAAGTTTGAAAATGAATGGGAAAACCTAAAGTAAGCTTGGGGGTTTCTTACAGGAATAAGAGACAACAGCAGCAAACACTTTCCCCTGCATGTGTAATACCTCCGATCTCACGCTGTGGTCATGGCATAATTATTATAATACAAGTTTACTAAAATATTTTCGCTTTGTTTGATATCCGTGCAACTTCGCCAAGGCGCTGAATACAGAACATAAGGCTTAAATGCCTTTCACATCCATTATAACTCTGATGGTGGACGTCAGCGTATCTATATCCAAAGGGGAGAAATACGTATGCACGCATAACGAGTTCCCAATATGAGCTTAATATCAGGGTTGCTTCATACTGGAAACTGTGGTGTTTCTACTCGAAGATCACACAACACGCAAGCAAAATACATGTACTACAAAGTCATTTATCTTGAATTCTTCCGCCAGAATTCATCTTAATACCGAGACATTAGCTGCTTGTTTATCATAATCACAAATCGATATCAGAAGTCATTATTCTACACGGGATCCGCTGCTCCACCGGCAGTGACAGGATTTTAAACAACACTTACTGCATAATAATAATAATAATAATAAGTAATTTCTCTTATAGCGTATATCTAGTTATAAACTACCCAGAGTGCTTGCTGCTCTCTCCAGTATAATGTTAAAGAAAATAGAAAAAAGAAAAGGTACAAAAAACAATACAATATCATACAGTGCAATACCATACAAGGCAATGCAAAACAATGACAATGCCTATAGGAAGAATTAAGAAACGCCTTATCATAATGATAATTATAACAATACAGATATGGAATATTTATAATGCCCTTTCACCAAGTTTGAGTGCTTAAAGGGCATGAAAAATCTCTCACACAGAATAAAAGAAAGAAATAGAGGAAAGGGAAAAATAAATTTGAAAGAAAGAGAAAGAAAGCGTGCTATACATGTAGGACCTATAGTGCACGCAATATTTTGGACTGGGAGATATCACGCTATTGCTATAAGCTGACATTTTAACATTGCATTGGATCATTGCTTAGGCGTATCGTATTGTGCATGCAATCGTCTTTGGATGGGATTGTATAACTCCTTACAAAATCTAAGAATCGACGAGAGAAACGGCCGAAGATCAAATGTCATCCAATGACACACATTAGGTTTGATCAGAGTCTCCTTGATTCGACAACAATGGCCTATTAGTGTCGACTATGCTAACTAATAATTTTATTTTGTAGTATGAATGCACATTTGAACAAACAAGGACTCTGGACTTTGGACTTTGGACTTTTATTTTCTTTTCTTTTTTTAACACACGTGTTCTATATATACAAGGCATAACAGAAGGAAAAGCAAACTGCATGCTAAACAAGTCACACGGATTACTGCAGCAAGTTAGGGATGTAAAATGGTCATATCCGAGTTGGTGTTGACAAAACATCATTATTTCAGCTTGTTCAGAGCTAGGAAGAGTTAGGCTTTTTTTCCACACACATATATTTCATATATATTTTTCAAAATTATGATTCTTGGCGATTTAAAGAAGAAGACAGATAAAACGGGACTTATTCATGAAAGTACAAGGATACGAGAATTGTATGGTAAAGGATCGATATTCATTAACAACCTTTACTGTCATATGGGCCGACTGAGCGAAATGAATAATTACCATAATTTCGAGTCCTTTCAGAAACCATGTCGGCCAATTGAAGCTAGGGAACTTCTTGAAAAAAAAAAAGATTATTAGATCTTATAATTTAGATACAGACAGCGACTCACTTTGTGATATTTCAGCGAAAAAAAAAATCAGCCCATGTATGATTGAAACTATTCTATTCTTCTCTGCTCAAAAATTACTCACACAAACATTACTTCAAAAATGAGAGAATTATAACAACACAGCCATTTAACACAGACATTGCTGCCTGGCCAATATCAACCTCGCATTATTCAAAATTGACATCACTAGCCTAATCAGTAGTTACTTTTTTTCATGAATCATTACATCAAAATGGAACAATTTGATCAACATTTTTCGCTAAGCATGAGAAACTTGTATGGTCATGATGGTAATTATAATTTACATAGATTTACTTGTGATTTTGATTGATAACCCTGTATAATCATGATTATTGTAAGAGCCTGTGAAATTTAATAATTCATATATTATAATTTCATAACTTTATGAAAATACTAATAATCATACTGATAATGATAGTAATAATAATAATAATAATAGTAATAATAATAACAATGATAAAGATAATAATACGAATTTACAGGCGAGCACATGCTGATCAACCTACCTAAGCTTTCTCATCCTACCGGGTACCCATCTATACTCCTGGGTGGAGAGCAGCAATGCCTTTTGTTGCTGAAGGGCAACATGTGTCGGGCTTCGTGGGGCTCGAACCCACGAACCTCAATCACGTTCATGTGATTCAGAGACGTTCGCTCTTATCCACTCTTATCAACTCGGCCACGACACCTCTATTGTCCATTTCTAAGGAAACTTTTCACTTTATGCTTTCACAACATACCAGCCCATCTTTGGTAATAAAATGCAGTTGGCAAAGAAGAATACCCTTCAGTGGCCACCATTGGTGAGTAGACCCGTCTCAATCATGTGCCAGGAGAGAGAACATGTATGACGTATCCACGGCATCGATTCGTCTCAGAGGGATGGAAGTTTAGATGCGTTGATGATAAACTTTTCGAGTTGGAACCAATCTGCAACATCCATTTCAACTTGTGTACCTAGGTCACCGCACATCATGACCAGCGAGGCCGCCGCGAACGTACTCGGCTGCTTAATCTTGAAGTTGTTCATTTGGAGTCGTCGTGCCTCTGTTGTCACCGGAGGACAATCGTGAGCAATTACAGCGATTTTCTCTCGACCTATGACATGAAAAGCAGAGAGAGATGTATAAGAAATCGAAGAAGAGGAAGAAAAAAGAAGAAAGAATGTATACACTGTATTCTGTTCAAATGTACCGAACATTACGAGTTGAGTTACCCCCTCTCCCTCCCACGCGCATTCATTCCAACAGATTTATACAGAACTCTTGCTTTCAGTTAGGCTATACGGTCACAACTCAAAGCGGCGACCGACCGATTTGTAGCCTGCACGGTCGCTGCTGAGATTTTGGCACCGTCCAGCAGTTTTTTGAGATGCTGAGCAGGCTGTAAAATCCTAGCGATGGTCGAGCAGTGCCTTGTCAATTCCCGTCGGTCACCGATCGATTTTCAGAAAATTTTGGCGAAATATGGGGATCTGCAACGCGCAGAGTCCGAGCAGTCACCGAGCGATGCCCCATCGGCAACTGGACGATCTCCCACCGGTCATCGACCGACGGGTGATCCATAGGTCATCTACCGGTGACCCGTAGGCGTACCGACGGCCACCCGCCGGTCTCTGCCGGAAATTTCTCACGAGCTACCCTGTGTTTATTAACTCTCTTTGTGCCACGCTCGCACGCCCGACTCAATTGACGGCTTGCCAACTTCGCATATTCCGCTCAAACGCACAAACCCGTCAAAACCGATCAATAAATCGCAAAATGCCACAGTACAATGAAAGCGTTCTCGTAGTTAAATTTCTGTTACGCATAGCTTGCATATTATGTGGTAATTGAATATAAAGCCGTCTTGCTTACTCGATTTGGGAGCAAATTCTAACTTTCTGTCACTGCATTTTGTGTGCCAAAGTCATGCCTCTACAATAATGCATTTACTGGTCATTTCAAAGAAAAATAATCATACATTTATTTCACAGTTATTTTGTCAGTCAATTTAGATGAAATCAAAGCTTGGAATTTTCTCTACAACGTTGCTCACAACATGTCAAGTGTAACAAAACTCATTGAAAGTTACATAGATTGGAACAAAAAAATGTTTTTCTCAGCAGGACTACGTTGCTGTCTCAGAATAATGTGGCACACAGGGGGTTTATACCATGGCATATAAAGAATTAATGTACCTATGTGATTTATGATGTGTTAATTAATTAATCAATTAAAATATAACTCGAGGCAAAAGATCTAAGAGTTAAACTAGACTCGGAATTTGTCAAGACTGACAAATTAGGTGATCCGATTTTTTTTTTTAATCAATGATTCGAGTCCTGATCGCAATAGGTATGACCATATATGTTTCATCTGTGTTTAGAGACATTGGCCGTGTGATATTTGGATTCTCATTTAGAAAAGGGAGTCAGACCTGCCATCTTGGGTACCGAATTCCGTATACACTATCGAAGATACAGAATGAAGTATATTTGACCTTTGACCCCACTTTGCACAGACAAGATGGCATCTGAGCAAAAAGTAGATATTTTGTGAAATGATTCTTGTAACATGGTCTTTGCGTGTGCAAAATATGGGAAAGATAAGACATGTATTCACCAAGATACAGGATGAAACATTTATGACCTTTGACCCTAATTTACATACACAAGATGGTGTCCGATCAAGTAGTTGTTATTTTATGAAATAATGTACGTAACATGAACTAAATATGTGCAAAATATGGGGGTCATAGGGGCTGTTTTTCTTGAGTTATTGCGAAGAAAGTTGGAAAAAGAAAGAAATATGAAAATACATCGAAGATAAGCTTGAATTTCAACCACGTTTTTGGACGTGATCCCGACACCATTTGAAGAAAAAGGGCTCGCGTACGATAGCGCAAAGTTTCAGCTACAACATATTAAAATCTGGGAGGAATTCACCGAAGGGTAAGTGAGTTAGTGCTCGATAAAGACAATCATGTCAATTTTCACATCTAGAGAAATCCCCTCCCATAGACATAGCACGTCACAACGAAGATAAAGAAAGAAGTACATATGACCTTTGACCCCACTTTGCACAGAGAAGATGGCATCTGAGCAAAAAGTGGTTATTTTGTGAAATGACCCTTGTAACATAGTCTTTACGTGTGCAAAATATGGGAAAGATAGGACACGTATTTACCAAGATACAGGATGAAACATTTTTGACCTTTCACCCTAATTTACATACCCAAGATGGCGTCTGATGAAGTTCTTGTTATTTTATGAAATAATGTACGTGACATGAACTAAACATGTGCAAAATATGGTGGTGATAGGGTATGTTTTTCTAGAGTTATTGCAAAGAAAGTTGCAGAAAGAAAGAAATATTTCAGTACATCGAAGATAAGCTTTAATTTCAACCAAGTTTTTTGACGTGATGCCGACTCCGTATGAAAAAACGAAGGGCACACTTACGATAGCCCAAAGTCTCAGCTACAACATACTAAAATATGGGAGAAATTCATCGAAGCATAAGTGAGCTAGTGCTCGATAAAGATAGTCATGTCAGTTTTCATTTCCAGAAAAACTGCACTCCCATAGAGATAACACGTAAACTGGTCAAATTTGACAATGTTACTTTCAATCCCTTTTTACGAGGTGATGCCGTCATTCAATCAAAATGTTGTTATTATATGACTGAAAGAACATTTAATAAGCTACAACATATTGAAATTCGGATGAAAATCAACAAAAGAATAAGTGAGATACGCTTGAGTGAACTTGAAATTTGATGACGTCATTTTGAAAATTTACTTTTTTTACTTTATTAAGAAATTTGATATCTTTTAATCATTTTTTCAGCATCGCCAACCTATGAAATAAGATGTACAACTCATCAGCTTTCAGAATATGTAAAGGTAATGGGGGGTCACCGTCCATCCTGACGAGTAAAATCGGATTTAAAATCGGCGATTTTTTGGCATAGTTGCACTGTATATCGCCATTGACGCGCGCGCGGAATTTCAACTTTGACTGGCCTGTATGACGTCATATTGAGTCGGATTGACTTGAAACTTGGTAGAAATATTCCCTGACATTTCAGAAATCAGATATAAGTGAAAAAACGGGAATTTTCTATTGCATATGAGCTGTACGTGCGTACATGTGCGCGCGCGTACGCGTCCGTCCGATTTTTTAAATTTTTCAAAAAATGCTCCAAATTGTCTGAAACGTGTGCAAAAAAAATTTTGAGCTCGATTTGAGCATACAAATATTTCAACGCGCGCGTACGCGCACGTATTAAGGTATAGATAAATTTTGAGAATATGAGTAGAATGCGTTTGACGAACTATATGTGACGTAAATTTCATTGAAAAATTCCATTCCATTAATGAGATATGTTTGAGAATGTGTTTTCATATAATGACGTCATAGTGACGTCACGGTCGACTGATCACTTTGATTTTAGTTCGATTGCCGTCTTTGGGACACGATACATACATGATATAAGTTTGAACTTGATAGGCATAGCACTTTCTGAGATAACCTGTGCACAACTTTTGAGGAGAAAGAAGAAGAAGAAGAAGAAAGAATCCGTACAGATACAGAAGGTGATCCGAGAGGATACTCGGATCACCTAATTATCAACTAACAAACCTCAGCTATGTGATACCACAGATAACTAGAAACTAAGGAAATAAAACAAAAGGGATGAACACCGAAGATGGAACAAAGATTAGAATAGATTTGATTTTTCCAGAATATCTTCAAAAAATCTCCAAAATATTTTTTATATTTCACAGTATTTTTCTATACCTATTTGATTTTATATTTTGATTTTCCCCATCTCTTGTCATTCATTTCTTCTTCAAGCAACAGGCCTTAAATGAATGATAAGGTAACCAAACCATTATTTTACCACGTCAGTCGTCAACATATTATCAACACAAACTTTTAGCTTTCATCTCTTTTGCCCCAAAGTGTTGGTTGCCGAGATGTTGAGATGCTGAGATGTTGGTGGGGTTTCTTTGCCTTTTATTCCTTCCCCTGCTTCTTCCACATAGCGTTAGATTATCTTCGCCATCTCGTCCCTGGTTTCCTTCAGTGCTTCTGTCATTTTTATCTTACATTTTTAGTCCCTAAGTCGCTCGACGGCGACCGCTCGATTTATTCTCTTGGTTTTCTTCTGTGCTGTTGTAATTTTTGTTTATATTATTTTTGTTCCCTAGCAGCGACCGCTCGATTAGGTCAGTTCCTGGGCAGTTGCCGCTCGGACACCGAGCGTATTTTGGGCAGCGAGTGAAAACTGGTTTGTCGCCGCTGTATTTTAACTCGCCGACCGGTCGCCGAGCAGGCTGATTTTGGGGGTTGTGACCGTAGCCCATGACTTGACCCATAACTCCGTGCAAATGGTGCAATTTATATTTTACCCGGGATATTTTACCCTTTCATCAAAATACACACACGCCACATATCTGTACAACAATGAGATATCTCGTTGGACACACCCAACTAATTTTAATGGGGGTGAAGTTGTGCCTCATAATAAGCTTTCTATGGCATAACTCGTGATGAATAGGGAGTTTCCGCTACACGACAAGAAGACTGAAAATACGCGGAAGCAATCAGCTGTGACATGCAGTCCCCGCACTCGGACTCCCGTGTAGGGCCCACTATAATGTCAAAATCGAACACTAATGTCAAAACAACCACTAATATCATAACACGTCGACGACAAATGTCATAACAACCACTAATGTCATAACGCGTCGACGACAAATGTCATAATGACCACTAATGTTATAACACGTCGACGACAAATGTCAAAATCGGATTAAGCACTGATGTCATAACACGTCGACGACAAATGTCAAAATTTCCAAATTTACTGCAAATGTCCTAACGCGTCACAAGGGCGGATCCAGGAATTTCGTAAAAGGGAGGCGCCTTTACAAAATCAAAGGCTGGCGAGACCCCCCCCCCCCCCCATTTTCTTATTTTCATTTCTGTTGCGTTAACAAAATATAGAGAGGGGGCACCAGAGGGGAATGCGCCCCCTCTCGATCAACACTTGCGTCAACTGCAAATGTCAAAATTGGATTAATCACAAATGTCATAACATGTCGACCACAAATGTCATAACGCGTCACAGGGGCGGATCTAAGAATTCCGTAAAGGGGAGGCGCATCTACAAACTCAAACCCTCCCCTTTCTTTTTCTTTTTTCTTTCGTTTTAACAAAAAACTAGAAATGTCGCTTTGGCGACTGGTATGCCTCCGCCATAATGCATGATTTTCCCAATAGGTCTAGATAGTACATGTGGACACTGTGTGATTACATTTTCACAAAATTGGCAAAATATTGGAATGACAAGTTTGTCACAAATGTGTTGAATGTTCACCTTCCTTGATGTAGGTTTAATTGGATGAATAGGAGAGCATGTATCTAGGGATTTAAGGACTTTAACTTGACTTTGAACCATTCATACATTTAGGCATTGAGTAATTTTCAAGGTACAGGTGTGGAGAAAAAGTGCAATTTCTGAATTGAATAGTAAATTGTTACCATTTTCATCTGGCCCTTGACCCTAAAATTCATGAGATAATTACTTTCAGGTAGAACATGCATAATATGTACTAAGTTTCAAGGTAACTTGAGCCACTTCCGAGATATGGAGGAAAAAGTTAGTTCAGCACTTTCAATTGATCTTTGACCTTTTGACCTTTGAGGCAAAAAGAGAGAAAAAAAAAATTTTCCAGAGAAATTTCATTAGGTTCAACACGCATACACCAAGTGTAAAAAATAACCCTGCTGGCATTGCATAAATATGAGGGTAATAGTTAAATTTTGAAGTCTTGCACTTGACCTTTGACCCCTGACCTTTGACCCCATGAACCCTACATTCTCTAGATAATCACTTCCAGTCAGTACATGTATATACTATGTTCCATGAAGATACCTTGAACAATTTTCCAAGGTACAGAGAAAAAAAAGTTTTAATTTTTCCTACTTGACCTTTTGACCTTTGACATTTGACCTCATGACCCATACTTTCACCAGAGAATCTTAATTGGGTAATACATGTATACACTAAGTTCCAAGAAAATATCTTCAGGCATTCAATAGATATGGTGGAAATAGTGAAATTTTATGTATTTGACCCTGACCTTTTGACCTTTGACCTTTGACCTCATGACCCAAACTTTCACCAGAGAATCTTAATTGGGTAATGCATGTATACACTAAGTTTTAAGAAAATATCTTCAGGCATTCAATAGATATGGTGGAAATAGTGAAATTTTATGTATTTGACCTTGACCTTTTGACCTTTGACCTTGAGCATGTGCACCCAAAAGTTGATAGGCACAACTTCACCCCCTAATACACATACATGCCAAGTTTCATTAGGATACCTCAACAGGTTTCGATAGTTACCTTGTCCACAAAATTCATTACGGACGGACGGAAGGACGGACGGACGGAAGGACGGACGGACGGAAGGACGGACGGACGGACGGACGGACGGACGGACAACCCGAAAACATAATGCCTCCGGCACCACTTCGTGGCGGAGGCATAAAAAAAAGAGACGTGGAGCTAGGGGCCGCCGCGCCCCCTCTAGATCCGCCACTGCGTCAACCACAAGTTAATGTCAAAACCCCGTTTCCATTACAGAGGCGGATCCAGGAATTCCGTAAAAGGGAGGCGCCTTTACAAAGTCAAAGGCTTCCACACCCCCTCCCCATTTTTCTTTTTATTATGTTGTTAAAAAAAATAGAACGGGGGGGGGGGGGGCACCATAGAGGGATGCGTGCCCTCTCCATCCATGATTGCGTTGACCACAAATGTAAAAATTCATTGCTTGCATTAGTGGGGCGGATCCAGGAATTCCGTAAAGGGGAGGCGCCTTTACAAAATTTAAGCTGCCGCACCCCCCCCCCATTTTCCTTTTTTGTTTTATTGCTTTAACTAAAGAGAGAGAGAGGGGGGGGGGACCAGATGGGGATGCGCCCTTTCTCGATCCGCGATTGCGTCAACCACAATGTCAAAACTTGCTTGTAATACAGGGCGGATCCAGGAATTATGTAAAGGGGGGGGGGGCACCTTTACATAATTAAAGCCTGGCGCATCCCCCCATTTTTTCGTTATTATTTATGTTGTTTTGAAGAAAAAAAAAAGAGAGGGGGCACCAGAGAGGAATGCGCCCGTCTCAATCCGCGATTGCGTCAACCACGAATGTCAAAACTCATTGCTTGCATTACAGGGGCGGATCCAGGAATTCCGTAAAGGAAAGGCGCCTTTCCAAATTTAAAGCTGCCGCACCTCCAGCCCGATTTCCCCCCTTTTTTTTTATTGTTTTAAGAGAGAGAGAGAGAGGGGGGGGGGGGGGACCAGAGGGGGATGCGCCCCCTTCTCGATCCGCGACTGCGTCAACCACAAAAATTTCAAAACTCATTGCTTGTAATACAGGGGCTCATCCAGGAATTACGTAAAGGGGTTGGGCACCTTTACATAATTAAAGCCTGGCGCATTCCCCATCTTATTGCTATTATTCACCTTGTTTTGAAGATTTTTTTTGTTTCTGTTTATTTATGTCGTTAAAAAAAAAGAATTAAAGGGGGTCACAAGAGAGGGATGTGCCCCTCACGATCCATGATTGCCTCAACCACAAATGTCAAAACTCATTGCTTGATTACGGGAGCGGATCCAGGAATTCCGTAAAGGGGAGACGCCTTTACAAAATTGAAAGCTGCCGCACCCCCCCCCCCCATTTTTTTATTTCACTTCTGTTGTTTTAACAACAACAACAACAACAAAATAGAAAGGGGGCACCAGAGGAGGATGCGCTCCTCTCGATCAGGGATTGCGTCAACCACTGATGTCAAAACTCATTGCTTGCATTACACGGGCGGGTCCAGGAATTCCGTAAAGCGTAAAGGGGAGACGTCTTTTCAAAATGAAAGGCTGGCGCAATTCCCCTCCCCCTATTCATTTCTTTTTATTTCTTTTGTTTAAACGTGAAACGCAGTCTTTAATTGTGCAAAGGGGCCTCCCCTTAACGGAATTCCTGGTTCCGCCCCCCTGTAATGCAAACAATGGTGTGTGTTTTTTTTCAAATGATAGAATTTATTAATTTCTCGAAGCAACATAATTCTACAGAGGATGAATGCAATACATAATTATTACAACCATAATACAGCTTTATAAAGCCATTTCCTTGGTACAAAACAATGGGTTTTGCCATTAACTTGTGGTTGACGCAGTCGCGGATCTAGAGGGGACTCATACCTCTCTGGTGCCCCCTTTTTTATTAAAACAACAGAAATAATATTAAGAAAAAAAAAACAATAGGGGGTTGCCGCAGGTTTTGATTTTGTAAAGGCGTCTCCCCTATACGGAATTCCTGGATCCGCCCCTGTAAGGCAAGTAATGGGTTTTGACATTTTGTGGTTGACGCAATCGCTGATTGGGAAGGGGGCGCATCCCCCTCTTGTGCCCCCTCTCTTGTTTTGATTAAAACAATAAAAATAAAAATTAAAAATGGGGGGGGGGGGGGGGGGTACGGCAGCCCTAATAATTAATTTGTAAAGGAGGCGCCTCCCCTTTACTGAATTCCTGGATTCGACCCTGTAATGCAAGCAATGAGTTTTGACATTTTGTGGTTGACGCAATCATGGGTGGAGAGGGGACTCATACCTCTCTGGTGCCCCCTTCTTCTTTTTTGTTTGTTTGTTGAAACAAAAGAAATAAAAAGAAAAAATGGGGGTGTGGAGACCTTTAATTTTGTAAAGGCGCCTCCCTTTCACAAAATTCCTGGATCCGCCCCTGTAATGCAAACGATGGGTTTTGACATTTACTTGTGGTTGACGCAATCTCAGATCGGGGGGGGGGGCACCCTCCTCTAGTGCACCCTATCTATTTTTTGTTAAAACAGCATAAATAGAAAGAAAAAAATGGGTTAGGGTTGCGGCAGCTTTAATATTGCAATGGCGCCTCCCCTATACGGAATTCCTGTATCCGCCCCTATAATGCAAGCAATTATATTTTTGTGGTTGACGCAATCGCGGATAGAGAAGGGGCGCATCCCCATCTGGTGCCCCCTCTCTGTTTTTCTTTTGTTAAAACAATAGAAAAAAAAATGAAAAAAAAATTGGGGTGGGGTGCGGCAGTTCTAATTTTGCAAAGGCGCCTCCCCTTTACGAAACTCTTGGATCAGCCCCTGTGACGCATTATGACATTTGCAGTAAGTTTGGAAATTTTGACATTTGTCATGTTTGTGGTCGACGTGTTATGACATTTTTGGTAATCCAATTTTGCCATCTATCTATTTTATTTATTTCCAGTTTCATTTAATCAGAATAGCCTCGTCATTTATAAAACTGCTTTCAATGAGGGCCCTGCAGATGGGTAAAAACATAAAAATACAATACATACCATTCAAAAACAAAAGTTTACAGATAAAACTGCAACTGACAAAACATAGATTAACAAAACATAGTTACACATTTGATAACAACAAACTTAGAATGTCTTTAAACGTAATCATTAATACATCATTACAAAAAAACGCTATATTACACATACATGTCTAAAATTATCATATATTGATTTCCAGAAGTATGATAAAATGAAACGTTCCTTAAAAAGCAAAAGCACAATGCATAAACGGATAAAGTGTATAATCTCATTTCTTATTCCCCGAATCATTATTACACAGATATCTTAACAGTAAAATGGGCGGAGTACGAAGAAGAAAAGAAGAAGAGGAAGAAGACTGCAAAGGAAGAAGAAAGATGAAGGAAAAGACAGTAAAAGGAAAGAAAGAGATAACTGAAGGAGGGGCTTAGAAGGGAAGGCACTCCAAAAGCATGATAAAGTAAATGTGAACGGCATTTGCGGTTGACGCAATCGCGGATCGAGAGGGGGCGAATCCCCCTCTGGTGCCCCCTCTCTATATTTTGTTAACGCAAAAAAAAAAAAAAAAAAAAGGAGGGGGAGGGTCTCGCCAGCCTTTGATTTTGTAAAGCCGCCTCCCCTTCCCGGAATTCATGGATATGCCCCAGTGACGCGTTATGACATTTGCAGTAAAATTTGGAAATTTTGACATTTTTCGTCTACGTGTTATGACATTAGTGGTTAATCCGATTTTGACAATTTTGTCGTCGACGTGTTATGACATTAGTGGTTAATCCGATTTTGACATTTGCCGTCGACGTGTTATGACATTAGTGGTCATTATGACATTTGTCGTCGACGTGTTATGACATTAGTGGTTGCTATGACATTTGTCGTCGACGTGTTATGACATTAGTGGTCGATTTTGAAATAAGTGGGCTCTACATCCCGTCCCATAAAGGGTTTACTCCTGTAAATAATAATGGAATTTCCCTGACCGCATCACAAAATTGTATCGAATTAGATTCTACAAGAAATGAAGAAAAAAAAATAGAAAAAATCAGAAATGCAGTTCGGCAAAAAAAAAAAAAAAATGAATTGAATTTCTATACAAACTGCATTTTGGTTGGAAGGTGAAAGTTTTTCTCATGGAATTTGAAGGGACTGGGCGCATGTACTTGTTATACGTAATTTTTTGAGTGACAAGAACTTGTAGTATGGCTTTGCGATCGAACCCTTGGACAGAGTTTGAGTTGAAGACCCCCCCCCCCCCCTTGGAAATTTGATGGATGAAAGAATGTATGTCACTTTTTCGGTTAGTGAAGATGAAATACCTCATTTCTCCGAGCAATTCTACAGAATATTTTGAATTCTGAATTTTTACACACGTCTCCATGGGGAATTTACCCATGTGAGCCCTAAAGCACGTTCGTTTTCCTGCTCTAGGACGGAGGCGTGGGGACATGTTTGGGGACATTGGCTTGCTGGCTTGATGGCTGGCTGGCTGGCTGGCTCAGTCCTGCCCAGCATTGGGACAGAACGCAATTTGGCCGAGTACTGTAGCTATATACACCTACTCGTTTTCCCCAGGACGGGCCGTTTCTCGGATTTGATCATGCGCAGAAGCAAATTTTGCACACGGCACACTCAACTACCGGCTGCGTCGTGCTTGCGAAAACTCGCTAAAATTACGGAGCTAGACGCATGATGAAACAAATTCAGCAAGCGCCACGGCAAAATGAACGTTCATGTATGGGACAATTCTTCCAGAAGTTGTAACTTAAACCTTCACAGGGCGTCATCTCCCCCCCCCCCTCGAATTTCTCCTCTTGGATTTGACTTCGTAACGAATTGTAGAGGTCATGTCAGAGGAAATCGGGATGTCTGAAACGTATTCGTCCAGAAACATGACACAGACATACTAGAACTGATTCACATATCTGCCTTGAATTCCAGATATTTGTATAGAGGTCATGTTCCTAATTTGACTGATTTTATCAGTTATCTACAAACCTCAATTGAGTTCTACCCCAATTTTTTTTATTACTCATTAGAAGTATCGTACTAATAAAAACGTATGCTATTTCGCCGAAAGGCAAGCGATACCCTACTGGAAGATTAAAAGACACTCAACACAGCAAAGTGTTGGTTCCGGGTGGAAGCTCGGTGGTCTAGTGGAGATGACGCCTGTTCGGAGATCAGGAGGTCGTAGGTTCGAATTCTGCCCGAGTACGTATGTGCATGATTTTTTTTTTTTTTTTTTTTTTTTTATGATGGCTACTACTAAAACACTTATCAATTCAGTACTTATTTACGTAGGCCAATATGTTTTGTCAATCAGTTGCAATGAAAACATCTCGACGGAAGAATTTCATGAATTTCAATAGCCATGTCATACCCTCACAATTTTCCATTGATCGTGTACAAAAAAAGACGAAAATTCAATGTTTCTGTCATTGAAGTCTGAAACATTACGTTATCCCGGGTTGCATAACTTAAGATCAGTGTTCAGGTAGATGGGCATAATTGCGTTTGCATGAAAAAAAATTATTTACAAACTACAAGTATAAAACATTATGGAAAGTTGTGAGGGAATTACATGCTCACTTACGTTGCCATTTGCATAATCATTCATATTGACTGACTGTTCAAGAACTGTACCCCCAATAGACAGCGAAACTTTGAAATGTTATAACTTCCTTATTTTTCATCCAATTTCGATCTAATCTATACCGTTGAACTCGTAATATCTTACTCTTTATTACCAGACAAATTTATATTTGGAGAGGATTTCTCCTTTAATGCCATTCCTCGGGGACATTCCAGCCTCGTGAATGGTGAATATTATTCTCTCGTAATTATTGAAGTCAACATACTACAATAACATTCAGTGCAGGAGTTCTCATTCAGCATGTAGACCTATGGATAAAGAGGAACATTGTGGGTAATATTTAAACCCTACAGTGTAATGAGTGTCGTGACAGGGCTTGAACCCTGCGTGAACCTTTTGCATATAATCTGCTTACCGACAGTCCTTCTGGCATTCGACAGAAAAACGTCGTACAAAGCGTCGGGCACGTCCGTGACGGAGAACCGCCGGAATTTGATGGAACAGCACAGGATCATGACGTCGATGGTTTGTGGGGGAAAAGTGAGTGTGTCCAGGCCGTGTTCTGGTAGCTCTAGAAACTTGACATCTCCTAACGGGAGTGACTGTTCGGTTTGAGCAGCTCGCAACCTCTTCATCAGGACGTCTACGGAGGTTTCATGGGATTGCGTCATTACAGTAACCGAGATTAGACGGTAAGAGAAGCCGAGAACTGCTGTGGGCTGTAGTAGAAATGCGAATACATGTAATATGAATTCTTCGGACTAAAAACTAACGAACATTTGTCTCCATCTACAAACTTTCTGCTGTCTGCTATTTATGGTATATCAATGCTATGCAAATTGTTTACCACACATGTAAAGTCATTGTTGTTTTAGATATGGAATATACATTTTAATACACAATCATTTCAAGTCATCGCAATAGTTTTACTTTGCTGTGTTGCCATGAACTAAGATGACGCAGAAACGATCCACACCCTCTGTAAAACACAGAGATGACTCGTTACCAGAGTATATAGGGCTACGACCGGTAAGGCCCAATATTGTATCTATCCATTATCTGTAGATTGTACGTAAATCTAGACCTATAACAGGGAAATGAAATATCAGATCAAAATCGGAATGACCCTCACTCTATATTTTTTTTCCCTTGTAATATGCAAAGGAGGGTACTGGGTTACAACCACACAATTAAATTTTATTCAATGTGGAAATTTATTTAATAGTTTGGGGATGGGATCGAAACAGAAGTGAATGAATTCGAACAAAAAATATATTTGCGGAGGACTTCTGTCTCAAGCCAAGCGAGAAGATTCACAATTATATTGCAGTACTCTACTTCCTTTTTTTTTATCTTTCAATTTTCTTTTTATTAAAGAACATCAAACAAAATTACAGAGATCAAAAACATGATTATACAAATAGAAATAAACAAAAAAAGAAAAAAAAATGAGAAAAAGTAGCATACAAAAGCCAATCATGTCAATTATGAATTACTAAACAGTATACATTCTATCAAATAAAACAGTGTTATAACGAGGTTTTTAGGAACATATTTTTACCATTAACCCTTTGCTTCATCAGGTCCGTAGTCTATCAAGATACAAAAACAAACAATAAAAGGGGACCAACAAAATAAGTGACACATCCGGGACTCCGGGTTCAACTACATAAACAAGTTAAAAATCCAGTCTCCATTTCCGAAAATGTAAAGCAAGCGTACCCTTTTTCTTTGCCAAAAAATACTCTAAATCCTTGTTAGTCTTAAGACAAGCTTTCAATCCTATGAACTCTGGGGTAGTACCCTGAAATTTACAAATATAAATATAACATTTTACGAGAAGAAAAATATAAGTTAAAAATTTATCCTCATTTATACCAAACATTTTTTCAAAGTCTGAGACGATTCTATTTGTACCTTCTTTCTGATTAATAATACTGATAACCTCATTCCAAATTGGCTTTATTTTCTCACAGTGAAGGAATAAATGAACAATCGTCTCTGGCGTCTTGTTACATAAAGAGCAATTTGGCGAATCTTTTCTTTTAATCTTAAACAAAAAATCATTCAACGCAATTGCTTTATGAAAAACTTTGAAATAAAAAGAACAAAGCCGTGTATTAACAGTACACTGAAAGTTTCTCAAGTGGATTTTCTCCCAATTCAAATTTTCACGGTCCACACCTAATCCTTCCCCAAAAGTGATACAGTTTTCAGGAAAACACTCATCAATCATAATAGAATATGCGTATTTAGGTACTTTTAAGGTTTGTACAAGCTTATCAACAATCTTTCCATGTATATCAAGATCATGTACATTAAGTCCATCCAACCAAGGAGAAGGAATGTTCTTCAACAAGAAATTATATATTCTTCTATCATGAGGAGAAATTTGGAAATCGAGTACTAACTCTTCAAACAAGTTTATAACCTGGATGAGGGGGATTAAGAAGATCATGAATAAAAATAATGCCATTCCTGAACCATTCTTCATAATAAAAGAATTGCTTTGACCTAGATCTTATGTTTCTATTATACCAAATACATTGAAATGATCCCAAATATAAGAAATCATTATTATATTCTTTCTTTACAAACTTCTCTCTCAAAAAGTACCAAGTTCTCAATGAATCAGCTAGTTGAGTACAATCGAGTCTATTCAGAACAGTTTCAGGAGCATGAGCTTTCCACAAAATATCTCTTCTCTTGTTGAATTTATCTAATGCATATAACTCAATTTTTTTCCACAGACTATCATAATTATCATCTAAAAGCAGTTTAACCCATTGCAATTTTTGAGACAGTGAAAAAATGTAGGGGTTAATCATACGAAGACCACACAAAGAATAATCATTACATAAACGCTGCCTCTTTACTCTGTCGTTGCCACCATTCCAAATGAATTTATAAAACATCTTATCAAGTTCTTTAAAGAACTGTTGTAGAATCTTTATACATAAAACTGAGAATAAATATAATAATTGTGGCCAAATCAAAGTTTTAATAACACAAGTCTTCCCAATAAGAGATACGTTTCTGGCTCTCCAGCAGTTCAAATTTCCTTCAATTTGTTTCAGTTTATCTTTATAATTAAGATCATACATTCTTTTTAACTGCAACGAAAAATATATTCCAAGAGTTTTAAAAGAATCAGTTTTCCAAGTTAAGCCTTTATCAGCATTTGGAAACTTTTGAGACCCCTTTTTTGCCCCAATCCAAATTGCTTCTGTTTTTGAAATGTTCATTTTACAACCAGAACATGCAGCAAATTCATTCAATACCTCAAACAAACTATCAAATGAAAGAGTAGACCCATCCAGAAAACAAGTTGAGTCATCAGCAAGCAGTGATATCTTCAACTGAGCTTCATAAATAGGAATACCTGTTATATTATCATTCTGTCTAATTGCAAGAGCCATTGTTTCAATAACCATTAAAAATAAATATGGAGAGATTGGACAACCTTGGAAGATTCCTCACTCCATGTTAATAGGGGTTGTGAGAAAACCATTATTCAGGTTTCCCTGGGTGCACGGAGCATGTCCAGATGATTTGGGAGTCAATCCAGAGGTGCAAACGTGAGAAGGAGGATGTGGATGTCATCTGGTTGGATCTTGCAAATGCATATGGATCAGTTCCTCACAGGTATCTCAGCTTTGCTCTTGAGTTTTTCTGGGTCCCTAGGGTGATCCGGGAGATGGTGCAGAGCTACTACAGCCAGTTCAGGATGAGATTCACGACCCAGACTTACACAACAGAATGGCAAGCGCTAGAAATAGGCATCCCCATGGGGTGTCCAGTCTCGCCGCTGCTGTTTGTCCTTGGGATGGAAGTGTTAACCCGGTGTGTGGCCCCGAGAATTGAGGGGTTGATGCTGGCTGCAGATGTGGTTGTGCCGTCGATTAGGGCTTTCATGGATGATCTCACAATCGTGTCTGGCAACGAGACCCAGGTCAAAGATGGCCTCCATAGGTTAGAGGAGTTGGTGGCTTGGACACGGATGAAGTTCAAGGCCAAGAAGAGCCGCTCAGTGTCAGTGCGGAAGGGGAAGGTGGTCGCAAGGAGTTTTCAGATTGGGGGAGAAGATATCCCTCAGGTCGCTGAGCAGGGGGTAAAGAGCCTTGGGCGGTGGTATGAGGGCAAGTTGAATGACAGGCACCGAGGAGTTCAGATCTATGAGAAAGTGGTGGAGTGGTTGAAGAGGGTGGACAGGACACTCATCCCTGGGAATGCGAAGGTGTGGTGCTGCCAGTTTGGCTTGTTACCACGGATCATGTGGCAACTGCAGGTGTACGAGGTGGCAGTGTCCAGGGTTGAGAGGATGCAGCAGAAGATGAACTCGTACTACCGGAAGTGGTTAGGCGTTCCAAGAATGCTTACAGATCTGGCATTCTTTTGCAGATCAAGCAGGTTGCAGTTGCCTATGACGTCAGTGGTGGAGGAGTTTAAAGCTGGCAAGGTTAGGCTAGTGATGATGATGAGGGAGTCAAAGGACCAGGTAATAGCAGGAGTTAGGCCACCGATCCGCACAGGGAGGAAGTGGAGGGCGGAGGAGGCTGCGGACGAGGCAGTGGCAATGGCAAAGTGGAAGGAGATGCAGGGTGCAGTTCAGGTGGGTCGGAAAGGGGTCGGGTTTCATCAGGGTGTTAGATGGTACAGCAAGCAAGGCAGGAAGGGTAGGAGGGAGTTGGTGGTGGAGGCGGTTAAGGAGAAGGAGGAGGAGTACCGCTTTGCCAAGGCTGTACAGCAGGGAGTGCAGGGAGCATGGACCCGATGGGAAGGGTGGAGCAGAGGAAGGTGTCATGGAATGACCTTTGGTCAATGTCCTCTGGAGCTGTGCGTTTCATGATCAGTTCCACCTTTGATGTTTTGCCGTCTCCAGTAAATCTTCAGAGATGGGGCATTGTGGAGGATGGTGGATGCAGGGTTTGCAACAAGGCGAAGGGCTCACTAGAGCACATTTTGTCAGCATGTGGAGCTCTATTACAGGCCTATACATGGAGGCATAACCAAGTGTTGAAGGAGATGGCGGAGGTGGCGAGGGTGGCAGTGGAGGCAAGGAAGAAGAATGGGCCTCCTAGGGTGAGGGGAATCCGGTTTGTGAAAGAGGGTGTGAGATGCAGTGTGAGAAGGAAGGGTCAGAGGGATGATGGTGGGGGAATCTTAGCAGCGGGGGATGATTGGGAGGTGCGGGTGGATGAGGGAAACCGTACAGTGCCAGAGGAGGTGGTGGTAACTGCCCTTCGGCCGGACATGGTGCTGGTAGCTAGGTCTGTGCACAGGTTAGCAATGGTGGAGCTGACTGTGCCATGGGAGACAAGGATGGATGAGGCAAGGGAAAGAAAGTTGGATAGGTATGCTGAGTTGAGGGAGGAGTGTGAGAAAAGGGGGTGGAGAGCGGAGGTGCATACTGTAGAGGTGGGGTGCAGGGGATATGCTGGTCGATCAGTAAGGAGGTGGGTCAGAGGGATGGGAATAGGTGGTAGGGACGGGGAAAGGTGGATCAGGAGAATTTGTGGGGCAGCAGAGACAGAATCTGCATGGATTGTAGGGAAGGCTTGGGGGGTGGTGGGAATAGGGGGGTGTAGAGAGAGTGTTTCGGGAGTGAGGAGAGGTGACTGATGCCAAGCTTTTTTTTTTTCTTTCTTTTTTTTCTTTTCTTTTCTTTGAAATGCCATGGGGGTGCTGTCAAGGGGATCCCAACGCAGCACCGGCCAGCCAGGGGGAGGTGTACAGCACTTAAATGGCCGAAACACTGGTGATCCCTGGTGTGCTGCTGACGACCCGTGGCTTTTGCGGAATTAACATCTTTCCGTTTATTATCTTACATAAGATTTTCTAGAGGAATAAATGGTCCTAATCCATTTAATAAAACTCTCTCCAAAATTGAACCGTTTCAGAACTTCAAACAAGAAATCATGATTGACACTATCAAAGGCTTTCTGAATATGAACGAGAAGGATTGCCCCAGGGATATTATTAATTTCAGTATATTCAATTACATCCATAATCAAACGAATATTAGAACCAATATTTCTACATTTCAAAAATCCAGACTGATCTTCGTGAATCAGTTCTCCCAAATATTTTTTCAAACGATTTGCTAAGGTCTTGGCAAAAATCTTATAATCCACCGTTAACAATGAAATCGGTCTGTAATTCTTTAAATAAAAACTATCTTTGTCTTTTTTTGGAAGCAAACTTATAACACCATTTCTTTGAGATTGGGACATTACACCCTTTTCCATTGAATAATTGAATGAATCCAGAAGCATATCAGAAATATCAGGCCAAAAAGTAGTATAAAATTCTACAGGTAATCCATCTAAACCAGGAGTCTTATTACATTTCATGGATATAATAGTATCATAAATTTCCTTTTTACTTATGGGCTGTTCCAAAGAAATCTTATAATTTTCACTTAATTTCGGAATATCAATATTGTCCAAAAAGGCATCATAATTATCAAATTGAGAATTATTATAATACAAATTTTGATAAAATTTATGAATTTCATCTAAAACAGCAGAGTTATCACTTATAATGTCATCTTTTTCATTTTTTATCCTATGAATACATTTTTCCTCCCCAGATCTCTTTTCCAAATTGCAAAAATACCTTGAACTTTTCTCACCCTCTTCCATCCATCGTATCCGAGAGCGAATCATAAGTCCTTTAGTTTCAATATCAAGAATTTTATCAAGATCGGCTTTTAGTTGATTCAACTGTTCAACGAGATTATTATTACTAGGAACACTATGAATTTGCAACTTAATGGCCTCTATTTTCTTAAGTAAAGTAGATTTCTCCTGATTCCTTTCTCTCTTTTTCCTAGCTCCATATTCCATACAGACTCCAGAGATAGTACACTTCAGGGCATCCCATATAGTGTTAGGGTTACATTGGGAGTTTTGATGAATAACCTTAAAATCATTTATTTTTTCTTTCACCATCTTAATTAGTACTCTACTTCGACTTATCTCCAGATTCCATAGTCATACATGAGCGTTCATTAATTCACGTTTTCATATTTTGCAAGATTTCACATACTGTTCTGCTTACCAGATTTCGGATCGTGGATATAAAGAAGCTCAACCAGCCACTTAAACCTTCTGGTAATGACAGATTCCAAGCTCCCTGATCGACGCCACTCGTAGTGTGCTCATTTCCACTCGGAAACGATTCCTCGGCATCGTAAAATTCCTCCTCAGAGTCTAAACATGTGATGTGTCTTGACCGTTCGTGGTCACTGTTTGATGAGCAATTGGGTGTTTCGGGTGCATCGTAGTATATCTGGGAAGAGCTTGAGTTAGAACCCCACTTTCGCCAAAATGGCCTACTATCGTCTCTGGATTTCTTTTTCTTCTTGGACTTCGGCATGTTTTACTGAATGGATTTTAAGAGGAGAGAGAGAGAGAGACAGACAGACAGACAGACGCAGTCCCGGTGATTTCAGCAAAGTTTTACAGCATTAAAGAAAACAAATATATTGATTGATTTTACTCACTCATTTATTGTACAATGCTCAAAATCATGCGCAAGATAACTTTTCATTAACAGCCAACATGTGTACAGATGCACGAACATGAATGAACCATTCGAATCATCTTTCTTCATACCTCAAGATATGTTACACCAAAATATTTCTTCAATCATCGATTTCATAATAAGATATTTCAGTCGTGTTTATGATAATTAACAATTTCCTAATTTTGAACTCTGGTGATAAAAATTCTAAAAAATTTCCGACTGCTACGGTGAGAGACAAGATTATATACATAAGCGAAAATCAACACTCACATCGTTCCATAACAAACAGGAGCGAAGATACACAATATGAGACACAAGCACAAAAATACACGGGTTATACATTGAACAGGCATATTAGTATATGAATGAGATTTGCAGCTACGGAAATGTAAAAATACAGGCAAACAAATGGACAAATGTCACTAATTTGCATGAGAGCTGGTCATATACAGTCATGCAGGAAAATAACAAACATGTTTCGACGCAGTGATACCACTCACCGCATGAGGGCGCAGAATGTCAAACCAGAAATACACTTCTTACACCTATATACACACTAATTAACGAATGACCGTTGAAGGGGACCTGTTTCTTATATTACATAACAAACCAATGATATAGGCTCATATGTCAGCTGATTTTAGACAGCTTATTTTAATAAGTTTCAAAATGTATACACAACATTTGAAACTTTTTATTTCCTCATTGGAAATTTTGTGGTAGTCAGTTGGTTTTCAACATGATTGAAATATCATGCACTGACATTCTTGTTGAATTCTAAACTGTTCAACGCTTTCCTGTACAAGTTGCATATCGATAATCTTGAATGTATGCAGATGATCAATTGCAGTTGTTTGTTGATTTTTTTTTCATAGAGTTTAAGGGACGGTACAGTTTTGGTTGAGATGGGGATTCAGGTTTTAACTTTTTACGAGTGAAGACACCGATACGAAATACTAAATGGAATAAGAGGAGAAATTAAAATGTTTATTTCAGGAAAATCGGTTTTGAAATGGTTGAGATATCCACTGAACAAAGTGGTCCTAGTAAAAGGAGGGTCACACCTTTATTACGACCACTTTGTTTAGTTTTGAGTCTGGATACCTCAGCCATTTAAAAACAACAAATCAACTTTGAATTCATCTTAGAATAAAATGTTCTTTATATTTCATAAGTGACTTCGCAATTATCTCGCAAGAAGTGAAAGCCTAAATCCCTATTTCAATTAACTGTACTATCCCGTTTAACAAGTCCGTTGCTATTATATATGGAAACTGTCAAAAATATATTTCGAACTATATGCTGACACAAAGTACTCATATATACATAAATATACATTTATTTTCTGCAAAAAAAAAAATCACTAAACGTTTTGTTTGTCAGATTTTCTCAGTAGTGTGTTGGCACATTTCCACATGAACGTATTTGTGAAGTATAAATCATTCACTTATTCGAATTAGAATTTTTGATCGCTGCGTGATTTGCGAACGATGGTGCATGTCGGGGGAAAAATGGCGAAGTCCAACATTCTGAAATTTGTTCTTCTCCGACTGTGTCCTGACGACGGAGGGCTGACCATTCATATAATCTTCACTTAAAATGTTGTGTGAACAGTTGATGAGGGTGGCGTTATACCGTCCCAAAACTGATACGAGATGACCATACGAATATGGAATATTCATTTTCTTCTAAGAAGTTAGCCCGATCATGGTCCAAAGTCAATCAACAGCCCAAGTAAGTATGATGCCCATATCGCTGACGGTTGAGAATAGAGAAGTTTACCCCAGGAAAAGTAACTATTGCCACCGCTCATGGAGTTGTTGCCAGATTTTATTCAGCTTCAATTTGTTTATATCAAATTAAGTTGATTACATAATGCTTACAGGCTATAGATATGTCAATGATGCATTTCCAAGGGATCAGACATGAAAATTTAGTCCAAAGAGTAATGTGGATTGAGTGAAGCAGCAACATTGATAGAACACATCACTGAAAGTTTGAGGAAAATCGGACAATCGATGCAAAAGTTATTACTTTTTTCAAGTTTTGGTGTTGTAATGACTGGATAGGGAGACGACTATAGTTTATGACGTCCTGTGTGGACAACAATACAATGTGTATAAAGAAAAAGAAGTCTCCTTATCCAATGGTTCCAACACTAAAAATTTTAACATTCATATTTTTTTAATTGATTGTCCAATTTCCCTTACACTTTCACTGATGTGCTCTACTATAGTTGCGGCTTTCACTTAATCCACATTTCTCTTTGGGTTTTTGTTCCCTTTATTAGCTTTCATTAGGGCCTATATCAAATGTGACCCTGCACCTCAAAACAAACAAAAAGTCGCCAGACATAAATTTTTAGTTAAGACCATATTCTGAAAGAGCAGACTTTAAGCATTAAAACGATGTATAACTCAAATCAAATGGACTCTCCTAACCTATTTGAATATTGCATGGCTCGACACTAACTTTTTTGTTTGGTGGCCCGATGGGGCCACCAAAATGCTAAATTTCAAATTTTTGGTGGCCCGAGAGAAAAATTTGGTGTCCCGAAAAAAAACAATAAAAACCATTAAAAGTCAAATATTTAAGTTTTATGATAGTAAGAATTAGAAGTTGGACATATCTACTCATAAATAAACTTCAACAAACTTGCAACACTCACTCTCAGGCACTCATTCAGTCCTTTTCATCCATCCTTTAAACAAATTTAACTGCTAATTTCCGGCGCAAAAAGTTACGAATTTACTGACATGCTTTTCAAAAAAAAATTGGTGGCCCGAGGCGGGCCACCAAATTTGCCCTTTTTTGAAATTTGGTGGCCCGACTTTCATTTTTGGTGGCCCCAGGCCACCGGGCCACCGTTAGTGTCGAGCCCTGAATATTGGAAAGAAAGCACAAACTTAGAAAGAGTGTGAACTGAGAAAAGAGGCTCTGAAGTAGAGTGTCTATTCAAGCGCTTAATCTTTACCAAACCGTGCTGGCTGTGCGATGAATGGGATTTTAAAAAAGGAAGTAAACCACCAGAGTAACAACAATGAAGGGATTATCAGATTTAACTGAAATTAAGCATGCCTCATTCACACATTCTGTCCATAATTAATGCCAACATTCAAAGCAGTAGCACTATCCTTTCAAAAGTTATTAGAGTTGAAAGTGAAGAGTGTGGACAAGGTTTTTCAGAAATGAAAAAGGGATTCTAAAGACACACCTGATCACACTATTCTACCAAAAACGTTCTAGATAAACTGCTAAAAAAACACACTTTTCTGCCCGTTTTATGATACCAAATTTTAGCATAATGTAAAAGAAGACACGTTTTTTTCAGAAAATATGAAAAAGTCAAGTTCGGCTAGGTTGACCCATTTCACTTATTTTCAGTCCTCACGCAAAATCAGTGTGTGCGACTTTATGTTCGTTTTGAGGTGCACGGTCACAAATATCAAGATTTGACAACTGTTAAAATGTAACGATCACGCCCGCTTATTCTTGAATTGCCCAGCAGATTCAAACATACTTTTTGAAAGATGCATGACAGCGAAATTGCAGTTTATAGGCACCTACCACTCGAACTAACATCAGAAATTGCATGTACGTATAGTGTAGAGTCACGCAAAAATACAAGAGTACACATGTAGGGACTACTGCTCAATACATATTTCACATATCACACAAGCATAGACCTATATTATGTCGTGTGATAAAGATAAATTTCTTGGTCACCAAAACAGCGATACACATTTTGGTGTATTTTGGAATGCGAAGGACAGGTGGACGAGAGACTCATTGTATCTTAAGAAATTTTGTGTGATCGAGTCAATTGGTTTTGAACACTTTGAAATCTGAAGTGTGATTTATGTATGCCTGCCATGTCAACAGATATATAGGCCTACTGCTCCACGTACGTCCTTCCAGTAGAATTACACTGAAGAAGAGGAACATCGATATACAAGCCCCTGGGAGCCGGGGGTGCTGGGGGTGCTGCAGCACCCCTGACTTTTTGAGCAGGGGGGCATAGCACCCCTGTGAAAAATAAAAGTTTGGGGTGCTTCTGCACCCCCAACTTATATCCTTTTACAGGGAAAATTGCTTGTTTTTTTTAATAGAAAATTGTCCAAATATCCCACTCAAAGTGTGCATCAGATTGCTGAATTTCACTTCTGAAAATGCGAAATCTCCATAGCGTGGGAGGGGTATTCCCCTCCCACGCAGAACAAGCTTATAAGTGCAGACAACACTATTAAAGCATTTCTATTGTCCCTGGATATTTTGCTTTTCCTACTTTTCTATTGATTTTTTTTTTTTATATGCTATCTGAAGGGCTCACTAGATTGCGGAATTTCAAATCTAAAAATGCAGAAGTTCCCTCATTAGGGGGAGGGTACCCCCTTCAGGAGAGCATCGATGGAGGGGGCAGCATATCATTTTGACCCCCCCCCCCAGTAATTTCCAAGATGTGGATTTTTTTTTTCGACACTGTCCCAATCTTCATACAACGTGTGCACCAGTCAATTCTAAAATGCGAAATCTCCCTTGTATTGGAGGGAAATACCCCTCTCACGATATTTTCCTTTCTATTCTAGAGTAATGCAAAAGCTCCCTCGTATGCAAAGGTGCGGGGCAGTTGCCATGATATTACCCCCCTCCAAATTATTTTCGGGATGTTGGAGATTTTCTTGCTTTTTGTGATAGAAAACTGTCCAAATATTTTACCGTGACTGTGCAAGGCATTGTTGCAGTTCAATTCTGAAAATATAATGCCTGGTGGGTTTCTAAGAAATACCCCCTTCCACATCCTCCCCCTTTGGTCCTTTCCCATAAGATTGGCATATCTCCGAATGATTTCTTTCATCAAAAGATCTGTCATTTCTGTTCAAAAAAATGCAAGATAAGTTTCCTCGTGTGGGAATATAATATCCTCCTTTCATTTATGCCCTAACCATTTCCCCGCTTAGTTCCCCTCCATACGTTCCATAGACGTAGTAGTAGTAATACACTTCGTGGATTGATTATTTCCCTAATTCCACCAAAATGTGTTTGCGAGACTGTCAATTAGATTCTAAAAATGCCACAGTTTCCTCATAGTAAATAGCATCAATCCCGGAATAAAAATATTGGGTGGGAGCTATGCAAACACATCACTTTGCCCCCACCCTCCCAATCCCCCCCCCCCAAAAAAAAAAAAAAATCCCCACGATGTGGAAATTTTTTTTTGTTTTTAATAGAAATTGTCCAGATTTTTCGCCAAAAGTGCACAAGATCGTTTAATTTCAATTCTGAAAATGGAAAGTGACCCTGGGAGGGATACCCCCCCCCCTTAGGCCAACTTCCATCCACTTAGTAGACTTTTGAGATCGACACTTTTTGAATATTTCATCAAAAAGTGCGCACCAGATTTGTCTCTTCAATTTAAACAAATCCAAAAGTTCCAAAATGTGGGAAGGGGATATTCTCTTTCAGTTTACCTTTATTCTCCTACTACATTTAGTATGCTTATGCTTCTTTGTTTGACAGTTTTTCAAATACTTCATCGTAAATGACTATTGTGTAGAGACAATATATTATTTTCATTTCAATCCTTAAAATACAAAGGCTCTCTCGAATGGGAGGGGTTAAAAGGGGACACCCCCTTCTGAAATCCTCCACCTCGTTGTATTAGCCTCCACCCCTTGCATTGATTATGGCTACATTACATTACATATTAAATCAAAAGTGTGCGCCAGAAATTCCACATCTTTGAATCACAGTCAAAAAGATGCAAAAGCTCTCTCTTGTAAGAAGGGAATACATCCTTCCACATCCTTCCCCCGCTTGGTCTCCCTTCGTAGATGTCTTAATACACTTGTCTGATACAAATTCCAGGATATTCCACCAAGATTTTGCATCAGATCATTAACCCGTTGAGGACGAGTCCCGAGTATACTTGGGCAGGGGTCTTAGTCTGGGTGCCAAAGCCACTTTTTGGGCCTAACCTTGTTTTACCGTCCACCCAATGTTTTTTGATGGTTTTACCCTATTTCGGGGGTGCTGAATCCGAATCTGGACGATGCAACTCTTGCATCCTTGAGGGTTTTGAGATATTCAAGATGGCCGCTAAAATGGCCGCAAAAACCGAAAATTCCCACGTATTTCCTTCTAAATGGTGTGAAATTGAAAATAATTGATGATACACCCTATTTGGAAGGTGCTGAATCCGAATCTGGATGATGCAACTCATGCATCCATGAAGTTTTTGAGATATTCAAGATGGCCGCCAAAATGGCCGCCAATTAAAACCGGAAATTCCCATGTATTTCCTTCTAATTGGTGAGAAATTGAAAACAATTGATGGATCTACCCTTTTTCTAGAATGTTGAATCCGAGTCTGGGTGATGCAAACTTTGCATCCTTGAGGGTATTGAAATATTCAAGATGGCCGCCAAAATGGCCGCCAAAATGGCCGCCAAAATGGCCGCCAATTAAAACCGGAAATTTCTATGTATTAGCTTTTAAATGGTGAGAAATAGAAAACAATTGATGGTTTTACCCTATTTCGAGGGTGCTGAATCCGAATCTGGATGATGCACCTCGAGATAGTCAGGATGGCCGCCAAAATGGCCGCCGAAACGGAAACTCTAATGTATTCCCTTCTTATAAATGGTGAGAAATTGATAACAATGGATGGCTTTACCCCATTTTTTTTTTTTTTTTTTTTTTGACTGAAAGATTTCAAGTTTTCGTCATTGGCACAGTTTGAACTTGCTGTATATACAGTGAAACCAGCTCTACCGGATATCTTTGAGTTGGTACGATACAAGTGTGCCAGCAATGAACCCTTCAAGACTACAGATGCGGTTGAATAATTGCAAGATTACAATGTTTCCTCTACTAATGGATAAGTTTTGAACACTAACAACAAATGGACAAGACATGTTCATCTAAATCATATTTTGATAGTGATGCAAGAGAAGTGTACTGAAATTACCCAACATTACCTGTCTTAAATCCATGAGCAGTTTTAATCTCTTCATCCATGAACACTCAAATTGGTTATTTGGTTTATATTGGTGGTCTTGATGACATTGTTGAAGACACGAGTGGGACATTTTTATAGTTATGATTCAATTTTTTCTTCGATACGATGTAACATTATGTATGTGTATATGTATATATATATATATATATATATATATATATATATATATATATATAATATATGTATATATAATCTATTACAAACACACACGAGGGGACGGACAAATCACAGGTAACGCGCCGTGGAAAAAAAAAAACTGAATAAAAAAACAAACGAGAACATGGAAGGTAATAGTTGATAATCCAGTACTTACGAATATCATAATCGCGCAGAGTGCTTTTGAAATTGCCCTTATTGATATCTACTGTAGTGGTCATGGATGCAACCATTTCCAATGACCTAATCAGAATATGCGACAAGTTTCATAAGAATACGAGGTGAGACTCGTCAGAATACAAGACAAGTTTCAACACCAAATACCAACATGCCATAATTTAATTTTACTCTATTGATAGCCGAAAAGGATTAACTTCACATCTGTGGAGCCATATTATTGGCGACCACAAGCATTATTTTCTAACAATTATGCATAGAGACATTTTCAGTCGTATCTTTCTTTGTGTTTGTACGTTTCAGGATGATGTCAATATCACTTCTTTTTTTCCAGTTCGTGTTAAAGTTCCGTTTGAGACATATCAGAATATCTCAGTATATTACAATACCATTGTGACAAGCATTCTGGATGTCAATAACTTTTGGCTGATTCGACAAATTCGCTCAGCTGAGTTGAATTTAAGAATACGAATTATTGCTTTTTACCCTGCATGGGTTTAACACCCCGCTTCCCGTTAGAGCACAATACTTCACCATTTCAGTATAAGGAAATGTTAAGGAGTTTCCGTTCATACAGGACATTTATAGATGTCCGAAAACCTTCAAAGACCTTCAGCACCCTCGAAATAGGGTAAGACCATCAATTTATTTTTAAGTTACCATTAAGAAAAAATATATTAACACTGGAATTTCTGCCACTTATCTCGGACGTCTAAAAACCCTAACGAATAGACGAATTTCAACAACCAAGTTTCGAGGGTGCTGAATAGGGCCTAAAATTTACCAATTTTTGACACTTATTTTGGCGGTCATCTTGGACATCTCAAAACCCTTAAAAAAAAAAAAAAAAAAATTGCATCAACCAGGTTCGGATTCAGCACCCTCGAAATAGAGTAAAACCGCCAATTGTTTTCAATTTTACACCATTTAGAAGGTAATACAGGGCTTACATGGAAATTTTTGTTTTTGACCATCTTTATTATCTCAAAACCTTCAAGGAAGTTAGAGCTGTATCCTGGAGCTTCAAATTCAGCAAACTCAAAATAGTGTAAAACCACCAACTGTTTTATATTTTACACCATTTAGAAGGAAATAGGGGGTCTACATATGAATTTCCGATTTTGGCGGTCATTTTTGGCGACCATCTTTATCATCTCAAAACCCTTAAGGATGCAAGAGTTGTATCCTGGGCTTCGGATTCAGCACACTCAAAATAAGATAAAAACCAACAATTGCTTTCAAATTGTCACCATTTAGAAGGAAATACATGGGAACTTCCGTTTTGGGCGGCCATTTTAACGGCCATATTGAATATCTCAAAGTCTTCAACAATGCAGGAGTTGCACCATCTAGATTATGATTCAGCACCCTCGAGATAGGGTAAAACCATCAATTGTTTTCAATTTCTCACCATTTAGAAGGAAATACGTGGGAATTTTCGGTTTTGGTGGCCATTTTGGCGGCCATCTTGAATATCTCAAAATCCTCAAGGATGCAAGATTTGCATCATCCAGATTCGGATTCAGCACCCTCGAAATGGGGTAAAACCATCAATTGTTTTCAACATCTCACCATTTAGAAGGAAATACGTGGTAATTTCCGGTTTTGGTGGCCATTTTGGCGGCCATCTTGAATATCTCAAAATCCTCAGGATGCAAGATTTGCATCATCCAGATTCGGATTCAGCACCCTCGAAATGGGGTAAAACCATCAATTGTTTTCAACATCTCACCATTCAGAAGGAGATACGTGAGAATTTTCGGTTTTGGCGGCCATTTTGGTGGCCATCTTGAATATCTCAAAACCCTCAAGGATGCAGGAGTTGCATCATCCAGATTCGGATTCAGCACCCTCGAAATAAGGTAAAACCATCATGTTTTCAACATCTCACCATTTAGAAGGAAATACGTGGGAATTTCCGGTTTTGGCGGCCATTTTGGCGGCCATCTTGAATATCTCAAAACCCTCAAGCATGCAAGAGTTGCATCATCCAGATTCGGATTCAGCACCCCCGAAATAGGCTAAAACCATCAAAAAACATTGGGTGGACGGTAAAACAAGGTTGAGCCTCTGGCACCCAGACTATCTATGGGAAATGCGTGTTGTAGCAAAATCAGTCCGTCCTCAACGGGTTAAACATTGTATTCCAATTCTAAAAATGCAAAAGCTCCGTCGTTTGGGAGGGGGCTATCCCTCCCAACCCCGCCTTCTCAACGTCCTTACATTTATCACACAGTGATGATGCATACCTAAAACAAGAGCTGATTATACCCCGATTTAATGGTCATTCACATTTCTGTGAATATTCATCTTTCATCAACGGCGTAGCCAGGATTTGATCTTAGGGGGGGGGGGGGGGCGGTTAGTCTGCGAGGGAGGGAAGCGACCGAGCCCGAGCGAGCGGAGCGAGCGAGGGAGGAGGGTGTGGGAGGGGGGTTTCCCCCCTCCCACGGTAAGAACTTTTTGCATTTTGATGTTGTAAATGGTGAAATTTGATGCATGTTTTTGCGCGTTTTATCGACGTGAAACAGTCCCACTTTTTTAAGGTAGCAGTATATTTTAGTGTAGATTATTATTGAACAATTTGCCTATAAAATGGTATAATTTGAATACACTTCTTGTGTTAATTCTTTTCACTGAATATCATGAACGCGACTGAACCCGAGCGAGCGGAGCGAGCGAGGGTGGAGGGGAGGGTGTGGGAGGGGGGTGTCCCCCCTCCCACGGTAAGAACTTTTTGCATTTTGATGTTGCAAATGGTGAAATTTGATGCATGTTTTTGCGCGTTTTATCGACGAGAAACAGTCCCACTTGTTTAAGATAGCAGTATATTTTGATGTAGATTATTATTGAACAATTATTTTGCCTATAAAATGGTACAATTTGAATACACTTCTTGTGTTAATTCTTTTCACTGAATATCATGAACGCGACTGAACCCGAGCGAGCGGAGCGAGCGAAGGGGGAGGGGAGGGTGTGGGAGGGGGGGGGGGGGTCCCCCCTCCCACGGTAAGAACTTTTTGCATTTTAATGTTGCAAATGGTGAAATTTGATGCATGTTTTTGCGCGTTTTATCGACGAGAAACAGTCCCACTTCTTTAAGATAGCAGTATATTTTGATGTAGATTATTATTGAACAATTATTTTGCCTATAAAATGGTACAATTTGAATACACTTCTTGTGTTAATTCTTTTCACTGAATATCATGAACGCGACTGAACCCGAGCGAGCGGAGCGAGCGAAGGGGGAGGGGAGGGTGTGGGAGGGGGGTGTCCCCCCTCCCACGGTAAGAACTTTTTGCATTTTGATGTTGTAAATGGTGCAATTTGATGCATGTTTTTGCGCGTTTTATCGACGAGAAACAGTCCCACTCGTTTAAGGTAGCAGTATATTTTGATGTAGATTATTATTGAACAATTTGCCTATAAAATGGAACAATTAAAATACACTTCTTGTGTTAATTCTTTTCACTGAATATCATGAACGCGACTGAACCCGAGCGAGCGGAGCGAGCGAGGGGGGAGGGGAGGGTGTGGGGGGGGGGGGGTGTCCCCCCTCCCACGGTAAGAACTTTTTTTCATTTTGATGTTGTAAATAGTGTAATTTGATGCATGTTTTTGCGCGTTTTATCGACGAGAAACAGTCCCACTTGTTTCAGGTAGCAGTATATTTTGATGTAGATTATTATTGAACAATTTGCCTATATTAATGGTACTTGTGTTAATTCTTTTCACTGAATATCATGAACGCGACTGAACCCGAGCGAGCGGAGCGAGCGAAGGGGGAGGGGAGGGTGTGGGAGGGGGGTTCCCCCCCTCCCACGGTGAGAACTTTTTGCATTTTGATGTTGCAAATGGTGCAATTTGATGCATGTTTTTGCGTGTTTTAACGAGTTTTAACTTGTTTAAGGTTGCAGTATATTTTAGTGTAGATTATTATTGAACAATTTGCCTATAAAATGGTATATCATTTAAACAATCTTCTTGTATTAATTCTTCACTGAATATCATGAACGCTGTCTGCAGTTCAGCAATTAAACAGAAAAAGCATGCACACGAGGGTGCATTAAGATAGGGGCATATCCCCTCCCACACGAAGGTGATTTTGCGTTTTCAGACCTGTAATTCAGCGATCTGGTGCAAATTTTTGGTGCAATACTTTTTCATCGAAGTGTTAAAATCACGGAATTTAGCTCTTATTCCGAATGTGCACCATCTGTGTGTATGTATAAAGTCTAGTGAGGTAGAGCTGAGGGGAAGGGGGATTCCCCCTCTCGCTCGCGGAGCTTTTGCGTTTTTAGAATTGAAATAAAGCGATCTGGGTATAGCCTCAGTCTACTTCTATGCATGGCGGAAGGGGGGGGGGGGAGGGGCGGGCGAGCAGGGAGAAGGCGTGGGCGAGTGTTATCTCCACCCTTCCCTTCCAATGGAGCTTTTGCCTTTTTAAGGTTGAAATTGAGATATCTCGTATACGCATATTTGATGGAATCAACATTTGGGAAATCACACACACACACACACACACACACACACACACACAAATGATGGGGGGGGGGGGCTGAGGGAGGAAAGGGTCGATTGAAAGGGGAAATTCCCCTGATAAGTCTTGTGCACTCAGAATTATTCATATTTTTTTTTTTGTAAATCTAAAAAGTGTACTAAGCTAGGGAAAGAGGCACAGAGGGGGAGGGTTTGGGAGGGGGATACCCCCTCCCAAGCACGAGAGATTTTGCATATTTTGAATCGAAATTCAACGATCTGGTGCACACTTTGAGTGAAATATTCAAAAAAATATCTTATTTGATGAAAGGTTGCAAAGGAGACCCGCTTCATGTGCATGCATACAATATACACGCATTTTTTTTTTTTCCGCCTCCCAAATCCCCGGTCCAAATCTTAGGGGGGGGGGGGGGGGGGGGGCGACCGCCCCCATCGCCCCCCCCCCCCCGGCTACGCCAGTGTCTTTCATACTTTTTTTAAAAATTTCATCAAAAGTGTGCACCAGATCGCTGAATTTCAGGTCTGAAATCCAAAATCTCCCTCGTGTGGGAGGGGGATACCCCCTCCCACACCCTCCCCCTTAGGTCCCCTTCCATGGCCTTATACAAAGTAAAGACCAACAAACGATTCTCTCATTTATGGGGGTAGTCCACCATGATTGTGCATCATAATTATCGTTGTAATTAAATTCTACAAATGCAAAAGCTCCGTCGCATGGTAGCCACCCAGTGGCGTATCTAGGGGGGGGGGGGGGCAAGGGGGGCACGTGCCCCGGGCGCCACTCCTTGGGGGCGCAAAAAAACGAAAAAAATAAACGAAGAAGAAGAAGAAAAAAAAGAAGAAAAAACGAAAAGAAGAAGAAGAAGAAGAAGAAGAAGAAAAAAAAAAAAAAAAAACTCGCCCGGAAAGGGGGGGGGGGGGGGGGAGGGTGAATGGTGGTGGGGGGGGGGGGCAGAAAACCAAATCAAACAAGATAAAAACAAAACATGATGATGACGCGGACAAAATGATAATGTTTATTGTGTTCACACAAAAATTCCATGTTCTTTGAGAGGAAATACGAAAATTTTCGGCTCGCTCGCCAAAATTTATATAAAAAAGAAGGAAGAACAAAACGTGATGATAACAAAATGACAGTGTCTATTGTGTTCACATAGTCATTTTATATTTAGCAGGCAAAATGTTTCACGGAGCAGCGGCAGCGATTTCTTTCGTTCTGAAGCGATCGCCAATTGGATCAAAAGACGGCGCCAACGGTTTCGAACATACGGGGGGGGGGGGTGCGCAAAAAAAACCGAATCAAACAAGATAATAACAAAACGTAATGATGACGCGGAAATATGCAAATTTCGGCTCACTCGCTCGTACTAATTTAGAGTATTTTTTCAAGTCCTCAGTTTGTTGGTATAAATCGTATCTACAAGGCCGTCACTATATCTTGATTAGAATTGTAAGATTTAATAAGCAAAAAATGACAAGAGTTTCATGATTTGTAAGCTGAAATACAAAAATTTTCGGCTCTCTCGCTGCGCTCGCTCGCCAAAATGTGTATTTAAAAAAAAAAAAGAGAAGAGGAGAAGGGGGGCGCAAAAAAAATAAAAAAAGATAAGAAAAAAACGTAATGATGACGCAGAAATATACAAATTTCGGCTCACTCGTTCGTACTAATTTAGAGTATTTTTTTAAGTCCTCAGTTTGTTGCGGTCGATACTATATATTGTGAGATTTAATAAGCAAATAATGACAAGAATTCCATGTTTTGTAAGCTGAAATACAAAAATTTTCGGCTCGCTCGCTGCGCTCGCTCGCCAAAATTTATATAAAGAAAGATAAGAACAATACGTGGTGATGACGAGGACATATACAAATTTCAGCTCGCTCGCGCACACTGATTTAGAGTATTTTTTTAAAGTTCTCAGTTTTTTGATATAAATCGTTATCTATAAGGCCGTCACTATATCTTGATTAGAATTGTAAGATTTGGTAAGCAAAAAAATGACAAGAATTCCATGCTTTGTAAGCTGAAATGCAAAAATTTTCGATGTACTATGCGCTCGCTCGCCAAAATCTATCAAAATTCATTACATTTAAATCACTCTCAAAAGATCCCTTTTAAGTGCTTGAAAAAGCATCATGTGGACTTTCTTTAAAGTCCATACCGGGATGGGGTTGGGGTTGAACACTTTTTCAGAAATTAGGGGCGCAATTTTCGTGCTTGCCCCGGGCGCCGTTTTCCCTAGATACGCCACTGTAGCCACCTCCCACCCCCGCCTCTTCCTTCCATACAGTTATTTCACAGTGATGACGCACACATGGAACAAGAGTTGATTGTAAACCAATTTATTGGTCATTCACATTTCTGTGAATATTTTATTTTCATATTTTTTAAAAACATTCACGAAAAGTGTGCGTCAGATCGCTGAATTTCAGGTATGAAAATTCAGAATCTCTCCTGTGTGGGAGGGGATACCCCCTCAAAGTGATGACGCACACACGGAAAAAGAGTTGATTGTAACCCGATTTAATGGTCATTCACATTTCTGTGAATATTTTTTTGTTATACTTTTTAAGAAATTTCACCAAAAGTGTGCACCAGATCGCTGAATTTCAGGTATGAAAATTCAAAATCTCTCCAGTGTGGGAGGGGGATACCCCCTTCCACACCCTCCCCCGTATACGTCCCCTTCCATGGACTTATACAAAGTGAAGACACACACAAAAATCAAGAGATGGCGCGTTCAACAATCATCCATGAACATAGTCCACGAGTATTCACTTTTTTTTTTTTTTTTTTTTTTTGCTTTGATTGAAGAATTTCAGAATTTACCACATAAACTGTGTTCAATTTCACTAAGAGTGCAAAAGCTTACTTGTAGTCTGGGTGCCAAAGCGACTTTTTGGGCCTAACCTTGTTTTACCGTCCACCCAATGTTTTTTGATGGTTTTACCCTATTTCGGGGGTGCTGAATCCGAATCTGGATGATGCAACTCTTGCATCCTTGAGGGTTTTGAGATATTCAAGATGGCCGCCAAAATGGCCGCCCGAACTGGAAATTCCCACGTATTTCCTTCTAAATGGTGATAGATTGAAAACAATTGACGGTTTTACCCTATTTCGAGGGTGCTGAATCCGAATCTGGATGATGCAACTCTTGCATCCTTGAGGGTTTTGAGATATTCAAGATGGCCGCCAAAATGGCCGCCAAAACCGAAAATTCCCACGTATTTCCTTCAAAATGGTGTGAAATTAAAAATAATTGATAATTCTATCCTATTTGGAAGGTGCTGAATCCGAATATGGATGATGCAACTCATGCATCCATGAAGTTTTTGAGATATTCAAGATGGCCGCCAAAAAGGCCGCACCAATTAAAACCAGAAATTCCCATGTATTTCCTTCTAAATGGTGAGAAATTGAAAATAATTGATGGTTTTACCCTATTTCGAGGGTGCTGAATCCGAAACTGGATGATGCAACTCTTGCATCCATGAAGTTTTTGAGATATTCAAGATGGCCGCCAAAATGGCTGCCAATTAAAAACGGGAATTCCCATGTATTTCCTTCTAAATGGTGAGATATGGAAAACAATTGATGGTTTTGCCCTATTTCGAGGGTGCTGAATCCGAATCTGGATGATGCAACTCTTGCATCCATGAAGTTTTTGAGATATTCAAGATGGCCGCCAAAATGGCCGCCAAATAAAACCGGAATTTCCCACGTGTTTCCTTCTTAATGGTGAGATATGGAAAACATATCATATTGTGATAGTGATGTAGAGAAGTGTACTGAAATTACCCAATATTACCTGTCTTAATCCATGAGCAGTTTTAATCTCTTCATCCATGAACACTTAAATTGGTTATTTGGTTTATATTGATGGTCTTGATGACATTGTTGAAGACACGAGTGGGACACTTTTATTGTTATACTTCAATTTTTTTTTTCAATTATGATGTAACATTATATATGTGTATAATATGTATAATATGTATACGTATATATAATACATTACAAACACACACGAGGGGACGGTCATATCACAGGTAACGCGAAAAAAAATTGAGTAAAAAAACAAACGACAACATGGAAGGTAAAATTTAAGTATAAGAAAATGTTAAGGAGTTTCCGTTCATACAGGACATTTTAGATGTCCCAAAACCTTCAAAGACCTTCAGCACCCTCGTAATAGGGTAAGACCATCAAGTTATTTTAAAACTTTTACCATTAAGAAAAAATATATTAACATTGGAATTATGCCACTTACTTTTGCTGTCATCTTCGTCGTCTAAAAACCCTAAAGAATGGATGAATTTCAACAACCAAGTTTCGAGGGTGCTGAATAGGGTTTAAAATTTTCCAATTTTTGACAGTTATATTGGCGGTCATCTTGCATGTCTTGGACATCTCAAAAACCCTTAAAAAGAATACGAAAGTTGCATCAACCAGGTTCGGACTCAGCACCGTCGAAATAGAGTAAAACCGCCAATTGTTTTCAATTTTACACCATTTAGAAGGTAACAGAGGGCTTACGCGGAAAATTTCGTTTTTAACGGCCATTTAGGGGCCATTCTGGCGGCCATCTTTATTATCTCAAAACCCTCAAAGAAGCAAGAGCTGTATCCTGGAGCTTCAAATTCAGCAAACTCAAAATAGTGTAAAACCACCAGCTGTTTTATATTTTACACCATTTAGAAGGAAATAGGGGGTCTACATAAGAATTTCCGTTTTTGGCGGTCATTTTTGGCGACCATCTTTATCATCTCAAAACCCTTAATAAGGATGCAAGAGTTGTATCCTGAGCTTCGGATTCAGCACAATCAAAATGAGATAAAAACCACCAATGGCTTTCAATATATGGGAACTTCCGTTTTGGGTGGCCATTCTGGCGGCCATATTGAATATCTCAAAATCTTCAACAATGCAGGAGTTGCATCATCCAGATTCTCATTCAGCACCCTCGAAATAGGGCAAAACCATCAATTGTTTTCAATTTCTCACCATTTAGAAGGAAATACGAGGGAATTTTCGGTTTTGGCGGCCATTTTGGCGGCCATATTGAATATCTCAAAATCCTCAAGGAAGCAAAAGTTGCATCATCCAGATTCGGATTCAGCACCCTCGAAATAGGGTAAAACCATCAATTGTTTTCCATATCTCACCATTTAGAAGGAAATACGTGGGAAATTCCGGTTTTGATTGGCGGCCATTTTGGCGGCCATCTTGAATATCTCGAAAATTTCAGAGATGCAAGAGTTGCATCATTCAGATTCGGATTCAGCACCCTCGAAATAGGGTAAAACCATCAATTGTTTTCAATTTCTCACCATTTAGAAGGAAATACATGGGAATTTCCGGTTTTAATTGGCGCGGCCATTTTGGCGGCCATCTTGAATATCTCAAAAACTTCACTGATGCATGAGTTGCATCATCCATATTCGGATTCGGCACCTTCCAAATAGGATAGAATTATCAATTGTTTTCAATTTCACACCATTAAGAAGGAAATACGTGGGAATTTTCAATTTTGGCGGCCATTTTGGCGGCCATCTTGAATATCTCAAAACCCTCAAGGATGCAAGAGTTGCATCATCCAGATTCGGATTCAGCACCCTCGAAATAGGGTAAAACCATCAATTGTTTTCAATATCTAACCATTTAGAAGGAAATACGTGGGAATTTCCAGTTCGGGCGGCCATTTTGGCGGCCATCTTGAATATCTCAAAATCCTCAAGGATGCAAGAGTTGCATCATCCAGATTCGGATTGAGCACCCCCGAAATAGGGTAAAACCATAAAAAAAACATTGGGTGGACGGTAAAACAAGGTTCAGCCTCTGGCACCCAGACTATTGTGTGGTAGACACATTGGTAGAGGACTTTCTCACCCATCGTTTCGATGTCCCCATCTCCTCCCTTCACCTCCCCTGCCCCCCCCCCCCCCCCCCATATACTGAAACGCTGCTAATATGGTCCGGCAACCGGGGTGGGTCAGGGGTTCAGCACCCCTGTGAAAAAAGTTGCTCCCAGGGGCCTGTCGATATATCGATTATGAACGACTTCGTACATTCATATGCATTTAAACGTGATCAACTTGTGAACAAATCCCTTGCTGTTTTGGGAATGGTGTACGTCCGTAGCTCGAATAATTATTTTCGACCTTTAGACATGCAGTATGAATAATTTGACTGTAACAGAGTGTCATTAACAACGCGTAGCTTCACTAGAGCTATATATGCCATATATTACAAGCATAATCGAGGCTCGATGTTACCCGACAGGTGCATGTGTTGTGGCTTCATGGTTTATCCATGGCGGTGGAATTCACAATCAGAATGGATCTATATTGTAACAGGGTAAGAGCTAATGTCTACCTCAGTTTATGTCTCCTCTTCCGTATGACGATATGTCGATCATGCGGTAGCCAGTCGCAGCCAGGATCACATGAACTCTTCCAAAATGGTCGACAAATTTCGCAATCTATTCACGAGTTGACCTGTAGTGCGGGGAATCCCCACACTGTGAACCCTCGCGCCTCTGGTTGCACGCCTCAGCGATTGTACGTTGTATACAGAAACGTTCGCCGCACAATGGTTCCTTGATTGTGTGGAGCTGCACTCGTCTTGGTATGCATTTATCTACGCCACGGTGATCTTTCACTGCTTTTCCTGCTTGCAGCAGTCATAGCGCTTTATACTGCAAGACACGGCGTCTTGAAGTTTGGATACCAGTTCGCTGAGTAAGGTGGAAGCCTATATACCATTCATACAATAGACGCATTGGTGAGTACTTTTCACACTCACATCTTTCACGAAGCAAACACATGTACGTGTGCGATGTCGACACACTTGTTTTCCACCCTCAGTCTTTATAAGGAAGGAAGATCAATTTTCCCCGCGAATTCTTTTACACTAACAGGCATCCTTGCTATAGGGCTACCCGTAAATATGCCCTATAGGGCCTACACAGTCGTGTAGGGCCGAGTTGTAATCAAAACTTTACGTGGTTCCGCACGCACAACATGCAGTTATCAGTACACTTGTAGAATGTACATAGCTCTGACAAGTACGGCCTACGTGTGTAAAAGGTGGTAGGCTGCACACTCTCTCGCGTCGTTATTGTAGTAAAATCTTACGACACATCATATCATACATGTAAAATCATATCTAACATAATACGCTTTGGTTACCAGTTTGATTTTGAAAATAAAAAAGATACAACAATTGCACTTCTATAGCAGCTCTTTTCAGTAAATTTAACATTGCATGTAACAAAAATTCAAAATGATATTTATACTGCACAATTATACAATGTCAATGTGATATATATGTGATGCGGTATGTAGAGGTCTTTATAACACTCCAATAACCATAATAGTCCATAATGAAAAGGTATCGGTACTTTAAACGATCACTCACGACGTGCACGATCATCTACATTCACCTGCAGGAGACTAATACAATAATTTCATGCTTCCGTTTTCAATATGTGGACTGTGAATATTCGTAAGACGACAGAAGCAGCAAACACATAGGGCCTACTCAACTTGATCATCAATGCCGAAGCAGATGTTTTCTATCGCATAACTTCACCAAGGCATTTCATAACCTTTTGCTTCTTTCAACTGCTTAATACGTCGTACCCTCAAGTTGTAAACAGGTATTATGTAAATTCCTGGACCTTCCGTTACAATCACCATGTTCTTTTTTTTTTTTAGTGCACCGAACTGATTATTTGGATTCATTTGCTTATTGCGTTCAAATGCTTTAGTGTGAACAATAATTTAATGTAAGGTTTTGCCACTGACATACGTGGTATCGTCGGCGCACGTGTACAGTAGGTAGTATTTCATTCGGTTTTTCTGTAGAAACCTCCGTACCACTAGAATTGATAAAAGCAGCGCTGTAAAACTCTTTATTAGGCACTCCAGATGAAGTTGACCTCTGGTTGACCATCCATTTTCTTGTCTTCTCTTGTCTTGCTGCAGATGTCCACAATCGATACGTTGATTGCTATATTTCTCTCACAGGTGATACCTCGCTCTTACCTTGACATTTATTTGTTGCTTCCTGTCTTTAAGGTATTGAAACATTGTCATGGTTGCAGTGGAAGTCCGCTAATTTCAGTCCCGCTTGATTTCGCAGTTACGGCTACTTATCGACAGTGTCAATGTACGCTATCAAAGGCAGCGCCTACCAAAATAATACCTTGATTTAAGTAGACTGTAGTAGACACAAAAGGTAACAAAAGAACTCGCCGGTTGGCGGTAGTCGAATGACTGGATAGAAACTCAACCTTTAGTGTTACGTAATCGGATACGTCCCTTTTTTAAAAGTCTGCTTTTTAAAGCCCTACATCAGGAAGAATGTGTATAGCACCGGTAATACAATTGCTTTGACGATCATTGTTTTTGCATAACGAAGGACAGATCTTAGCGCGCTTTCAAACATCTGGGTATATTCATTTGTTTTAATGTGTTCATTTTGAAGGTCCTTACAATATTATAGCAAGACAATCATGTCACAACCTACAAATTCGGCCCCAAATCTTGGTCTCGGGAAGTCAGATCATTCCAGTGTGGATAACGTCACACGCAGTGTGCAGCAAAATATGATGGATATGGAAACGGGTGAGTTTGTAGCTGCATGGCAGATTTCACTGAATCTCATGTACGTTGTAAAATCCACCCTCTCATCGAATCGTTGTGTTTTGTAGTTTTCTAATTCACCCATATTTCATTTACTGAAAGAGCTAGCTGTCGACAGGATTGGCAGAGATGATCACGATCGGAGAGGGAGCGCTGTATAGTGTTATTTATTTCATGGCTGATTTATTTATGTATGTATTCATTTATTTATTTTATTAATTCTTCTTTCAACAGGGTGGTCCCATCAGTAGGCAAGTACTGTTCTTCCTGGGGGCCCTGAACATACAAACATAACAGATGACAAAACATAAAGACAACATACTGTACGTGGACAAGTACGTGGACAAGTATGGCTGGAATAATTTATCGACGGAGTTAACCTAAAACGCCTTAAAAACGATTTCTATAGCAACTTACACTGTGTATTATTTATATTTATTTTGTGTGGGGGCGCTGTGGCATAGTGGATAAGACTCCCGATTCCCGATCGGAGGACTCGAGTTCGAATCCCGCCCAGTGCTTACGTCCTTGGACAAGATGCTTTTACCCACCATGTCCCTCTCGACCCAGGTGTATAAATGGGTACCTGACAACGCTAGGGTAATAAAAATGGCAGGGCCCTCTGGTAGAGCGGTGGTAACACTGAAAAGGCTACCCTGGGTAAATAAGACCTTATTATTATTATTATTATTATTATTATTATTATTATTATTATCATTATCATTATTTATATATCCCAGGATCCAGCTGAATAGATTGTCATAAAAATGAATCAGCTGCAGGCTTGCAAGGAAAATGACAGTGATCTTTTCGATTTATTAAAAAAAATGCTGTCGAAAGAAAAGATACTCGAAATACTTCTTTTATGGGGCATAGACATGGAGCGCAAAGCGTTTGTTGTTAAAAACAAGATGGAGCAAAATTAATCGTTGAAGATACCACCAATCATAAGGAAAATAAAATGAGGCATGCATATGATACAGTCATGCTTTATACTAGATGTTTCCTCTGTTTGCTCCTTTATTTGCCTCTATGACGACCTGTTTATCAATTCATTTTATACATTCATTATTTATATCCATTTGTTCAGTCACATTATGTTCATTCATGTATCGTGTTCTACAGATCGTGAGCATGATGAATTTGGGGAAATGGGTGAAACTACTAAAGAACATAAAAAGCGTAAGAGCGACACAGACTGGGCTGGTGCTCAACACGAGCGTCATTCCAGTCCACGGGCGAGTGCGGGAGAACCAAAGCCTAGCTCACAGGGTGTGGTAGAGCACTCCAAACAACAGACACAGGGTATGCAGCCAGACAGGATGATTAGGAGAGCAGGTGAGTTTGCAGTCAGCAGGTTTCACGTGACCCCATGAGCACCTATAGATTTCATGGATTGTAAGACTGTATTTTCTCGGGGTTTTCTGCCGATTGTAGCAATATTCTGTAGATTAGATATTGTAGTCTGGTATAGAGTAGTTCATCATCGGTATTAGGCAGGAAACATTCCCGAGTTCATGACTGGAAATATTTTTTCGTGAGCATCGAGTATATAGATTAAAAAAAAAAAATACATACACGTTGCTCACTAAACTGGATGACTTTAATGGAAATCTGACTAAATATTGTCGAGCCCCAATGACCAATAATGTCAACAAGTTTGGTCTACTAGTCAGTTTGGTCACAGGATTTGACTACACATTTCGATCTAACTTCGATGCTGCGATGATACTATCACGTATATATACGTACCGGGCACATGTATTCCCGCCCAGTGCAAAATAGATGCCTTCTACTAGTGCTTATACGCACATTCTATATGACCACAGTAGTGTCGACTGGGCTTTTATGATTTATTTATGACATTCCAAATTGATTCTGAACTTGTATACGAGGACTCAGGAGTGTCAGAAAAGTTCCACGACTGGTTTTATAAAAGATTTATTTCAAACCCAAACTTCAAACTAAGAGGTTTCACCTTCAAAGTAATACATGTATATCTGTATTATGTAACTAATCTTAGCTCTCTGTAGCCATTAGTTGTTGTTTTTTTTTTTCTACATAATTTTACATACACATTCTCTGTTTTAGGTCTTTCAGCAATGAGCACAGAGCAACGAACAAATCTGATGGCTGCAGAGAGCTCAGATCACAGTTACATTCTCCAGATAGATTACTTTGAAGGTGATAGAAACTCTTAATTTGAAGTTTGGGTATGAAATAAATCTTTTATGACACCAGTCCTTGAACTGCTCTGACACACCAGGTACAAATAGGTTGTCAGTGGTAATATTGGAGTCTGCGTAGTGTTAATAACATTTTGTTAGCTATACCGTTTTCCTTTGCATGGCTTCATATACATACAATAATTATATCCACATTTTACTTTTCTAATGAGGTTTGAGGATTTATATTATGAAGGGTTAATTTTTAATGTGCTGCGTAAGATTCACATTCTCTGAGCCATGCGCAAATGAAAAACAAAGATCAAATTAACTAGTAAAAAATAAACAAAACAAAAAAGTCGGAAAGGCATGTAGTTTCTGAAGATAATTTGTGATTATGATTTGACTTAACTATGATAGATGTCAGACTGGATATACTCTGTCAGAAAAGATGGAGTCCGAAATATTTTGGGGACAATCTTAATGTTAGGAACATATACATTTATCTTTTTGTAATTTCAAAGATCATCACTTTTTAATCCTTCACTTGCGTATTCAATATTATCATAAAAGTATACTTTTTATTCATTCATTCATACCTGGTCATGGTCAGTCTACATTTCTGTGTGTACATCGTCACCGAAGTCATCTGTTCAGGGACTACTTGATCTCCTGCGCCGCTGGCAGAGCGCAAAACCCGAGCTGATCGCCGAGGTGAAGTTCCATCCGTTGCCGTACAACGATATCGACGAGTACAAATTCAAAGACAGCGACCCTGTGGATGTGATGATTCTGTGCCACTCCATCTTCAATCGCAGATTCGCCATTACAGACGTCGCAGACGCCCAGTACGACAAATACCTAGATTATTGTTCCAAAGTGATAGGTATGTTTGATGTCGAGGTGGGCATTTTTATTTGAATTTAAGAACCCTTGTTACGTCCAAAATGTTCTTATCATTAAAATCAGGATAAGATCTTTAGATGTACCAGTATCCCGTTTCAATCATGTATCCCACTCTGATTTTTTTTTCATTTTTTGTAATGGACCTTTCAAGTTACAATAGATTAAAAGGAAGCAAGACACAGAATGAAATGTATTGCAGTGAAATGTAACATGACTTTTATCACATGGTGGAGGGCCCATCCCCCCCCCCCAAAAAAAAAAATCGATTTGTTATTGACATCTGTTCATAATCCTGCGTATAAATTTTAATGTCTCCGTCGAGCATTTATTTTACAATAAAATTTGCATTTGGAATTGTCCTACTAACCGATACGTGACAGAGATGCACTTGGCAGTTGCTTATTTACAGTGCTGATTTTCATGGGGTGAGATTATTTCCATCTTTTCAGTTATTGCTATCATTGTGTTCACGATACAGGATCCAATTATAAGTTTTATACATGATCTGCATATTATAGATCAGCAACTCTCGAGACCTGTCACAATATGTTATGTTTGCACACATGTATGTGTGTCCTCACTTTTTTAGTAAGTCATAAGTGAAATCTAACGTTTGGCATAAGATGTACACTGTATTAGTTTTTTCCCCCTTCTAAGATTAAAATGCCACAACTGCAGAGATCACATGACATGATTATAATTTAGGGGAAGGAAAACTAAAACCTCTTGCTCCTTACGCCATTTCCAGTGGTTGATTTCTGAAGACGAAGAATAACTGTAAAAGTTTGTACGACCTGTAACACATTATTTATTGATACGTTTAAACTTGCCTTCGGAGAACGATTTATGTGGTCTTTTATTTTGCAATGTGCATGTACGCAAATAATATGTGCTGTTGGCTGGTTTGGAAGGAGAAGAGTGTGGGTGCAATTCTAAGGAAATATCCGTAGTATCCCTCGTGATGGCGTACTTAAAATTTGGGGCACCCTGCCATCATAATATTGTGAGCATTTGTGTCTTGAAAATGCATTAGGATTTTACGTTTATCCTTGTTGCTTTGCGCTCAGGTAGAAGGAAGATGGCCGTGATAGTGTATGACTTCAGTACGATCGACGATCCCGCCAATTCCTCCCGTCAGGAAGCATTTCAGAGTTTACAGCCAAAAACATTTCACACTACCAGCTTGGCCATCACGTGCGGGAATCTCGCCCAAACGGAGCCGGAAATAAGGCAGGAGGACAAGGAGTTTCTCCTAAAGTTCATTCGGGATGCTGGGCAATGCCCGCGAGAAATGAAACAAGAACGACGTGTTGGGGCCTTGCAAGAGTTCAGGACAAAGTTGCCTAACTTCATGTCCTGCGGGAGAACACCAAAAGACGATGGTGACATCGCCAATGAGAGTATGTATAATTATGTCCATACACTTCTCTTGTTATACTCATGGCTTGTAATCATACCCATTAATATCATTGATTTATTACGTATTCATGCATCGTCATTCATACAGCTCTGACTATAATTAGCCTGAAACATAATAGAAATCATGATACAGAAATAATATACAATACTCGTTTAACCTTTTTGTCCAAGCAACGAACTGAACTGTGTGTGTGTGTGTGTGTGTGTGTGTGTGTAAATGGAAAATCTAGCCACCGTTTGTTTATGGAGACATTGTCATCAGTGGTCCAATTTGATAAGCCCCGTGTGTGCTTTTCAAGATGGAAGTAATAATATGTTGTAGATACTGGTGGAGGTGTGTGGGTAGCCATCTGGGGATATAAATGAAGCTGAACTCATGGATCTGTCTTTTTCAGGGTCAAAGAGCAGGGTAGCCAGGAGAACATTAATTTGCAATCATGCTTATGCATGCAATGTCTTGGTTGTAACTCAATTTATTTCAGTGGATTTCAATGTGTAGGACTGGTAACTTCTTGATTACACTACATTTTGATGAAGCTGACTCTTGTATTCCGACTTTGATTTGGTAAAAAGTTTGATCATTCCTTGTACAGAATTTGCAAGTCTGTTTTTTTTTCCCCAATATTGCCTGTGCTTGTTTTGCCGTTTGTTGTTTCCATTAACTCTCATGTAAGTACATTTCTTGACTATTTCTTTTGCCTGCTTTTACTACCCCTATCTGAAATAATGTGGCCTACCCTTCTTCACTTCGTAGTGAATATCATTTCGCAACCATTGTTGTTGAATCCCCTTTGCAGCATTACTACACACCATCTTATTTTTCGCGAGAGTGATCCAACGCAATTTGAACGTTTCATGATAACATGATAAGCAGTAGCCTTTATAGCATAGGCGGGTGGATGATAGAGATGATGTTATTTTATAAACCCTTCTCCTGAATTATGATGTGGAAACCAACGAAGTAATTCATGCCTAGCTATTATGTTTTCCACCTTTTCTTCTCGTTCATAAATCTTTACATTACGTTATAGGGCAAGTCCAAGATAATGTCCCCTCAGATGCTCAAAATTCATCTTGATTTAATCAAAAAATTATTGATATCATGTTGTAGCCAAAGAGTTAAATTATATATTTCCAGCAAAGAAAATATTGATTTATGCAAATTTATGCAAGAAATATGGCCTTAATTTGCATAAATTAAAAACAAACCTTACGTATGGGACAAATTAAAAATATTCGTCTAAAATCAGTTGAATTTGTCCTTGACCTAGGTCCTTTATGGACATGACCCCTGTATGAGCTAGTATAATTTCCAATTGGTAAGACAAGGTCAGCACATTAATTATGCAAATTATGCACTTTCCCCGAACGAAGTGTCCCATACGTAAGGATTTGAGTATGTTTTTTTAAGTTTTTTCTGAAGATTTCTAACATTGACCAGTCATACTTTAGGAAGTTCTAATTTATTCATTTTAACTCCAGATTAGCAAAACTAAATGTGGAAATTTAATTAGTCCTTCATTTTATAACTAATTAAAGTTTGCTTACGTATGGGACAAATGCCTTACGTATGGGACAGTACATGTAAAGTGAATGGGAAAACCGCCTTTTGAGATGGATGCTATATGTCCGCACATTTGCTTGGTTAATTGTTTTCTTTGCACCTACTCTGAAGGATATGTCTATATATCTGTCTCTCCTACTAAGTTGACCTCAGGGAGGGTGTAAGAACAGCATTATTGAGTCATTCTATGATTACAATAAGAAAGAAAAATAAAGAATATTCATTTATACCTGTATATTCTTACTTTCATTACAGGCTGTGCAGCTGGTCTTCAATTAACATTCCTCCTTTTAACATTTTGATATTGGACATTTTCTTAATTCAGTTATCATTTTCAACTTTACCTGTCTACAAAATGACTTTGTCCAAGAGAATGGGATTCTCTGAGTGTCATTTTAGGTTCAGTACACTGTTCAGTATGTACTACAGGCTGTACAGCCTCAAAAGGGAAATCAAAACAATTGTGCTTATGGCGCTCATCAATGACAACATTACAGGTCTTACTGACAAGAAAAATCACTTGAGGTGACAGTGCTCAGGTAACTTTGTCATTACTAGAGTTGATAGCAAAGGAAAAACTCTATGAGAATACTTTTTATTTTGATATGATGTTTAATATTTTAACTGCACACCCTCAGAATATGTCATGACTTTTCAAGGTCATGAACATGATTTCTGAAAATCCTGTAAAATGAAGACTATAGTTTACATTTGCCATGAACCACAATATCAATACTGGTGAACTGTGGTTGGAGTGCTAAAAACACAAATTACACAAACAAATAGGGAATTCAATCTTTTTTTTTTTTAATATTTTGTGTTTGAAGACACAGGTGTGCTCTGAGACACCTTCATCAACTCATACTTACTTTGTACCCAACATTTACATAATTATCAACATGCATTGCAATCTGGTAGTGTATGATCAAATGAGGTTATTAGAATTTATCAAAATTGTAAATTTCAGATCAGTGAGTTACTTAAGTGTTTCAAATCTAGAATTACATGTTCTCTTAAGATTTGAATGTACAAATGATAATCTTTCCTGTATCACTATACATGCATGTATACTATGTATGTACAAAGTACATGTACAAACACAAATTTTGTTGTCTTTGGTTTCATAGACCTGAAGCCAAGCAATTTGAAGAAAAAAAAAATGCCAGCATTGGTACATTCTTCTATCTCTTAGTTCTACCATGGCTTGGATTTTGCAGAAGCTAAAATTCACATGGCAAAACATGATGATTACAGAGCAAAATGAATTACTCTTGTTGCTGTGTTTTGTGCTGCATTTCAAACAATTATAAAGCTCTGTAAACTTAGACAACTTGCAAGGTAAGCCTAGAACTACTGAAAGTATCCACTTCAAACTGTAAATTGCAAATTACACTGTACATGACATTTGATTTTACAGTTGAAATTATCAAGACTACAAATTAGTCATGGTACATGTGCATGTATGCTGCATCAAGGTCGCAAGCTAGAATTTGCACATTTTTTTTTTCATTTGATAAAAAAATATTGACCAGAGTATTACAAATGGGCTAGAAATAAGAGTGTCAGTATACTGTATCTGTATGTGTAGACATCATGAGGACAGTGTTAATGCATGACAGAATCCAAACTAAGACATTTAATTGTAAATTGGTAATTACTTTTATTTGCCTTGTTTTAGCTTTTGTTAGGTACCTGAAGCTGGAAAGTACCCACTTAGAAGTCTGTTTCATTTGTTACATGTTGTAGTATGATTTGTGGAACTGAATATGACACTATGGGGAAATTTAAAGTCATTTCCATGAATACACTTGTGCACTAAAGACAAATGTCCCATACGTAAGTTGCGCCATGTCCCATACGTAAGGTGTACTTTCGTTAATTAAACCAACTTCATGAAAATATGCTTTATTCTTTTACAGTGAAACTTTACTGAAAGATACTTCAGTAGTATACCTTTCTTCACTTCTAAACAGAACTTGATCAGTAAGGTACTTTCAGAGAATTTTCAATTCAAACTTTATTTTAAAAAATCCAATTTTTCTCTGGTCCCATACGTAAGTTGGCATATTTTTCTTAATAAAATAATCAACCCAAGGTCAAATGACATCAAACTTAAACACAATATTCTTCTCAGGGCTACCAGTCCTCCTGATGATAAACAGTAAAATCCAAGTGCTCCTTCATTACTTTTCAGAGGTTTGAAATCTCTGAATGTCCCATACGTAAGGTGCGCGATATCTTGGACTTGCCCTATAATAATTTGGGTATGAAATGTCAAAAGGACAAATTCACTTTCGTAGACATGTGGATTGAGTGAATGCTGCAATATTAGTAGAACACAGCAGTGAGAGTTTGGCGAAAATCGGACTATCCGTTGAAAAGTTATGAATTTTTGAAGTTTCTGCTCAGTCACTGCTGGATATCAGAGAAGACTACTACAGCTGATGATGTCACATGAGTACAACGATATAAAGAAAATATAAAGAAAATTCAACATATTTTCACTTTTCTCCCACAATAAGAGAATGCTTGACTTCCCTCTTACAGAAGGCAGGGGGAATAATATTACCCTTAACATACGTCAGTGACAAGTCAAGAAAATGTGCCCTTTTTTTAAAAAGTAACATTTTGTGAAATTCTCTTTGTATTTTCCTTATACTGTTGAACGCATGTGACATCATCAGCTGTAGTAGTCTCCTCGTCCAGCAGTGACTGTGCAGACACTTCAAAAATTCTTAACTTTTCAACGGATTGTCCGATTTTCCTCAAACTCTCACTGATGTGTTCTACTAATATTGCTGCATTCATTGATTCCACATGTCTATGAAGGTGAACTTGTCCTTTAATGTGCCCCACTGACCTGTTTTCCCCATTTCCTTGTATTGTAAAATAGTGACGACCGCGGCATACTGGACTGTGACCCGGCCTGTACTCATGCTAGTATGTGCATGCGCTGATGAGGCGAATGTGAAGACCTTAATGACAGTGATGGATAACCTTAAGGAATGTTACCCTGAAATCATAAGAGATATTCAGTTTCAGCGTCTGCCGTACAACATTGATTCATTCAAGTTTCCACCCGGATCTCCGTTTGATGTCTTGCTGCTCTGTCATTCGAGACATGACCGCCAGTTGGACATTTATGACAAATTTCTGCAATACTGTCGTGGTATATATAGTGAGTAAACTTTGTGTTCGCCCTTAAATTTGGTGTATTGTATATTGTGCTCAAGTAATACGACTATGATATGTTAGGTCTTAATAATGTTTACATGCCATGAAATTCCGCCTGTACCGTTGGAGTTTTAGGTGGCTTATGAATTGGACTAGAACTACTTTTTATAGTTGTTCAGTTGTTTGAAATATCACTCTAAAGAGTAAACCACAACTACAAGTATAAACCCACACCGGAAACCCACTATTAGGGATGTGGTATTTCGCGTGATTAATCAAAACCGTCAAAAATATTTTGAAAAATCATCTGTTCCAGGAAAGCTATCCATAGCCCTGTTTGTTCTAACACATTTCTTTGGGATTCCAGATACCTTTAATTAGTTTGATTTAATTTATCATCCCCTTTTTATGTATCATCATTGAATTGTAAGATTTTGAGTTGGGAATATACAGGCAAGGTGACATCAATCATATATTATGATCAACTTTGACCCCTCTTGTTTCTTATTGCAGGAAAGAAACAACTGGCTTTAATCATCTATGACGTCGACTTTAAAGACGTCACCGAACTCGATGTCAAATTCAATTCATTTCGAGCGGCCCATCCACTCACCTTCGAGCTCGTTTCTGAGGTGTTAATTTGTGGACAACTAGACGAAGGATTTGTTATGAAGGCAGAAGACACGGAGAGACTGATGACTGTTCTCGAGAAGGCGCGAAAAGGACAGCCTGTGATGACCGGAGAGCCTGGTATTCATAGTGAAGGTACATCCTTAAAGTTATGACTTGTATCTAGTCATTGAGAGACCGGGGCCCTCTTTCATAAAGCTGTTGGTAAAGTTACGCATGACATTACGAACGACTTAAATATGGTGAGCCAAGTGGGTTTCCTAATCATATTAGCTAAAGTGGAAATGTGCAGATGGTAGTAAGTGTTCTTACATGACATTGTTAACACATGTTTTTAGTTGAGAGTGTATTTTGCTTCAGTGTAGAAGAAATATTGACATACAGTCGTACTTTGTTAACACCTAAGGGAGGGAGAAATGGACACATATATTGGCACTTCATATTCCAGTCGTTCGTAAAGTCGTGCGTAACTTTATGAACAGCTTTATCAAACAGAGCCCTGTCTCATCAAAATTTAGCGATCGAGGATTTATCAATTTGACATGCAGTTATTATTTTGTTTTATATAAAAACTGATAATCACATCACTTCTCCTTTCATCCTTTCTATGCCGGTGTCTGTAGGCGGGATGTACTACATAAATTTACGATGACGTTTTCTGCACCAGTCGGTACTCAAAGTATGCAAATAGGGTTATTACGAAATGGCATGTATTTGAATGAGATTGAGTAAACTTTGTTTTGGTGCAATTTGAAACAACGTTTTATTACATCAAATAGCTTAATTAAGCTGGACTGACTCATTTTATTTTGAAGGTACACGAAGATAGGCTTAATTATGTTGGTGTTTTCTGGCAGTTCTTTGTGTATAGCATGGACAGGGCGTTTTTTTTCTTCTTCTTCTGATTTAACTGTGTATCGATTCATCCACTCTTACATTGTCTTATGATTCGAAAATGCTGAATGAATTGTATAATTTGGAAAAAGAAAAGAAAACTACTGATATAATAGTGATGATGTTAATGATTATAATGACAATAATCAAGAAGAAGAAGATTATTACTGTGATGAAGTTATACTGATAATGGTAATAATTGTAATGGTAATAATAATAATGATAATAGTAATAATAGATGACACAACGTCCAGCTATAGTAGCATTAATGTACACAAGTCTGAGATTCTTGCCAATACTCTTATCTCAGAATTGCTATTTACTATCTTAAGGAGAGCTCGTAAGGAAAAATGCAGCTGCCCCTTTCCTGCAAAACGAGGTTATAATGTATGGAATTAAAAATGTTAATTGCATTGCGATCTCATATTACTCATTGTGTACCAGATGCATTGCCTGCATATTTCATTCCGAAGCCATGGTAAAGATGCATCATAGGAAATTATGTGAATTCTTGTAATACTGCCTTGAATTATATCCTGTGCATGAATTGTTTTATATAATGTACATGTAGTTGCATTTACAGCTGCTATGGGGACGTCATGACTTGAAGATGAATCTGGGCAAACTCAGAATTTCTTTCCTATGTGTTATTGTCTTGGTTCTGTTTGTTTGTTTGTTTGTTTGTTTGTTTGTTTGTTTGTTTGTTTTTTGTGTTTTTTTTCTATATAGCTCCCAAGTCGATGGGGAAAGGAGTGCCAGGGTCAAAGGTTGTAACGTCGCAGCCACTGGACAATGTGCCTGAACCGCCTAAGCCGGCAAGTGCATCTCCATCCACTCTTAGTGGCTCTGGTACAACAGGCCACTCTGCAGCCGTCCGGTATGCACCTCACCCAAGCCAGACTATGCCGGAATATTCAACAGACAACAAGCAACCTGTGATACTTCCCATGGCCGCATCCCGGAATTCACCACAATATGCCGGGCCCCCTTGCCAGTCAACTTTTCCCCCAAATCGCCGGGTTTCAGTATCTCTTTGCACCTCAGCACCAAATACAGTAACGGCTTTGGAGTCGGCGTTGGAGAACATGAGACGCAAATCCCCCGAGCTCATCAGCGATGTCCGCGTGCGACGTCTCCCATACAACGACCTCGATACATTCCGCTTCTCCGCCAGCGATCCTGTGGATGTCATGGTGCTATGCCACTCGACCAATAACCGTGGTTCCGCCATTACAAATGTGACGAACGCATTGTATGAAAAATACCTGACTTACTGCAACAAGATCATCGGTGAGAAACTTTGTGGATCAGTAAGCAGCAGTAACGGGAAAAACAAGCAAAATAACAATTAAAAAAAATAATTCACCAGGAACTCGAGCAAGGCTTACACAACCCCCTGAAATTCATGTACCTTCCAGGCGTATCCAGAACCGCACTTCTGGTCTGGACGTTGCCCCTTGATGACAATCTGGCCTCTGGATCTCATTCACCCACAACCCCCACCCCAATGTTGAGATATAAATGTATCGCTCCCTCTCAACATATTACATAAAACGAACATGAATATTTTGTTCAACAGAGGCCTAAGAAACTACATGGAAGACCAATAACAACAAAATTAACCCGTCATGATAGTAGCACTTGCTCATACTACTACACGGTACTAATAAATTCCATGATGACACTAACATTGACCTATATACTTGATAATGATAGTAGATGAATATTCCATTGCAATAATAACATTGATGATATAAGGTATATCAGCGTGGTGAGAATGTGGGTAGGACCCACAGTGATAATTTATAAAATTTGTAATATCATTTGTTTTAATATCAATTCTTTGAAACTGAACAAAGAGCTGCACAACATTTCATTCAGTGTTGAATATTGCAATAACATCACAAACGGGCAAATGTATTGATTAGCTATAATCACAACCGCAAACCACTGTTTACGTTCTGTTTATTTGTTTATGTACGTCACAACATGACTGCACATAAATTGCAGTAAATGATACGGCTCTCCCCTGGTGGCTGGACCATGCTGATTATACTGTCAATGTACAATTCTCACTCACTCCTGCATTCTTCTCTAATGTAGATATGAATTTTCCTAGTTTTTATTGATGAGATAAAAAACACTAATATGCTAGACCTTGGCTGCGCTAACATGCTTTTACTTTTCTCTTTTCTTTTCTTTTTTATGTGCTTGAATACTTTGGAAAATATTCACGCCATGTATCTAACTTACTTGCTCAACAACCTATGTCTCTTGCTATCACTTTCGCTGTCTTCTTTTTGTTGCTTTAGTTTGTATTTTGCTCACAATAGTACTGATTGTTAGTTTGCCATCATTTATTCAAAAATGGATGATAAAATCTTGAATAAACGCCCTGTGTGGATGGCGTAATGATAATCATAATTAGAAAGCTACCACTTATCAATCACACCTGCTGGTCAGAAATCAATCCCGTTCTTCATATTTCGACTGGTATTTTGCAGGTCGAGACAAGTTGGCGGTTATTGTCCATGACTGCAACCTTTCGTCAGAGTCACGTACCTCGCGAATGGAGGCCTTCAAAAAGCGTCAACCCCTGACCTTTCACCTCGTGGATACGGTCATCATAACCGGCTCGTTAGATCGGGTGGAGTCAATGGAGAAGGAAGACTTGGAGACCCTCATGAAATTCTTGAGGAAAGCGAGTTCACATCAGCGACAAAACCATCCGGAAGGTCGCTTTGACAGTATGAAAAGTTGGTATCAGCGACAGAAAATATCCTTCTTTTGAATCGGGATACCATCCCAATGTGTACAGTTTCTAGAAAGTACTGTACTCAGACATGGGCCTTTTCGCTTTTAATATTCTTTCAAAACTTCAAAGTGATTATTCTGCTTTTTCCCTCACGTAAGCACTATGTATACATTACACTCATGCGAATACTGTATTTCCGATTCTCCCATGTTTGTGTAAGTGATTTGAAAACCGTTTAAAGGGCAATTGAGACCGGTAAAATAAATCAACTCCATCAGTAGTTTTTACGTGTAGCTCAATATTGACTGACACATTTGTGTAGATTTTCTATTATCCACGTCATCTTTATGTTTGAGATGTGTTATAGAGTTATGTCAGGATTGAGACTATTTCACGAAAAGTGAATCTTAAGCTATGAAAGTGATAACTGCAGTGATGATGCTGAGTCATGATGCACATCATGTATAGACTCACATGATTGAAAGCAAACTCATCGATTCTGATAAAAAAGATAGTCTTTTCCACCTCTTGCATGTACTCACACGGACTACTCTCACGCATCACATCTTGCAGTAGATTGCAAAGTTGATGCATAATTATGTACTCGTATGAACTGCTCTCATCATGAAGTGCAGGTAATGTTACAATCTTGAATAGTACCGTCAATAGGCTATAGATCATCTCAGTTACACTCAAGAGTTCATAAAACGAACTTACAAAGCTCTCTCATCTTGCCGAAATGTTAATCTTTTTTCATCATATTCATAATGTATTCAGCGAGTGCAGATTGATGCTAATTGCTGCATGTAATCCAGTTCACATTGCGTATGAATAAAAAAAAAAAACTGAAAAGAAACGTCGTTTGTATAATCAGGCTTATTGATTATTCATGTAATGTATCCTTATAAATGGTACTTGCTAGCACATCCATCTGTCAGCTAGCCTGTGGTATTTGGTGATTTAATAATTGAAGTAGGTATGAATGCATTCAATTCAAAACGATGAAGTGGATACATGCCGAAATGTCAATTGACCATGTTAGCAGATCATTCTTGTCAGTTTCATAAAAGTCTTATGGGCTACTTTTCACTCTTAAGACGCACTTAAATTTGAGAGACATCATAATTGAATTTGAAAGTATCATATACATGTAGTTACTAGTGACTTTGGCCATTGTGAGATTTATGCAAAGACTTTTATGTTCAAATTCATGAAATTCTTCCGTCGACTGATAATATATTCACTGCTTATTTACGTCAATGTAGGGCAATATTATTTTGTCAATCAGTTGCACACTTTTATGTGATTTCTTCATGAAACGGTTCACCGGTCTGTGCGCAAGTTCATTCTTTGTGTGAACATGATTTTTTTCTCTCTCTCTCTTTTTACCTTGTCTCGTTACCCACACATGTCTTTGAGTCCAATGACTCGTCTCAATGAAATTTCAGTTTGTCCGTGCAGTGACACGAATTTTTCTTTTACAGAGTTCACACATGTATCAAAGTCAGTGACTCATTTCTGTGAATCTTACATTTGTCCGTGGATATAAGCTAGTAGATACAACTGTATTGTAGTATTGGCTAACTGAGACCTCTCATCTCATGGTCTTGTCTTTATGAATAGTACTCGTTTTTCACCCGATTGTAGTCATGTCTACTACCCACTCACTCTGTGCAGATTAATGATTGAAACTTGTAATCAAGACGGGCCTTAGTCAAATTGAAATTTTCCCATAGACCAGATTCAAAAGATAGTCATCTTTACTTATCATGACTCCCATGCAGTGGAGTAAAAACCAACGGCTTCATCTGCCAATGCGTTATATAAACCAGAGACGAGTGATGAACACTTGTTTCTTGACATCAATGCCTCACAACTCTGGTGGTCAATAATTAGTACCAATCATATTTTCTATTCATAGAAATCTATTTGCTGCTGGCCTCACTGAATAATGACTCTCTCATAATGACTTGCAGACATAGAATTCTATTCCGGTATGCATCACCCGACGCCATCTGACGCTATTTTCTGTAGCAAATCGAGTCAGTGTTGGCTAAGTGTCGAGACAGCCCGATCAGTGTCGAGTCAATCTGATGTGTGTCAGATGAAAATTGTGGTGCGCAACTATCGAATATTAACTCGAGTCCAGGGGGTGGTATTCTGAGACCGTTTTATCTCTGTTGTAAATCTGTTGTAGCAAATAGGTATTCTGAACACTGTGCAGATATGCAGGGCATGCTTTTTGTGTTTGTCGGAGAAAGCTTTGCCATGGTAACCGTAATTTCCCTAAAACCTTGTGCAGTGAACTTCTTCCACAGTATTTAAGCAATTTATTTCAAATTTGGTACGTATGATTTTATAGGAGTAGTTATGCAAGACACACTTGTGTTTGTACCTGACAAGGCATTGCCATGGTAACGGTATATTTTCTTGTAAATCTTGTGGCGTTAACTACTTTCACAATTTTGAAGCAATTGAACTAAAACTTGGTGTACATAATGGCATTGAAGTGTAGATGTGCAAGACATTTGTATGTGTGTGTGTGTGTGTGTGTGTTTGTGGGAGAAAGCGTTGCTACGGTAATCACAATTTCCCCTAAACCCTTGTGGAGCGAACTACTTCCACAGTGTCTAAGAAATTTATTTCAGATATCGTATGTAGGGCCTATAATGATCTTTAGGAGTAGATATGCAAGACACTTTTGGGGATTTGTTCTTGACAAGGTGTTGCCATGGTAACGACACATTTTCTTGAAAATCTTTTGAAGTGAACTATATATGTATTTCCTCAGTTGTGAAGCAGTCAAACTCACAAGGTACTCACAAGATACTATTATACACACGCACACACGCACACACATACACAGACACATAGCCTTTTATGAAACCCTGGTTCAATTTTTTTTTCATAGGAATCTGGGCTGCGGAGCGGGATATATTAATCACCTTTAATGATACTTCTAGTTCTATGTATGTCTACTCTATCGTTTACATGTATGGCTACAAATCAAATTTTAGGGCGGTGAGTTGGCTCAGTCGGTAGCGCGTCTGCCTCACGATCACGCGGCCCGGGTTCGAACCCGAGTCTGGACTGAGCAATGTTGTGTGTAAACATACCGTCCCCTCTAGCAAGAGGCAAAACACTCTGTCCCTCGGATAGGACATAAAATGGAGGTCCCGTGTATGAGAGAGTCACAGCTCATGCACGTAAAAGATCCCGCTTCATTCATTCATCGCAAAGAGCAGGGTGTCTAACCCGGTGAAGTGGTCCCACCCCACATCCAACTGGACCCCATGGAAGACCAGATTAGTGTAGCTGAATATGGGCTATCCAGCCATCTTCACAGATGGAAAATGAACAACAACAACAATTTAGACAATTTTATGCTCGGTATGGATAAAAGTTGCCTCTTCGAGGAAGGGGGTAAAAAAATATATGAGTGATTTACCTTTTGTGAAACCTCTAATTTTACTTCACGTGTATACGTAACTACAGAGTTTATGTAATCACCAAAACGGGAAAGTTATTTTCTGTCGGGATAAATTGTGATTATGACGTCACGCACATCTGCAGTACTTATTTCGTTTGTATAGTACATGCAGCGCAGAGTACATGGTAATTCCTTGCTCGAGACTCTGGAAGAAACAGAGTCGATACATAAACACTTCTTTACAAGGTGTTCCTCGCCCGGCCGTTCCAATAATTTCACCGCTCTAACTGTTCAATGCTTTATATTCTTTAGTTGTACAGTATGTCAAATAAAAAAAAAATACAATCAGATTTTCGCATTGATAACACCTAATATGATTAAATTGTCTGAATGCTACTTCGGGGTCTTAAAATATAACATTTTAGCTCTATTTTTAAGAAAACCCTATTCGAATGTGGATTGTTGTAAAGCATATCACGAGTCTGATTCTTCCAAGTTTAGTACTTCGATGATCTTGTGTGTGAATACAATACTAGTAGACAGAACTTGGAGGGAATAGATTATCGACATCCTCTATAAAATTCCCTATTTTCTCTTTGGCCCAAACGGGGTTTTCTGTATGATGTGAGCAATGAGTTATACAATTTTGTAGTTTCATACCCTGAATTTGTATTTAGATTGATTCAATATCTTTAAAGATATTGCGGAGGGTCCCGTTGTATTTTTTTTTTTTGGGGGGGGGACATACGGTACATTGCCCTCTTTACTTAACTTGTATTGCACTGTGTTCTCCTGTTTCTACCGGATACAGCCTTAAAATGCAGAACTTGGTATGTCTTAGCACCCCGACATATTTTCTGTGCAATAAAATTAATGAAATTTACTCCTTTGTTGAAGTATTTTGACCATCCTTGCATTAGTATGCCAATATCCTTTCACTTTTATTGGTGATAGTAATAAAAGTTGGCTCTGATGCATTATTCTAAAAGTATTTCTTTGATTGCGATTTCATACATGATGTATTTCTTCGTGTTATCAAGGAGTTACGTGAAGTATTAATAGGTGAAGAGAGTGATAATAACTATGATTACATTCATTGTAACAACATAATGAGGTATATCGGCATGATGAATTATATATGACGTTCAGGGGTTTGTAGAAGTGGAATGTGTTGTAATGTCACCATAATTTAAGGATTTGATATTTTAATGATGTTATATTTTCTGATGCAGAATACATTGGATGAAGCTGATTAATTTTGTACGTGAAAACCTGTGTCATGACTTTGTGTATGTATGTGTGTGTTCGGTTTTTGATGATATATAATTTATATATATATATATATGTATATATATATATATATATATATATATATATATACATATATATATATATATATATGTATATATATATATATATGTATATATACATATATATATATATATAAATATATTATCATACATACACATACATATACATACATATACATATACATATACATATACATGTGCATATTATATATACATGTACATATCCTATTTCATATGATGCAGTCAAACCTGCCGAATCCGGACATCTGTGATTTACATGCACTGTAATCCCCCCCCCCCCCCCCCGAGAAAAGCAAGAAGATCCTCTCTTTATATAGCGGTTTCCTGTCCATCGGCCACAGCCCTATGCGTAATCCAATGAATGAGGTACCCAACTTGTGACATTCTTATATTGACTATAAACTTAGGAAATCAGCTTTCTCTTGAACATGAGGTTAAAAAAAGTCATACTTAGTAGTCTAGTCCATTCAAAAGTTTGTGTAAACGAACATTCTAAACTAAATATTATTTTCTGTTCCTCGTTAAGTGTTCCGCTATCTCTCTTTCATGTCGTGTTCACCTGCCCAGCTGCATTTCCATGTCTAACGTCCCGTTCTTACGATTGCAGGGGTCTACAAGGAAGGCAAACTTTTCAGTTGCTTTGTGCTGATCTGAATCAGCTGACATCTACAATCAACCATGTACACAGAGACATGACTCTGAGGTTCATGTATGCCTCGTACAATGCAAATTATTAAGCTGTAAAATGTACAAAGAAACCTTTGGACTTTATACATAAAGACTGATGCCTTTATGGAGCAAACGCGCGGTCACACAGTGTGGTTTATAAGAAAATGCTGCAACTTCACATGCATGTAGTTAGTGTGTGATATTGGGACATGTAACAGAATAACCACAGCGTGACACACAGTGTGACTGTGTGTTTCACTTAGGCTCATGATAAGCTATGTTTCGTCAAGCATTCACATGCATATTTCACGTCTTATAATACTCGCCTATGGGCTCATTGCGCGATGAACGTATACCCAATCAATAATCTAAAAGGCTTCTCGTACGTACCCAAGACTGCATGATCCAGCCAATATTTGCCCACTTTATGTCTTATCTCGAGATATCATCATGTCGGAGGCAGTCGAGGCAACAATCACGCTACAAAATTTTGCGATGTCAGTTTTTACACTTTAACCACTCTTGTGTCTTTTTCCCCCCAAAGTTTGTATAGGCCTGTTCTGTCAAAGTGGATATTTTCACACGAGTATTTTTTTCGCGCTCGGCCACGGAAGATGAATTTCGTGTGTTTTCAAAGAAAACCCGAACTAAAAGACAAATGTGGATTGAGTGAACAACCTTAGTAGAACACATCAAAAGTTTGAGGAAAATCGGATCACAATCGATGCAAAAGTTATGAATTTTTTGAGTTTTGGTGTGGGAAACGCTGGATGAGGAGACTACTGGAGGTTGTGCCATAGCTGCGGACAACAATATATGAAAGAAAATATAAGGAAGATTCAAAAAAAAAAAAAAAATCACTTTTCTAGCATAATGAAAGAGCACTTGACTAACCACTTTCAGAAAGCAGGGGGAATGATTGCTACCATTATACAGTATCAAGTTGATGGCATGTGTAATTTTCATGAAAAATGAATTTTTGTGTAATTCCCTTAAATAAATTTCTCTATATTGTTGTCCACACATGACGCCATATAACCTTTAGTCTAGTCTCCTCATGCAGCGGTTCCAAGACCAAAACTGTAAAGATTCTTAAGTTCTGCATCGATTGTCCGATTTTCCTCAAACTTTCACTGATGTGTTCTACTAATGTTGCTGCTTTCACTCAATCAACATTTCTCATTGGGTTTTGGTTTCCTTTGATTCTGCGGAATCAGGGCATTAACTACAGGACCATATGGCATTCAAAAATATTCGCTTGCTTTTCGCGCTATAGCTTCTGGTTGTGCAAAAAGCGTGAAAATTTCCACACCGCGAAAATTTCCACTTTCACACACCGTGGTACAGTACGCGTTGTGTGAGTTGGGGAATCCCCGCTCTACACCGCTTGACCTTAACGGTAGCGACCTTGCACCACAGTCAACATTACGACTGAGCATTGCCAGTGCACATCGTCTTTGGAAGTGTCAGTATAGTAACACGAACGTATTGGCGTATGCTGTGGTGATATTTCCTGATCGTGATTCCTGATCGCTGCTCTAAAGTTAGGACTTCAATGCGTGATATTCGGATGCTTGATTTTTGTGTGTGCTAGGGTGGAATAGTATACTAGTACAGCGCATACCGTGCGCGCAGCTCAGGAGACACGGTGGGTTGGTGAGTACAGTATTTTATGTATACTTATTAAGTGACATATATGTACACTCTATACGAAGGTGCGGACTCTGTATCATGATTGTGACTGCATGTCTTATCATCGTACCTCAAGACTCTCTTTTGTGAGCTCCACTCCCTTTCCGAGATTTTCATATTTTTACCGCAAATTCTTTGTCATAACCCACTGCTAAAAGCAGGTACCATAGACTACAACATGTACTTGTCATGTCAGGGTTGTTAGTGACGTGGCTCCGCACAAGAAAAACAAAAGGGAAAGAAATATAATGTCAGTATAAAAAGTAAAAGTAAACATGCATGGGCACGTAAAGCTGAAGGAAGGCTGCACTTGTGTTGTTATCACGTGATGAGTTGTGATGATAAAATTACCCATGCAGGTCTGGACGTTAAATGAAGATTGTGAGATCACTCGATCACCCCCCCCCCCCCCCCCCCTGGCCCCACCCCTCAGGAGGTCAATCATACACATCACATGCTCAGTAGCTGTTCCAGATTCTTAGAAAGACGGAATTTATGGAATCGGATGTCGTTCACGGGCTTTGGTAGCATATATTCAGTATGAAGCTACTACCAATTAGGCCTACTCAAAGAGGTTCATGATAGAACCTCTTTTGGCCTACCACAGACAGCGTAGCGTGTGACCGACCAGGGAGGTGACCGCTCACACCTCCCTGGTATGACGAATATGGCAAGCCGTTTGTGTAAAAAGTCGACAAACTCTGTTTTTCACTGATAAACTCGGTTTATCACTTGATAAACTGAGTTTATCAAATGATAAACATTGTTTTTCAAGAAAAACTGAGTTTATCAAGTGATAAACAGAATTTATCAGAAAAATTGTGTTTATTAGTTGATAAACTCAGTTTATCAAGTGATAAAGAGTTTATCAGAAAAACTGTGTTTATCAGTTGATAAACACCGTTTATCAAGTGATAAACACAGTTTATCAGAAAAACTGTGTTTATCAACTGATTAACATTGTTTTTCAAGAAAAACTGAGTTTATCAAGTGATAAACAGAGTTTATCAGAAAAACTGTGTTTATCAGTTGATAAACTCAGTTTATCAAGTGATAAACACAGTTTATCAGAAAAACTGTGTTTATCAGTTGATAAACACTGTTTATCAAGTGATAAATACAGTTTATCAGAAAAACTGTGTTTATCAACTGATAAACATTGTTTTTCAAGAAAAACTCTGTTTATCAGAGAAAAACAGAGTTTATCAATGATAAACTGAGTTTATCAACTGATAAACACAGTTTTTCTGATAAACTCTGTTTATCACTAATGATAAACTCAGTTTATCAGAGAAAAGCAGAGTTATTCAAACCTTCTCGGTAGTGGGCGCTAGCAGCATTTAATACGTCTGCTCTGTTAAGACGTACATGTACATGTACATGTACATGTGCAAGTGTGCATTCTCGCGCACTCCTAGCCTGACCAGACATATACCAGATACCGATTACCGAAAACGTTGCCAGAATTACAGACACAACCAAAGACGCTTAAAACACACCGCGCGCGCCCGGCCCGGTTGCTAACTAGCGCAGCGATACGTACATTGCAGGCGCTAGCGCCATAGCGCTGCGATTATTACAACAACGAGCAGAACATATCAAACAGTGAAAACGCCCTCTCTTGTGGAGAAATAAATAACTCTGCTTATCAAAAGTGAAAAACTCTGTTTATCAACTGATAAACTCTGTTTTTCACTGATAAACTCTGTTTATCAATGAAAAACAGTGTTTATCAACTGATAAACAGAGTTTTTCTTTGATAAACTGTGTTTATCATCTGATAAACACTGTTTTTCCGATAAACTCAGTTTATCAAGTGATAAACTCAGTTTATCAGATTGATAAACTCAGTTTATCAATTGATAAACACTGTTTTTCACTGATAAACAGTGTTTATGAACTGATAAACACAGTTTTTCTTTGATAAACTGTGTTTATCAACTGATAAACACTGTTTTTCTGATAAACTCAGTTTATCAGATTGATAAACTCTGTTTATCAATTGATAAACACAGTTTATCAGAAAAACTGTTTATCAGTTGATAAACTCAGTTTATCACAGAAAAACTGTGTTTATCAGTTGATAAACACTGTTTTTCACTGATAAACAGAGTTTATCAGTGAAAAACAGTGTTTATCGACTTATTACACAAACGGCTTGCCATAGACGGAGGTCCTACTATACGGCCTACGTACAGTGGTATATTACACGTGGCGAAATGTCCTGCGAACACAGAAAAGGCCAGCTTGGCATCCGCATGCTTTTTGCAACAAAGCATATGCACCGTATAAGCGGGCTTACATTCGCGAGAATCATAGTCTGGGTACCAAAGCCACTTTTTAGGCCTAACCTTGTTTTACCGTCCACCCAATACGATTTTTTGATGGTTTTACCCTAATTCGAGGGTGCTGAATCCGAATCTGGATGATGCACCTCGAGATATTCAAGATGGCTGCCAAAATGGCCGCCAAAACGGAAATTCTTATATATTTCCTTCTTATAAAAGGTGAGAAATTGATAACAATTGATGGTTTTACCCTTCTTCTTTCTTTCTTTTTTTTTTTGACTGAAAGATTTCAGGGTTTCGTCAATGGCACAGTTTGAACTTGCTGTATATACAGTGAAACCAGCTCTACCGGATATCTTTGAGTTGGTACGATCGATACTGTGCCAGCAATGGGTTACGCCATTTCCTGACCCACTTCATCTGACACACTCTTTGTGACACACTTTTTTCTAGCCATTCATTTTGTACACGGGGCAGTTTTCATGAGACGGTCTCTGTTATTGGCTACTGTGCTAATGAATATTCAACAGCCTCACGATTTTTTTTTTTCATAATGAGTCACCTGGTCTGATTCTGTGTCTGTAATTGGATTTTAGCTATTGAATATCTAATAGTTATCGGCCAGCTACCCAGGCGCGGTGGAGCACCCCAATTATCTCGCAGAAATCCATCGGCAGCCGAGCCTCATTTGCATAAAGTAAACAACATGTACTCGCGTAATTGAGAAAAAGTAAACAACTTCTCAAGCTAATAACAATTTAAGGAAACCTATTTTCGGATTAAAATTGAGTTAGTTTGAATTTGAAAACATGTCCGAATATGCACATATAACATATTAAAGGATTTGACAATGATAAAATGTGAAATTTTAGCGAAAACCTGGCGAGCAAAATTACCAAAAATATGCCTCGAAAATCATCCTAAAATTCACGAAGTGTGATTGTGGAACCAAAGCGCCATTCAAACAAAGTACACCGAAATTTATTTATCTGCTTGCATTTTAAATGTCATACCGTAATATTCCCGGCCATGGTTGTGTCGGAAAAAAAAACAGAAGGTGATGTCAAAAAGGACACGAACGCAAAGCGTACAGGTCGGTCCCATGTATATATAATCGCGTGACTGTAGCGTTGCATGTCACAGCACACAACGCCTTGCTGCATGCAGCGTGCGCGGCAGCAGCTCAGCAGTCACCGCCGTGCGACACTCGGCAAAATTGACTGCGTCGCATGCAAACCAACAATGAGCACGAAATCCTGAATCTCACGTACCACGCATGCCCAATATTACGGGAAAAGAAATGACGTCATTTTCAATTGTTTCGCTTACTACAATTTTCTATTCCAAACCCTGTAGAAACATGTTGATTTCTCAAAAAGTACAGGTGGAACCAAGCGAAAACTTTCACCATATATGGATTGAGGCCTGATAAACTTATGTTGTCAATTTCGGACACATTGGAGCCCGGCCATAGTCCAGTCGGAAAAAAACAGAGAGCATGTTTTGCGAGAGGTGATTTTTCAAAACGCTTTAATTTCTCAAGTTTTAGTGCAGCAAATTTCATAATTTTTTCATCAAAAGGAAGGTTTTTAAAAACTTAGATAGTGTGGGAAGTTTGAGTTTACTAGCGGCACGCATAGCGGCACAAGGAGAAGGTAAAGATTTGACTTTTTCATGCACACAGTTTCGGGCAGCCGTGGATGCCCGTTGGAAATTCAAATAGAACGGGGCGATAATGAGATGCAAATTGGGGTGCTCCACCGCGCCTGTACCTAGAGTGATGAACACGTTGCTGTTCAGTAAATCACGTACGACTAGTTATGTTAGCGAGAGTGTCGAGCAACGCACGGCCAACCGGCCGACGCCCGTGGGCCAGCTCCGAGGGATCAATGATAGAAAGTGTGCACGTTCCCAGTCGATTGAGTATTTATATCACGCACATACATTTGAACAACTGACGTTGGTCAAAGCTTTAGGTCGCAAGTTTCAAGGTCCCTATCTATTGTTAGATTGAAGGAAACATTGATAAATTGATGATATTTATTTGATATATCAGACCCATCCGGACTAAAAACTTGCAAAATTTTACTACATACCTTCTCGTGGAGTGCCTCACGTCATAATCGGTCTGTACGGGATCAAAAGTCCTGCAATCTGCACTTGCTGTGACGCGTTTTCCCCCGTGCTGGATGCAGCCGTCGAGTGTTCCCCCTCACTTCTTTACACTCGGATCGTTGTTTTTTCAGTGCTTTGTAACATTATGCTGATCTCTATGTGTAATGTACATGCCCTGTCGAGTACCGGTAGTCTATGGACGAGCGATTTGCAATTGCAGTTCATTATCTGTAAAAAGCTTCTACTTCCAAATAATAGATTTAATAGTTTACACGTTGATCGCTTTGTACTATATTTGACGATTCCTGCGGGTAAATGTGCGTATGTCGTCAATTTGTTTGCCATTTCACTCACCGACTGCCGTACTGCCATCATCCAGGGACGTCTTGCACTGCGTGCGTGCGCTTCTACTTTGGTCTCACTTAGGGGGTGTTGCAAGAAAGTTGCAATTAATTGCAAATCCCCCAAATCTATTGCAAATCCTGCAATTAATTGCAAATTTGCAATTAATTGCAAATTGCAATCAATTCTGTTGCAAGAAAGATGCAATTGATTGCAAATCAATTGCATCTCTGCAATCAATTGCTAATCAATTGCTAATCAATTGCAACTTTGCAATAGATTCAGGGGTAGTTGCAAATTTTGCAATCGATTTGCAATAGATTACAAATGTCATAATTGCGGCTGCTTATATAGATGCTGGGGGACAAATCTCCAAACTTGATCATTTCTTTTAAGAAAAAAGAAGAAAATATTCCGTATAAATGACATTTTTATGTAATGTATGATTGTGTAAGATACTTTTTTTTTAACATACACAAAGTGTATAAGGGGTTACTCAGTATACTAGTATATGAATCAGCATGTGGTCGGTCGGGCAGTCAGTTGCAAATCTTGCGTCACGAACTCCATCTACAGTTTTGAAGCAATTTTGATGAAACTTGGGTTACATGATGACATCGAGGTGAAAATGTGCAAGACGTTTTTTTTTGTCTTTATCGGAGAAAGCATTGCCATGGTAACTACAATTTCCCAAAAAACCTTGTGGAGTAAACTACTGCCACAGTATTTGAGTAATTCATTTCAAATTTTATGTGTATAATGATCTTTAGGTGTAGTTATGTAAGAAACACTTTGTGTTTGTACCCGACAAGGCGTTGCCATGGTAACGGCATATTTTCTTGAAAATCTTGTGGAGTGAACTCCTTCCACAATTTTGAGGCACTTGAACTCAAATTTGGTGTACATAATGACATTGAGGTGTAGATGTGCAAGACACGTTTTTTGTGTTTGTCGGAGAAAGCGTTGCCATGGTAACCACAAATTTCCCAAAACGTTGTGGAGTGAACTAATTTCACAGTATTTAAGCAATTCGTTTCAAATTTGGTATGTATAATGATCTATAAGTGTAGTTATGCAGGACACACATTGTGTTTGTACCTGACTGGGCGTTGCGTTGAGAAAGCGTTGCCATGGTAACCACAAATTTCCCAAAACGTTGTGAACTACTTTCACAGTATTTAAGCAATTTGTTTCAAATTTGGTATGCATAATGATCTATAAGTGTAGTTATGCAGGACACACTTTGTGTTTGTACCTGACTGGGCGTTGCCATGGTAACGGCAATTTTTTCTTTGATAATCATGTGGGGTGAAACTATTTCGAGTTTTAAGGCAATGGAACTCAAATTTGGTGTACATGATGTCATTGAGGTGTAGACGTGTAAGACATGTCTTTTGTGTTTGTCAGAGAAAGCGTTGCCATGGTAACTGCAATTTTCCAAAAACCTTGTGAACTACTTTCATAGTATTTAAGCAATTCGTTTCAAATTTGGTATGTATAATGATCTATAGGTGCAATTATGCAAGACACACTTAATTGTGTTTGTACCCGACAAGGCGTTGCCATGGTAACGGCATATTTTCTTGACAAGAGACCCGCGGGTCTAGCGCTCACCCGAGTATCGCAAGTTCACCTTTCACGCAGTCACTAATCTAAATTATTCACAGCTCTAATAAAATTTGACCAGGCATTCTCAAGTAGAAGATGAAAATGTACAATAAAAAAAAAGGGCCCAATTTTTTAAGATTCCTTAATTTGGGGGGATTGGGGCCCCCTGGGGCCCTCTGGGTGGGGCATGGTGCCCATTTTGATAAATTGAGATCCTGACCCCCTAGGGATGCTACCTGCCAAGTTTGACGAAAGTCCATCATGAGGTTTTCAGGAAGAAGATGAAAATGTACAATTCAGGCCCCCATTTGGACCTTCCCAACACCCCGCCCCCAAGAGGGGCACCCCTGGATCTGCTATGAACAAACTTGAAACTACAGTCATTAATGTAATGTACTCACTCATAGTATTATCTTAGCTCTATAACTTCTGATTCTAGAGAAGATTTTTAAAGATTTCTTCATTTCGGGGGGGGGGGGGGGGGGGTTGGGGGCCCCCTGGGGGCCCCCTGGGTGGGGCATGGTGCCCATTTTAACAAATTGAGATCCTAACCCCCTAGGGATGCTACCTGCCAAGTTTGGTGAAAATGGGTCGTGGGGTTCTCAAGAAGAAGATGAAAATGTACAATTTAGGCCCCATTAGGACCGCTCCCCACCCCCCTCCCCTGGGTCCCAAGGGGGGCACCCCTGATTCTGCCATGAACAAACTTGAAACTACAGTCATCAATGTACTAACTCATAGTATTAACTTAGCTCTATAACTTCTGGTTCTAGAGAAGAAGATTTTTACAGATTCCTTAATTTTGGGGGGTTTGGGCCCCCCTGGGGGCCCCCTGGGTGGGGCATGGTGCCCATTTTAACAAATTGAGTTCCTAACCCCCTAGGGATGCTACCTGCCAAATTTGACGGAAATCGGTCTTGGGGTTTTCAAGAAGAAGATGAAAATGTAAAAAGTTTACGCACGACGGACGACGAACGACGCACGACGGACGACGCACGACGGACGCCGGACGAAGGGCGATCGCAATAGCTCACTTGAGCCTTTGGCTCAGGTGAGCTAAAAATCTTAAGATTTGAACTTCTTTCACTATTTTGAAGCAACTGAACTCAAATTTGGTGTACATAATGACATTGAGGTGTAGATATGCAACACATGTTTTTGTGTCTGTCGGGGAAAGCGTTGCCATGGTAACTACCCAAAACATTGCTGAACGAACTATTAGTTTATTTATTTCAAATTCAGTATGTAGGGCGTGAAATGATCCAAAGGTGTAGTAATATGCAAGACACTCTTTGTGTTTGTATGTGACGTGTTGCCATGGTTACTGCATATTTTCTTCAAATCTTTTTCAGTGAACTACTTCCACAATTGTGAAGTACCTGTAGTCAAATTCACCAGGTACTCACGAGGTACTACACATATGTATACACACACACAGACAGACACACACACAAACACACATTGCAAGGTTAGTGCAAATTTGTGATGGACACATTTAACAAGAGTATAGTTGAAATTCTGTTGTCATGGAAACAGTGCATTTTGACCCTAAACTCAAGTTTAAAAATGCAGATTTAAATTCACCTGCAGTTTTCAGGAAATTCAGAAGAAATTTTGGCGCATGTCAGGATGGTACTTTAAAGGTGCACTTCAAGTATTTATCAAAGCAGCTGTAAGCACTAGAATGACTTTTTTTAATGACGTAAAGTATGAATATGATGCATTACATGATATACACCATACCACACTAAAATTAAACTACTGTATATGCTCAATATTCTGCAAGGTATATATCTTCATGAATTTCCCAAGACAGCTGCTACATGTATCCATGAATTTGAAGACACACAAAAATATCAACTCTGACACTGACATTAGGGTCCATCTGCAAACATATATTTGTACATTCAGTACTTTGTACCCCACAATCATGAATTGAACTACTTGCACAATTTGTCTCAGTCTTGATAAATACTTGTTAAATATATGGCGCGTACAGTATCGCAAATTAAGCTTGCTCCTCATCCACCCCCCAATTGCCCCATATCAGATGATGCTGGGCAATTGATGACAAGACATGATGGAGACAAAAGACACACTGTCTCTCTGAACAAGACAGCATGCACTTTCACAGATATGTAGGACCCCTACATTGTACCTCTTTTCTTGTTGCTCTCATATTGAAAGAAATGTTCATATAATGACTGATAGTACGGAGAAATGTGCAAAAGAAAAGCATACTACAAGTATGAAAAGGCCAAGTAGCTTTCATAAGTGTACCCCTTCAACCACTGGCACTTGTTTTCAACAAAAGCACTGACACATGTAAATATTTCTGCTTGGATATCCTACAGTCAGTTTGCTCATCTTATCCGTACGCTTCTTGTCTGAAATGTCAGCCTTGGTGACTATAGACCTATATTTACACACTGTATTACAAAACTTAAAAGTTTTACTGGCACTGTTTGATACACTACACTACAGTACTATCATTGCAACTCTGATTACTTGTAGGTACTTGCTATAGAAATGGTCAATTTCTCTCTCTCCCCCCCCCCCCCAAACAGTAGCCCAGCAGGGGTTGCACTTATCTTTTTTTAAACTAGCCAGGCGGACTACTTATAATCAATTTTGACACTGAAGCAATATTTTTGCTAGCCAGACGGACTAGTAACTTCAGAATTTTATGATTTTTAGCTAGTCCGACATGATTTTGGGTGGCCAATGGCCAGCGGACCATCGCCAATTTTGAACCCTGCCCAACCAGATGCAGTGCGAAGTACAGCGACTGGGACCCTGGGCTGTGTATAGTTACCCAAACAGATGCACTTGGCCCTTGTTTGTTTTAAATCTTTATATTTTTTTTTTAATCTTTTTATTGATCCAGCTAGTCAACACTAAATTGCAAGATTTCAATTGATCTGTCCAAATTCCAGAACAGAACAACCTAAAAAAGCAAGGTCTATTCCACCCAAAGAGGTTCTCCAACCTCTTTGATTCCACCTCCCTGCTCAAAGAAGGTTTTAGACTAACCCCGGGGCGCTGTAGGCTCACACCAATATCAATAACGACACGTCTGTGTAGGGGTCACTGAAACGGTTGATACGGTTGATTAGTTCTAACCGTTGGACTAAAATAGTGAAATCGTGGAGCACGTACCCTTGGGCCAACTCTTAACTTTCTTTAAGACCTGCAAAAGTAGAACTTCTACTAGGCCTAGAACCTCTAGGCCCTACCTAACTGTTAGATGTAAACCCCTAGCTAGGTCTAGAAACTAGCCCAAATTACAAATAGGAAAGGCCTACAGACTATTTTATATACTAATATAGGCCTAACACAGGCCTAGACCACAGAGTCTAATCGAGTGATTAGGCTTATCAAAAATAAATTTACACATCAATTAAAAAATTCAGCAAGCTTTCGCGTCACATGGACAGTATCACTGCAAAATAACTAGCCCACATGTACAGGAGGGGAATGAGGCCAAGGGGGTAGGCCTAGGGCTATGTAAAATCTAGATGGTTCTAGACTAGAGTATAGACTGTAGGCTACGTAGGGTGCCTACATTGTGTAAGGCGTAGCGTAGGCCTAGAACCTATTCATCGCCATAGCACTCACCAGCACTCTAGGTCTCTACCGATAGCTTCTTATCCTGCTTGAAAGTAGCGGATTTGGATAATGAATCGATAATGAATAGCGTCTAGAGTACTTTCATAAAGTCTAGTTGACATTTACTTTTTTTTTTAAAGCTAGCCTTTAGACATAAGAGCCCTGCCTCTGGCAGCAGAAAAAAAAAAGACAGAAAAGAAAAGGAGCTTGCCAATGCAAGAAAAAATGCTAACACAAAAAGCTATGTGTGGGACTATGATTGATGTACTGTGTGCCCAATGAGTGGTCGAGACGGCCACAACTCTGTCAGTTATAGGAAACACATTTTCCCGTTTTTCAAGAAAATTCTTGTAAGAAGTAAGTCTAAGGAACAAGCTCTTTTAAATACAAGACACAATGAGTAAATAATGGGATCAAAATCGACAATTTTTGTAACTTACTCTGTTTCGAATCCCCAACGATCGCACAGCAAACCTCCACCACAGGAGAGACACAACACATTGAGCTATATGGAGTATCTCTCATGCATGCAAAATGCATTGAAAAATGGGCAAATTGGCTAGGCTTGTCTTGCCAGTCGCTTTTATAAATACAAAATACAGCAAGGGAGCTTGCAATTAATTGCATCTTGCAATTAATTGCAAGCTCCTTTCTTGCAACAGCAACTTGCGATTGATTGCAAGTTGCAATAGATCTATCTATTGCAAAGTTGCAATAGATATTTGCAATTAATTGCAACTCGACTTTCTTGCAACACCCCCTTAGTCCTCCATGCACCCATCATGATCACACGTGCAGTGTATGTATCGTTTAAAAAAAAAAAAGGGTACTGGAAGCGCACGTAGTACTTAGCAAGGCCTACCCCAAAGAGGTTCTATATGTAATAGAGCGCGCGCTCGCATACAGAAGCGGGGCCAATTCTCGCTATCGCCAAGGACGTAAAAAGTACCCGGATGTGGCTTTTTCGTCAAGATTTAGTGCACTTGGTAGCAAGGGCACGTCCGGCGCGGAGCATAATTTGCACAATGCTAGCGTGCGCGTATGTGTACCTTACCTATAGCGCCGTGCCGACCACGGATACTAGGACAGTAGGCGGCTGTACCGCCCGAGCCAGCGAGTGGCCAGGCCTGTCATACTCGTACACTGTAGTCGAGTCCCCGCCGGCGGCCGGTGTAGCGGTAGATAGCGTTCCGCGGCGTTTTTTGTTCTAAAACAGTATCCGCCGGCAGTTATCGTTTCAATCGGCAGTTATCGTTCCGACATGGGCTAAAATCTGCCGCGATAAGTTACGGCAGATACTGTACAGCGGCGGATTTTGTACGTACAAGCTACTACGTTGTAATAGCGTTGCTTAACCTGCTGTGCACGTGATCTTCGTCAGGGACTGTCGAAAGAGTTCCGCGCTGCGCGGATTAGGTTCCAAGTGGCTACTGTATTGCATGCTACCAATAGTTGCGCGAGCTTTACGGCAGCCATTTTAGTAAGCAAAATGCTGCATGAATTGTCACGAGACGGTTGACATCTCTGTTGACATTTTTATAATCTGCGGACATTTTAGTAAGCAAGGTGCTGCATTCACCGAGGCATGATACCTGCACCGAGGCATGATACCTGCACCATGTGCACTGGAGTGAATTCTGCCTCCCTTTCATTTTCTCGTTTGAGGGGGAGCCGAGGGGGGGGGGGGGGAGGGAGAGGGATCATAATGTTATTCAAAAGTAGCATTTCTGCCTCCTTATGGAATAGAATTCAAGATTGCTCTTTATTTTTTCATTTGTAATCTTTACAGTTATAAAGCTATATAAAAGAAATACACCTGTGTTCATAAAAGCGTTCTTATCCCATTTGTATTTTTCTCTCTCCCTACAGATCTCATCACAATTTTGTACAAGGCACCCTTTAGGTTTCAATAAATCTGAGACTTACTCTTCAGCCATGTGAAATTGTCCCAAAGTTATATCAATCGAGATATCTAATGCACAATTGTGGACAGCCCCCAAATTACTATTTTTCAATAATATGTGAAGAAATTTGGAAGCTTTATGTGACTTTGCACAGACTCTCCTGATTTGTACACGCGTACACACACACACACACACACACACACAGGGATACGGCGCAGAACTAGACGTATTCGACGAAAATCGAGGCTTTTCCTGCTTGCGTAATGAATATTTATAAGATAATTTCTCGCCTGGCTACGAAAAAAAAAAAAAAAGATACGTGCGGACCAGAGCTAACTGCTCCACATCAACCACGGAATACCGGTCTGGAGTGTAAGTGGATGCAGCGAAACAGCAGCAGCGAGGGGCGGAAGCAGCAAATATAGAGGTATTGTCCGTGAAACTCGAAATGGAAGCAGCGAACAAGCAGGGGCGCATTGGCAGAAGCAGCGAAAAGAAGAAACCACAGTGAGAAGCAACGATATTAACGATACCTGCGCTTCACAACAGTATCCGCCAGTGTTAGGACACAATCTGCCGGCGGATACTGTTTTAGAACAAAAAACGCCGCTACTGCCGCTACACCCGGCCTTGCATTAGCATGCACCACTGCACGCAGCGCATAAGCTAACACATACCGGTACAGCGTACTGCTTGATCATGCGATCGATGTGCACATCACAGATCAGTCATCTCTGCATACGCTGAAAATATGCTGGAAAATATTCACCCACCTGGATATCGTCATAGAATGCCCATCTTTTTTTTTATTTGTTCTCTGTCGAAATGTCGCGAACACAATCGGGAACAAACAGTGATCTCGTACTTATCCTGTCTCCGAAGCAACTTCTCCCAAGTAAGTACAGTATAGTAAGGGTACTAGGTCTCGCGCAGGGACCTAATGATCGCGCATAGCGAAACTGCGTATAGCAAGCGATATTACGCGTAGGACTAAGCGCAAAATTTGCCGATACGCCCATGGAATAAACATACCTGACTTACCGCTCAACATGAGAAGGAAGCAGGTAAGAAATTTTTATTTCCAACAAATTTTCCACTTAACTTCCAATTTTTTACCTTGTACAAACCTACCTTCCCTTAAAATCTGTTCTAAGGATGTTGTAGCCTAGACGTGTCGTCTCGCTTGTCTCGTTCGTATTCGATAGAATTCGTAATTTGTTCGATCGATCGTTTACCACATGACGTCATCATACACAAGAACAATGTATGCTGCCAGCTACGCTGAAATACTGTTAATAAATGTTGTTTTAAGTCAAATTTTAACACAACGATTATAATATTACAAAGGAATAAATATTTCAGTCTATCGAAGTTGAAGTGTGATTTCAATTTGAATTTGCTTGTGACTTCTTGCGCTAACTTATGATATATTTGTGACAGGGGAGGGCCATAATGATACTGAAGAAAACAAATTAGATGAGTGTGACAAATGGGTGACGAAAATGAGAGGGTGACGAATGGGTAAGCACACACACACAAACACACACACACACACACACACACACACACACACAAAATATATGTTCATATTGTACTTTTTTCCATTTTATGTTACGTGTATATTATTGGTTAAAGTGATTAGAAATATTGTAAGAAAACTTTACCAATGAGAATCATTAACGATTATGAAAACATCAATGATAAAAATAATGATAATAAAAATGATAAAATGATGATGGTAATTTTTTGTGGTGGAAGTGATAATAATAATAATGAAAATGATAATAATGATGATTATGATGATCGATGATGGTGGTGGTGGTAATAGTAATAATGATAATAATAATAATGATAATAATAATAATAATAATAATAATATACACACTAAGAAATCAGGGTTCAATTTGGGGTTGAGTTTGACCCAATGCACCCTTGCGTGGACTAGGGTTGAATATTTAACTTCTATGGGTGCTATTTACTCCGAAAGGGGTTCACTTTTGAGAAAGATTAATTTTTGAACCTCCAAATAGAAGAGTTAGTCTGCTACAAAAATCTAGATCATACTGTTGCGTTCAAACATGTTAGGATTTGTAATGCAGTATCAGTAGTGATTTGAATTGTGGATGATGTTCATCTTTAAGATTGCAAATCAATCAATATAAAGATGTTTGTTGGTGTTTGATAAAATGATATAGCATTTTTTGTTTGTGCCAGTTTCATAAACAGTACGTGAGCAAAGACTAACACTCCAATCCCGGAAATTAACCAATCACATCAGAGAAGACGATCGAGGCTCCGTTTTTTTGTAAGCTCGCATCGCCACCGCATACAGCGAGCCAGCTATGTGTATACGTGTCACAAAGCAAAGCGTCGCGACAGTTCACTTCCATTCGTTCTGGAACTCCCATGCAATTGCATTGAAGCGGGGCTTTCTCGTTGCAAGACTTGCTGATTTATGCAAGATTAAGGTGAGTAAATGATCACAAATCATGACTTATTTGGGTTGCGCTTCTGTGCGGCTAGATCCTTCAATTCTTCGGTAATAATTTCAATCGTTTGTCGTGCCGTTCTTTGTTACCACGTTCACGCGTGTATTAATACAATGTATGTAAAATCACATGACCTAAATAAATGCAGTTAATGGGGAGTAATACGGGCCTTTTTACGGTAACTATACTACTGCCATTTAGGGATCGACAAGAAATAAGGCAAACCAGTTTGCATTGTTTAATCTAATGATAGTTTAATGTATAGTGATTTGTGATACTGTTTTGTCTTCTATTGCATTAGCCCGACCAGACACTGTTACGCTATGCGAAAACAGCGTCTGACGAGCACGGCATGCAGCCTCGAAGTGAGGAACCTCAACACAGCTACAAAACTTAGGAACATGTATACTTTTCTCCTTTAAACAGAATACTTTACTCACGTTAAATGCATGTTTCTATTATAGAAGAATAGTTCGCCACACTGGGTCCATGGAGACCACTTGCTATAAGTCCGTGGAACAAATAAATGACACTTTCTGGCGCAATTCCTGACCGTCAGGCTTCGTCGTTGCAGAATTCAAAATGGCGCCTTGACTTATGCGCATGCGTGACCGGATGTGCTCCAGAGCGAGCGCGTGTGCGTTGAAAGTGTCGAACAAACCTTGGCGTCTGCTACACAATAACCGTGGTATGGAGCTCAGTGTTACTCGCCCGACCAGACGCCAGCCGCCGCCAAGCCCAGTACAGTTTATAGCTGTATACTAGTAACCGTGCGTACGCTGCTTGAGTGTAGCAGCACGGTCGACAGCGCGACCTTTTGAAAGGGCATTCACATCACGTGACCACCCGATATCTAAACTTGGCCTGGCGTGAAAGATTGTGTACCGTGTGGACATGCTGGATATGATGATCAATTTCGGTAAGTTTCATTGCGTACATTTGAATACTAATATCATCAGATGTAGAGTAAATATTGAAGAGTATACTCGATGAGTTTGAGGTGACAAAAATGATCGTAAGTATCAAAAGTCAAAGCTATCGTGATACGATTACGTCGCTCTCCTAGTGGTTGGTGGTCGTGCGAGTACAGCCCTGTCGCGACGTACCATGTACACAGCGACTGGGCTGTGTATAGTTACTATTGCATGTGCTTATGAGACAGTCAAGACTGACTTACTGTACAGTCTACAGAGTCAGTAAGCTAACTGTTGCGACCTGCCCGAACTCGAAGCGTTCGGGCTCCCACAATTTACAACTGTGTATGGGACTAAGACTCGATCGCGCACTGTCACTAGTCATACATCTGCATGCCCCTGTACCCTGATACAGTCTGCATGATAAGCTGTGTGAGAGTCGCGGTCCGCGGTGACATGATACGGAGGGATACCGGTGATTGAAACACTGAATGAGAGAATGTGCATCAAACTGTACTAAGGCAGAGGAGGTACAGCTAGTAATCATCAGTGTGAAAGAAATTCCTTCTTACTTGGGTTTGGTTGCACAGTGCCGCAGTACACAGTGCAGACTGAGTACAAAAGTTTCCTGTACGGTATATAGTGGCCGACTAGCTAGACTAAAAAGGTTTAGCTGTGTTGGTGTTGCAAGGGTGTGAAGCTGATGATACCGGTACTGATTATCAAAAAAAGAAACAAAAACAAAAAACAAAAAACAAAGAAGAGATATTTCAAGTAGATCTACATTACATGTATACACTCTATATCTATGGACATGGTGAACAACAGTCAAATTATACTGATTTCGAGGTGAAAATACAAGTTGCCAGCAGCGTTGTAAGTCATGTACCGTAGCAGACTAGTATTAAGTGTGGGCAATCTATATAATAGCCTATTGACATCGCCATGCGCTGTGCAGACATCATTAATCTACATATTAAACTTGTGGGTGGTGGTAAATTTGAGGTTACAATTGGTACAACAAATGTACGTTACTCAGACCCTTGTGCTTTGTATTGCATTGCCGGCACTGTTACCTGCAGATTTGTTATAGGGCCTACTGCACATGAACAGTTCAATATAAATTCAAATTTCTGTGTTGTCATTGCAAGTTTCTTTCTTTTTCCCCTTTCTTTCTTTCTTCAGGTCAAAGATGTTTGAAGCATCCTTGTCCTTACAGCAAATGAAGGATGTTGTTTGTTTCATTATGGACTATGCTGCGCTGAATTGCATCCTACTCCCTGGGAGTATTCTTGGTATGAAACCTGATGTCAAAGCTTCATCTCTACTTGTGACACCAAGGCAAAGGTGAGTTTTCTCTGCAGGCCAGGAAAATGCACATTTGCTCCCTTTGATATAAAAACTGTTTTCTTATGAATGTTGCAAATGCAGCATTAATTATCTGTAAGAGTTGCAAAGATGGAATGGTTAATCTTGTAAGATTAATTGCAGTATGCCATGCAGAGTCTTTGTATCACTGTTGGCGGAAGGTTTTCAAAAGGGGGGGGGTTGACTTCCTAGTTTCATGAGCTAACAAGCAAAAAAAAAAAAAAAAGCCGCGAATGCAACTTCTGGTGCCACTTCCAGGTTTCAGCTTACAAGCAAAAAAAAAAAAAAAAACACCAACAAAACAAAACAAAAAAGTATTCAGCGCAAAAACAGATCCTTATGGTGCTCACACTTCGAGGTTTTTATCTTCATGTATTTCTTTCTAGTGCCACTTACACACTTTCGGGTAAAGAAAGTTGGGGGGGGGGGGATTGGGACCCGAAGTGGGGACACCTTATAATGTTTTCCTTTGTATGGTGCCGAAAAAGTAGGGGCCCGAGTCCCCCTGGTTCCTGTGGCGATATGTATAGCATCCAATTCTTTCTTGCACAGCTCTACATTACTGTTGTTTTTTAGTTGGATTATCAAAGATGACATACCATGTATTCGGTTTACTTTTGTACTTAATAGATTTAACGCAGGAATCGCAACACTACAACGCCAAGGAAGAAATAAACCTTGCCAACATTTCGCAAAGTCCGGAAAGGTCTGCTGCCATATGTCGCTGCCACATAACCTGCAACTGACCTGTAATGGATCTGCCAAAGAACAATACTGTGAGTTGATCACGAAACTGCTGTGCCTCATTTTTTTTTTTTTTTTGCATTGTATGTTCAGATGTATTATTTATGGAACTCTTTAATGCATCAATCTTTATACATACACACAGTGCACTCATGTTCTAATAAATAACGTTACAACAAAATTGAAATTGAGGCCATAATGTTATTGGCTCTACATTTGTTGCTTTATTGTTTACTTGTTTGGTTGTAACAAAACTTTGATAAAACGAAAAAAAACTGTAGGCCCTGAGGACCTCATTATAACAGGAGTCCAGTGTATACTGGGCCAAATACGCTGTACCGAATTGCTGATGCAGTCACTGCATCAACATAAAAGGAGGATGATCCTGGACAAGACATTTGTCCCAGTATACGACTGGACTGGTCATCTCTCTTCTCTCAATCAACAGTTGTTCCCAGTTCAAGGTTAATCTGCATTTTTGCATTGAATGTGAAAACTCTGTACATGATCAGTATGGCCTTTTTTATGGAGAGGGTTGATGGCCCTCACAAGTAATTTTGACTTCACCTGTTCTTCATTGGCATATATTTCATCCAGATGGCAGAACATTTTCAAATTTTCAGTGTAGAGTGTATAGTCTATTAAAGTTCTAGAATTACATTGTACATGTAGTATAGCATTGTTTTGAGATTGTTACCCTACAATCAAATTTAAGCTTAAGAGGGTGTGTAGAGTGTGTTGTACTTGTGATTTGTCAGGAAAGTGCAACCCACAGAAATGTTCAATTTGGTGTTTTCCTTCTTCCCAGAAATTAATCTTCTCAATAAATGTATGATATATTGTACATTTTTGTATCACTATACAGAGGAGAGTGTAACACTTTTGTTGTTGTTGTTGTTGTTTTCCCCCAGGTATTCTGCATGACTGAGGCACCTTCTTCAGCTGTCTTCGTGGAATGAATCTCTACCACTTCACTCAGTTCTACAGATGCATCCATGATGAAACCTTTGTCCAGGGCAATCAACTACAGTCTGAAACAGTCTTCATAAAATCAATGTAGAATACTGGCAGGTAATATTGTGAAGAACACTTCATCGAATGATTTTAAAGAAATCACTGTAGATTTACAACCCTGTGGCTACTTGTATGATGATGAGTTAATACTTGTATCTGCTTTGCATTGTGTATCATCCTCTGCCTAAATGACTAAAACACTAAAAAAAAATGTATTGTTTTGTATGCTGACACTTTGTACAGTACTATCATCCTCGAGGTTGTTATAGAAATTCTTGCAGCTATAATAGAGTAGTTTGGTTTTCTTGTCATTCTCGCTTATGAATATAAGCTGCATTTTGATGTTTTGGGTGGAAGATCAATTTTAGCCTTGAGCCAGCACTGAGAATTACACTGTAGTACAGTGGTATCATTCAAGCTTTCTGTATAAAGCTGGACAATTCCTGTACCTTCCTGTTTTGTGCCTCTCCTATCCTGCCTATGCTATCGTACTATTATCTCTGAGTGTTCCTCTGTCTTCTATCATATCTCGTACTATATACAATGTGATTCTAGTTACAAATGCCATCCCTATATCGATGGAATAGACATATCCCCATACTTTTGGTTAATTGGATGCTGTTAGAGGAAGGGGGGGTCCTTTTTCCTTTTTTGCTTGTCACAATTTGCATGTGTGTGTGTATTAGTGGTGTTGATTATAATTATATTTTATTGCAGTTTCAGCAAACTTGGTATCCTTCTTTTCCATCTGTTATGTAACAGGTGAGGATACTAACCTTTACAATTATTGTATGTAAACATTAGCCATGTAAAGATGTGTTCACGGAAATCCTACTAATATTTGTGTACTGTGCTTTGATTACTTGTTAATGATCTTTTTATCTTTTTTGAAGGTTTCTAGATAATCTTTAATTTATGAAGTATTTTCATTCATTTGCATAGACATGTAGCTGGAAAGTATTGTGGCCATTTTGTTTCCTTCTATGCATGTGGAAACTAACCATGAAGGTTTTGTAATGTGCATGTATACTTTTTATTCAACTGTTTTATTTTTTTTTTTTACCTGAATTCACTGTGTTGTAACTGCTTGCACATGCAACATCCGGAATTAACAGCTCTGCTTTCTTTAGATGATAAAAGTGTACTTTTTGCACAACGCACATGGATTGCAAATGTTTCATTTTTTCCTTCTGCTTGGGGGATATATTTATGTTTATTTTTTGTCATAAAGAAATTCTTATAGGGAAATAAAATGATGTAATGATAATATAATGACAGACCTTTGATGCATTTCTTTTTTCATCAGGGAATATTGTTTTCCCTTATTTACAAAATTTGAATATACATTGTCTTTCATTACTGTATGAGTATATGTTATGTACATGTATTGTATTTAACTTTTTCTATTGTACATGTATTACATTATAATGCAAAAACCTGATTTGACTTAATATTTGTTTTGAATGATAAAAACCTAGCCCAGAAAATTAATACATGTGCATTTTTGTGTGAATGCAGAAATGCATCCATCTTGACAAATGAAAGTGACAAGTTTGTATGTACCAAATGATGAACTGTACTTAGATAATGTACGAAAATGGGGATTTTCTCTTTATTTAATTTTCCTCGTTTTTTTATCATCCCAAGACTTTATTAAACAAACATGAAATGTTATCATCTGTGATGCAGAGATGTTTTAATTTCTGTGTACAAAGTGTGTGCCAAACATGAAGTATGAGCAGCATGTACAATGAATTGGTGGTGGCATTGTTAAGGAGTATGTGTTGGCATTGCTAAGGAGTATGTGTTTGATTGAACAACTGTGAACACTGTGCTGTACTTTAAGCTTGAACATCTCCATTATTTCAGCAGGATATATAATATATATAATATTGTATGTAATATTGTATATTATATATATGTCTATTTAATACATGTATTATATATTTACATATGTATATATATATATATATGTGTGTGTGTGTATATATATATATATATATATATATATATATATATAATATATGTAACCCATTAAGGAGGAAAAATAAAAACCAGGGAGCGTACATGCACCGCAAAGGGTTCAATTTTGATATCTGAAAAGTTCAAGAATTAACCCTTTTGGGTGGAAGAATGAACCTTTTTACAACCTTGAGGTTAAACAATGTATCCTTCAGAGGTTCAATTTTTAACCTGCCTGGGTGCAAAAAATAAACCTTGAGGTTCAGTTTTGAACTCAGAGGGTTCATTTTTATGGAATTCAAAATTGAACCCTAGACAGGGGTTCAAATTTTGAGGGAAAAGGGTTCATTTTTATGGGGTTCAAAATTGAACCCTAGACAGGGGTTCAAATTTTGAGGGAAAAGGGGTGCTGCTATTGCATCACGCCCAGAGGTTCAATTTTGAACCCTAATTTCTTAGTGTGTAAACACATATAATAATAATAATAATAATAACAATAATAATTATACACAAGTTAGGTAAAACTGCTGTTGCTTAACAGGGACAAAATCTAGTATCAAGTGAAAAAATATTCTACGAAAACCGGAGCACGTTACAGCCTAGCCGCAGAGGGGCAGACACTTTCACGCATGAAACTACAGAGGGCAGCTGCGCGATCTTTACATACCCCGAGAAATTGAACGCATAAAAGAAAGTCCGACATACAAACGGCGACAGCGCACTACTCCGTCATCGTATCATCAGGAGATTCTGGGAGGTGATTTTTCTGCATTTTCGTGATATTCATTGAGAAATTCAGGTACGATTATGGAATAACTTCTATTATAAGAGCATTTCAAATTTTCGTGCGCGATATCTAGACCCCTCAACCATACGTACAATGTACGTAGGCACTAGGCCTACTACCTAGACCTAGTGCTATGCTACTACCACTACTAGTAAGTCGCGCGTGCACGTACTGCGCTGTGGAGTCACCCGCAAACTTCACCCACGCGGCCACGTCACGTCTCGCATGCCAGTGAGTAAGGGTCCTATTTCTGTAGATTTTTTTCATTTATTGTCGTGCGAACAACACATGGCAGCTTTGCAGCAACAACCAATAGTCGTATTAACAGCAATTTCTTAAGAATGGAGAAATTTCAAATCATATCAAAGCTGTAATTCAAGTCGAGAAAACAGGAAGTACACGTAGAATACGGTCGGTTGTGTGTGTAAATAGCATTAGTCACGTATCACGCGCGTACGAACGGAAGTGATTTTGCTACCGGTAAATCAACATCCGGGTACTTTTCGACCCGCATTTTCAAAGAGGTCGACTACCAGAAGACTGAACCCGGAAGTGCCTATCGTAATACACGTAAAGTACAGTTTCGAAGATGGGGTTGGGTTGGAAAAATCATTCTAATTTTAAGGAAAATCAATATTTGTCCATAATTATGCCTCCGGATTTTATAAGAGAGATATATTCTCAACACAGTATACGTGTTTTGATGAAAAAAGGACTTGCTCTAATATGTCAAATATGTGCCTTAAACATGAAGCCAAAATTGCCAAACAGCCATTCGTGCATTCATACTACATTTAAAGATTGCAGAAAGGTACAGTGTATGCTCTTTGGTATGGGAGTACTGATTTCACATAACATATGACACACATACAACACACACTCCCACACACATGCAACACACATTCCCACACACACCCACACACATACGCGCACACATGTAAACACCAAACCACATTTTTTTTTCTAATTCCTACACACACACACAAAACACACTGCGTGTTGTGTGTGTGTACGTGTGTGTGCGTATGTGTGTGTTTGTTGTGGGTGTGTGTGTGTGTGGGAGTGTGTGCTGTATGCGTGTGGGAGTGTGTGTTGTATGTGTGTCTGATGTTTCTAAGTGACGTATATTAAGTGAAATCAGTACTCCCATACCAAAGAGTATACACTGTTCCTTTCTGCAGTCCTTATTATTATGTAGTATGAATGCATGAATGCCTGTTTGGAAATTTTGGCTTCATGTTAAGGCACATATTTGACACATTAGAGCAAGTCCTTTTTTCATCAAAACACGTATACTGCGTTGAGAATGTATCTCACTTATAAAATCCGGAGGCATATGGACAAATATTGATTTTCCTTAAAATTAGAATGACTTTTCCAACCCAACCCCATCTTCGAAGCTGTACTTTACGTGTATTACTATAGGCACTTCCGGGTTCGGGCTTCTGGTAGTTGACCTCTTTCGTGCGCGCGCGCCACTGTTCAATTGGCCCCGTTTTCTGTACGCACTGAATGGTGAGCGCTTACTCTATTATATAAAATAGCATACATACTTATGATACAGGCCGGCAGTGCATGACAAAAGTTATAGTGCACGCAAAATATAACGATTGCCAACGATAAGCCACTATCGATTTGATATCGGTTTTTTCTCCCTCATTTTAATCATCGAGTACTGAATCCCGCACCTTATCGACGCGATTGTGCCACAACCGCGATATGCTTTGCTCGATATCATCGTTATTCTCAATTCTCGCTGGCTATGCCAGCAACTTATCTGTGTGGGACTAGACTTTCAGCGGTAGATTTAAACATGGAAGCTGAAATGAACAGGTTCGCTACTTTTACTGAGACTGATCTATATAAACAGTATCTTAGACAATAAGGACACAAAGGATGTCATCAAATACGCCCTACGAATTTTGGACTCCTACTGTTTTGAAAAAGGAATCAATCCGACAGATATTGAGCAAGTCAACCCAAGATTTGTGCCGCTTTCTCCGTACACTCTACGCGGAAGTGCGCCGTGGAAATGGGCAGCGTGTGTACGGTATACGCTAAGCGCTCTTTGATCACTCTACGGCCTACGCTATGAACTTTTAATACGACATTTACAACACACTCTCGGAATCCACATGTGCAGCAATTGTGACTTCAATGATGCCTGGCACGAGCCTTGTGCTTAAATCCAGGAGTTCCCTAATCCTACAAAACATCATCTAGTCCTGGTCCTGGACTCACAGTGCAGTAAGTAGGGCGTCTAACGTGTTACTGTTAGATCCATGGTAGACCTATTGTAGGGTCAAGTGCTAACTAACGTTAGCTCTGTCGCTCGTAAGTGACGTAGATCTAGTATAACGTTAGGCCAGGGCCCCTAGACCTAACCTATCGTAGGGCCTAGAAAACGTTAGATATTAAACCACGTAGACCCTAGACTTTATAGTTGAATTTGGATCTTCAGGATTTTGTCTACACAAGTTCAAAGAAACTGGTATTATTGCTTGTCTAGACTTGTGTAGAGTCTTGATCTAGGCTTTCGTATTTTTTCAATTTATCTTGTCTGGGTATGTATGCTATTTTATATAACACATAGTGCATGACATCTTATTGCACTATAACAAGTACCAAGCACCTCCAAATTCTGAATTTGCCCTCAGGCAATTATATTCAATTCGGCCTGCGGCCTCATTGAATATAACTGGCCTTCGGGGCAAATTCAGAATTTGTCGGTGCTTATATTGTTATAGTGCATTCAGCCTCATGCACTATATATATAATATAATATAACATCTTTGGCCTACACGTGGATGAGGTTAGAAATTGCCGCGCGCCTCCAGCTCACCAGCTCCTGGCCGCCTCTTATTGGCCGGCCTTGAGCGCGACGTTCGACAAGCCATACCATAGTCTTGTATATTCATTAGCACAGTAGCCAATAACAGAGGCCGTCTCATGAAAACTGCCCCGTGTACAAAGTAAATGGCAAAAAAAAAGTGTGTCAGAAAGAGTGTGTCAGATAAAATGGGTCAGGAAATGGCGTAACCCGCCAGCAATGAACCCTTCAAGACTACAGATGCGGTTGACTGCAAGATTACACTGTTTCCTCTACATATCATGGATAAGTTTTAAACACTAACAATCGATGGACAAGACATGTGCTCATTTAAATCATATTGTGATAGTAATGTAGAGAAGTTTACTGAAATTACCCAGTATTACCTGTCTTAATCCATGAGCAGTTTTAATCTCTTCATCCATGAACACTCAAATTGGTGAATGGTTTATATTGGTGGTCTTAATGACATTGTTGGAGACACGAGTTGGACATTTTTATAGTTATGCTTCAATTTGTTTTCGGCAATATGATGTAACATTATATATCTTATAATATAATTATCTATTACAAACACATACGAGGGCATGGAAAAATCACAGGTAACGAGCCGTTAAAAAAAACTGAATAAAAAAACAAACGACAACATGTAAGGTAATATTTGGTAATCCAGTACTTAGGAATATCATAATCGCGCAGAGTGCTTTTGAAATTACCCTTATTGATATCTACTATAGTGGTCATGGATGCAACCATTTCCAATGACGTAATCAGAATATGCGACAAGTTTCATAAGAACACGAGGCGAAACTCGTCAGAATGCAAGACAAGTTTCAACACCAAATACCAGCATGCCATAATTTAATTTTACTCTATTGATATTATTGGCGACCACAAGCATTATTTTATAACATTATGCATTAATAAATGTTCAGTCGTATCTTTGTGTTTGTACGTTTCAGTATGATGTCAATATCACTTCTTTTTTCCAGTACGTGTTAAAGGACAAGTCCACCTTCATATACATGTGGATGGTGTGAATGCAACAATATTAGAACACATTAGTGACAGTTCGGGGAAAATCGGACAATCCATTCAAAAGTTATGAATTTTTAAAGTATCTGCGCAGTCACTGCTGGATGAGAAGACTACTACAGTGTATGGTGTCATATGCGTACAACGATATAAAGAAAATAAAAAGAGAATTTCACAAAACTTAACTGCTTGAACAAAGTGCTCATTTCTTCGACTTGTTACTGACATAATGTTAAAGGGATCGTACAGTTTTGGTTGAGACCTAATTTCAGGTTTCTAACATTTTTTGGTGAGATAATGCGAAACCTCTTATAAAATATGAAAGAGCATATAATTCTATGAGGAATTCAACGTTTATTTGATAAAAATTGGTTTTGAAATGGCTGAGATATCCAAAAAAGAGCGATTCTAATAAAGTGTGGGACCCACACTTTATTACGATCGCTTTGTTTTACTTTGTTTTTTAATGTTTCTGTCATTCCAAATCCGATTTTCATCAAACAAACTTTGAATTCATCTTTAAATAGTATGCTCTGTACTATATCATAAGTGTTTTCTTGGTATCTCGCAAAAGGTTAAAAGCCCAATTCTCATCTCCACCAATACTGTACCATCCCTTTAAGGGTGATATTATTCCCCCTGCCTTCTGAAAGAGAGAAGTCAAGTGTTCTTTTGTTATGCGAGAAAAGTCAAAATATGTTGAATTCTCTTTATTCTTTCTTTATATCGTTGTACACATGTGACATCATGAGCTATGGTAGTCTTCTCGTCCAGCCTCGAGTGAGCAGAAACTGCAAAAATTCATAACTTTTCAACGGATTGTCCGATTTTCCTCAAACTCTCACGGATGCGTTCTACTAATATTGCTGCATTCACTCAACCCACATGTCTTTGAAGGTAAACTTGTCCTTTAAAGTTCCGTTTGAGACATATCGGAATATCTCAATATATTACAACACCATTATGACAGTCATTTTGGATGCCAATAACTTTTTGCTGATTTGAAAAATTCGCTCAACTGAGTTGAATGTAAGAATACGAATTATTGCTTTTCACCCTGGGTTTAATCCCCCGCTTCGCGGTAGAGCACAATACTTCACCATTCAAGTATTAAAAAAAATGTTAAGGAGTTTCCATTTATACAGGACATTTATAGATGTCCCAAAACCTTCAAAGACCTTCAGCACCCTCGAAATGGGGTAAGACCATCAATTTATTTTAAAATTTTCACCATTAAGAAAAAAACATTAACATTGGAATTTCTGTCACTTATTTTGGCTGTCATCTCGGACATCTAAAAACCCTAAAGAATGGACAAATTTCAAAAGGTGCTGAAAAGGGTCTAAAATTTTCCATTTTTTGACAGTTATTTTGGCGGTCATCTTGGACGTCTCAAAACCCTAAAAAAAGAACACGAAAGTTGCATAAACCAGGTTTGGATTCAGCACCCTCGAAATAGAGTAAAACCGCCTATTGTTTTCAATTTTACCCTATTTAGAGGGAAATATAGGGCTTACATGGAAATTTTCGTTTTTGACGGCCATTTGAGGACCATTCTGGCGGCCATCTTTATTATCTCGAAACCCTCAAGGAAGCAAGAGCTGTATCTTGGAGCTTCAAATTCAGCAAACTCAAAATAGGGTAAAACCACCAACTGTTTTACATTTTACACCATTTAGAAGGAAATAGGGGGTCTCTATATGAATTTCCGTTTTTGGCGGTCATTTTTGGCGACCATCTTTATCATCTCAAAACCCTGAAAGAGTTGTATCCTGCAGCTTCGGATTCAGCACACTCAAAATAAGATCAAGACCACCAATTGCCTTCAAATTGTCACCATTTAGAAGGAAATACATGGGAACTTCCGTTTTGGGCGGCCATTTTAACGGCCATCTTGAATATCTCAAAATCTTCAACAATGCAGGAGGTGCATCATCCAGATTCGGATTCAGCAACCTCGAAATAGGGTAGAACCATGTGTTGTTTTCAATTTCTTACCATTTAGAAGGAAATACATGGGAATTTCCGGTTTTAATTGGCGGCCATTTTGGCGGCCATCTTGATATCTCAAAAACTTCATGGATGCAAGAGTTGCATCACCCAGATCAGGACTCAACACAACCGAAATACACTGTATTGTAGAATCATCAAGTATTTTCGATTTCACACCATTTAGAAGGAAATACGTGGGAATTTTCGGTTTTGGCGACCATTTTGGGGGCCATCTTGAATATCTCAAAATCCTCAAGGATGCAAGAGTTGCATCAGCCAGATTCGGATTCAGCACCCTTGAAATAGGGTATAGCCATCAATTGTTTTCAATTTCTCACCATATAGAAGGAAATACGTGGGAATTTCCGGTTTTGGCGGCCATCTTGAATATCTCAAAACCCTCAAGGATGCAAGAGTTGCATCATCCAGATTCGGATTCAGCACCCCCAAAATAGGGGTAAAACCATCAAAAAACATTGGGTGGACGGTAAAACAAGGTTCAGCCTCTGGCACTCGGACTATCGGGACAAACGGAGAGAAGCCGTGCATTCACTGCAGTGCATTATTTCGTGTGTGTGTGTGTGTGTGTGAGTGTGTGTGTTTTCCGGCGGGGGGATCCTATTACAAGATTGTTTGGTAACAATTTTATTAATTTCAACCACCCCTAATTCCAAGTTAGGAGAAAATACTAAAAGCCCCCTATTTCAACGATGTTTTCGGGATATTTCCCCCCGCATTGAGCCCCAACATATACATGTAGGCCTATAGGCCCCCACCATTTTCCTGAAAAAAAAAAATAGAACACTCCGGCGGTATACGGATGACCACCTGAGTGTGTGTGTGTGTGTGTGTGTGTGTGTTTGGGGGGGGGGGGTCGGGTGGGGAGTTCTATGGGGTCAGAGACCAGTAGCGGATCCAGGGCCCACCCCTTTATTTTATGTAAAAACAAATGCGCTGGCCTTTTTGTTTTTCTTTTTGGTTTTGCTTTTGGTTTTTGTCTTTATGCCTGGATCAGCCAATGAAACCCGAAAGTGGAACAAGAACCACCCCCCCCCCCCCCTTTATACAGAATTCCTTGACCCGCCCCGGAGACGACACCAAAACATGAGGCCTCCTACCTTATAGTCCGAAGCTTCAGCCTGCCTTTTCGAGGAATTTAATGTGTTGCGCTGACACCCCACAAGTCTGGCTTCACGAAACCCCTCCGAAGACACCAGTCATACAAGAGGGTCTGTTGAGCTTCACGTACCGTTCAAAGTAACATTCAACCCGAAGAGAGAGGCCGAGGCTTTCGAAATATACAGCATACTTGAAGTTTTAACATCACGATAATATTGATGCACTAACACTATGCTTGGTAGCTGTCTTTCACTGTGAATACCTCTTCAGGTGATGTTTGTTTATTTATTTATTTATTTATTTATTTATTTATTTATTTATTTATTTATTTATTTATTTATTTATCAAAACATCTTCATTCAGGATTACATGATCAGCAAATGTAATGATTTTCATCAAGGTCCTGAGATACAAATAATATATATAATAATTTACAATATGCGTGCTAAGTAAATTCCAAATCAGCTACAGTTTCATCAAAATAAACAAAATGCGAATTTAATACATACATGTAATAAAAATTTTCACTTTATGAATTTTCGAATAAAAACAAATTAAAAATTTATTTTTTTCAAGTTTAAAAAATGATGTACAAATGAGTAAGTCAATTATGCATGAGAAATAATCATATTATGAAACTGTGACTTCTGTAGATTTCCTTAACAGTCATCCAGTCATCAGATGATGACATCATGGCGTCATCGTTGTGTTTTCCTTTTGTATAACCTATAAGAAATATGAGAGTTTTACCGAATACGCTCAGTAATTTCACTTTAAAAGGTGATTACTGGTGAATCCAAGAACACTATAGAATGCAAAATATGACTATAATTCTTCTTCTTTGACTAAGTTCACAAAAGAAAAGATTCCCGATAGAATCCAATTTTCTTTTCTGAATTTTCCACCAAAAGAAAATTTAGACAGGATTTGTTTTCAAGCTCGTTGAAGAGCTGTAGAGGCATCTAATATCAGGTATGATATTGCTGCCCTTGTAACTCTTTTGTGAATACAGTTTTTAAGATTAGAGTTCAAGACCGTCTTATTATATCCTCTTTTTTCTTTAATCTAATTCCTTTAAACTTCTATGATGAATTTGTTTGAATTGTTGTCTTTGTTTGAATCTACGTCGACTTTACGTCGTAGAACGGTTCAGCACTGAAAGACATTTCTCCTTAATACCCCGTTCCCACTGCCGATCAGATCAACTCGATCAAGCGAGATCAATCCCGATCACCTATTTTTGCCCGAGCAATCCCGACCAAAATAATGCTCGATCGTCCTTCAACACGATCCCTTCCCGACCGCTATTCGATCTTTTACGATCCGCATCCGACCATTCTCGACATCTCCAGAATCTCTCCTCGACTGCCACACAGATCTCTACTCGAACATCCCGATATACACACAATCAATACACGATCGCTACACGGTCAATACTCGATTTCTACTAGACTTCCTAGACCAGCTCGACATGACTCGATCTGTGTAAGATCTTGCATCGAACGGGTCGGCAGGTTCGTACAGTGATCGGGTGAAGGAAGAATTGGTTACAGTATTCGTTTGGTTATATGAGACAACTCAGTATTTATGCTTGAATACGGCGTGGCCAAAAAGAGTGCTACAAACTGACTATTGATTGCAAAAGCATGAATGAACGAAAGAAATGATTATCTTTAGTGTAGGTTTTACCGGCCAATTTCGCCCTTTTGTCAGTCCATTTGATGAAAGGTTCATTCAATTTAGCGAAAATCCTCATCACTGCACATTCGGTCATTCAAAATTGCAAGTTGTTCGTTCAATTTAGCATTCCGATCAATGAGATTTGCACATATGCCTTTCGAATTCGTAAAACGGGCATTCAAATTGGCACGTGCTCTTCAGTCATTCAAATTCGCCAGCACTGGCGAAAGGGATATTTCAGTCATTCAATTTCGCGTATGGGCAGTCAAATTCCTAACATGTTCATTGAAATAAACGTCATGTCATTTCTTTTTTTGAAAAGGTGATAACATTTAAAAGCGTATTTCTATGTGACTTATTGTTTCATCCACACACTGTTAAGCAGTAAAAGTATCGTATTTTTGACCATATTATAACTTTGCTGTTCTGTAACGCCCCTTTTCTTTCATACATGACATTTTAGGCCAACATGTACCAATACTCTAGTTTAACTTCATCTTCTTACAGTCACGGCACAAGTTAGATACAGACGTATATCTCAAGGGGACAGAAAAAGAATTATATGAATATTAATGATCATAACCTTGACTTCCTAGAACTGGCCGACACAAGGAATAAAGCGCACAACGGCGAGATAAGTTGTGGCCATGCACATGTTGCACTATCTTCGGAATTGAAGAGTCACTAAGCACATTAAAGAAAACAAAAATGTTGCCAAAATCTCTGAAATGAGTACGAAAATATGAAATGTAATGACGCTTGGAAAACAATAGCTATGTTAAGAAAATAAAGAAAGAAGCAAACCATAAACATGCGTGCTAAATTGACTGCAAAAGATGATAAATTGATCGCCCAAAAATGAATTGGAATGAACGAGAGCAGCATGTCCGTGATTACGTGACTATCATTCTAAACTGAATGAACGAATAACCAAATGGTGCTTGTTTTACGAATTTCAATAGAAAAAGTGTTAAACGAATAACCAAATGGTGCTTGTGTTACGAATTTCAATACAAAAAGTGTTACTTAGAATGAGGCTAAAGGTAATTTGAATGCTCCAAAATGAATTTGAATGAAGAGATCATAAAATAATATACCGAACATGTCATCTGTGGTATATTTTGCTAAATTGAATGCAGCAATTAGGAATTGGACTGACAAAAGTGCGAAATTTCCGGGAAAACCTATAATTGATAGAAGAACACTTCTTATTTTGAAACCACAATCATCAATTCTCGTGCAGGCGTTTCGATTCTGTAGTCATATTTCCTGAAAAAAAAAAAAACGATGACAAAGACTGATCACTACTGTTTGTGAGCCACTCAAAAAGGTACCAAAAATGCATTCATTTGTATTCATTCATTTTATCCGTTTTCAGTAGCTATTTTTGACGCATTTGTTATAAGTTTTTACGGCTTCACTATCGCTCAGTCAAGTAGGATATCAGTGCGGAAAGTTACAGATTTTGTAAATCATAAATTTTCATTGAGATCAAAGCGCCTGCACGAAGATTGATTATCATTGTGTCATTCATATGCATTCGATATTTTCACTGGATGTGAAGAATAGCAAATCTAAGTTTGATGTCTCATTAAAAAAAAAAAGAAATGTCACACCGCCACGCTTCGTATAAGTGCAGGACATATAGGTGGGCTGAAATAAATTTGGTCTAAAATGAAACAGAGGCCTATATGCCCATAAATGCACCATTATATAGAGTTAAAAAAAATTGACTGTTCTACACCCCAAATGAGTCGTGTTATCTTTGTCATTATTGTTCTCATTATTAAAGAATGAAAAAAGTGAATGAAAAATATCTATGTATTCATTGATAAATTATATAGGCCCAAATGTGTGTAAAACAAAATACATGTATCATATTAATTTCTAAATTCATGAAGTGTGCTGATATGTGGAAAAGAGTGCATTATCATGAAAATAAAATAAAATTTTACACTAGCAAAAAAATGATGAAAATCTTGGTTGTTTATTTTTTTTTTGTCAACTCATCCCAGCCAATCGATATCGAGGTGGACTTCAAGCAATGTACATTCAACTCTCAATAAAAAAAAAAAACCCTTATTAAGCGAAGCAAAAGTGTAACATCTACGTAAATAAAAGTAAAGTAAGTCACTGAGCATTTATTAGGAATCTACGTTACAACTACTGTTTTAACACTTCAGCGTAAGAAATTGATTTTATATCAACGTAACCAACTTCAACTTTGAAACAGACAAGCTAGCAAAAGAATTCAAGAAACATTACTCAGTTTATAAGTAAAGTATATAATCTAGAAAATTTCCTTTCACGTTACAGTCATATTACCAGAATACCGATTTTTTTTTTCTCAGTTTCAGTTGTGTTTCTTTTCTTACTTCTGGTATTTTTGTCTGGAGAGTCTAATTCTGTCATGTCTGCTGTTTAGGGTTTGTTCTCTTTTCCCTCTCTTCGTGGCCCTTTTCTTTTCTTCAGTGGGCCAGGAGTGGATGAAGAAACTGACGACATTTAACTTTTTAACGTGACCAAGGACTGTATATGTTTTTTCTTCATACCTGAACAATAAATGAGTGCGAAGAAAGTACGTCTGCACCTGCTGCAACCACTGTCAAAAAGTGCTCGGTATTTGATCGAGTGCCGGTCGAAGCATGATCGAGTTTAGTCGAGTATCAGTCGATAGCAGTCCTGTATCGGTCGTGTAGCGGTCGAGTTATTCATGAAACTGATGAATCCTGGATCGAGATGATCTGAAATCAATCGTGTAGCATTCGAGTATAACTCGAGATGATCGGGAACTGAGCTCGGGGAAAAATCCGTCCCGACCATACTAGATTTCTATACGACCGATTCCCGATCAGCACGATCTCTTCTCGATCACTACCCGAGCTGCTGGTGTTCGGGCTTCCTACTAGAATATTTTGGACATGTCCAAAATTATCGTGAAGGAAGCAGGAGCGATGCCGATCAAAGCAGATCGACCCCGAATACCAATGCCGAGCGAGCCCGACCAGGCTAAAAAAAGCTTGATCGGGATTGATCGAGTTGATCTGATCGGCAGTGGGAACGTACCATCTATGGTTATCACCTTTTCAAAAAAAAGAAATGACATGACCTTTATTTCAATGAACATGTTAGGAATTTGACTGCCCATACGCGAAATTGAATGACTGAAATATCCCTTTCGCCAGTGCTGGCGAATTTGAATGACTGAAGAGCACGTGCCAATTTGAATGCCCGTTTTACGAATTCGAAAGGCACATGTGCAAATCTCATTGATCGGAATGCTAAATTGAACGAACAACTTGCAATTTTGAATGACCGAATGTGCAGTGATGAGGATTTTCGCTAAATTGAATGAACCTTTCATCAAATGGACTGACAAAAGGGCGAAATTGGCCGGTAAAACCTACACTAAAGATAATCATTTCTTTCGTTCATTCATGCTTTTGCAATCAATAGTCAGTTTGTAGCACTCTTTTTGGCCACGCCGTATTCAAGCATAAATACTGAGTTGTCTCATATTACCAAACGAATACTGTAACCAATTCTTCCTTCACCCGATCACTGTACGAACCTGCCGACCCGTTCGATGCAAGCTCTTACACAGATCGAGTCATGTCGAGCTGGTCTAGGAAGTCTAGTAGAAATCGAGTATTGACCGTGTAGCGATCGTGTATTGATTGTGTGTATATCGGGATGTTCGAGTAGAGATCTGTGTGGCAGTCGAGGAGAGATTCTGGAGATGTCGAGAATGGTCGGATGCGGATCGTAAAAGATCGAATAGCGGTCGGGAATGGATCGTGTTGAAGGACGATCGAGCATTTGGTCGGGATTGCTCTGGCAAAAATAGGTGATCGGGATTTATCTCGCTTGATCGAGGACATTTTTGATTGGCTGATGGCTGAAAGCCCACGACCGGTGGTGGAAATTCCACATGTCAAATCTCTGCGACTGGCGCTACGACCCAGTCGTACGACTGGAAACTGGCAAGACTCGTGAAGTCACACTTCCGGTCGTAAGGTCGTACGACCGGTCGGATCATGGAGTGTGCGACGGGTTTAAGAGATACAAGATATTTTTAAAAGGTTTTAATAGCTACTTTATAATATTTAGTGATAAGTACAGAAGTGATATTTTTCTCACTCAATAAGTAATAATTTAGCAATATTGTACATGGTGTCATGCAGCGAGACCCAGGATACCAAAATGGCGACTCGGGAGGACAGCCGTCCCATCTCCTCGACAGAGGCTATAAACTCCTCGACAGGAGTTACCATCTCATGTGTTGCTAGTTCCCCGACTGAAGGTGACTCCTCAACTGTTGCTAACTCCTCGACTGAAGGCGACTCTTCAGCTGTTGCTAACTCCCCGACTGAAGGTGACTCCTCACCTGTTGCTAACTCCCCAACTGAAGGCGACTCCTCAGCTGTTGCTAACTCCCCGACTGAAGGTGACTCCTCACCTGTTGCTAACTCCCCGACTGAAGGTGACTCCTCACCTGTTGCTAGCTCCCCGACTGGAGGTGACTCCTCACCTGTTGCTAACTCCCCGACTGGGAATAGCACCTTGGCAGAGGCTAGCACCTCGACTGGGGCTAACTCCTCTTTTGAGGATAACTCCTCGACTGAGGTTGCCTCCTCGGCTAGCGCAGATATCCAGACTGGACCTGACTCTATGATTAAGGCTAACTCTGTAACTACGACTGACTGCTCAGATGAAGGCCCTGCTAAAGGTAAATAAAGCGTATGAGGGATTCAATTCAATCACTTATGTCCAGTTTGCATAAAAACCCTGATATCAAATATGATAATATAGAGATGAGCACAAAATATTAACATCCTGTTGATAATGATCGCTACCAAAGTACTATCATCTTATATGTAATACAATGCATTAAAATCATGATTTTCGAAACATTAAACAAATAGAAATGGTAGACATTGCACTACAATGAATCATTATTTCAATTCATAATAATTGTAAAAAGAAGAGGAAAGGGGGAAATTCGGTCTTGCATCAAAAAGGTTTGTCAATGTCATGCCATTTTTTTTTTAATATTTTTTAAACATTTTACAAACTTTGCCTCTGTAAAATATAGATGATGTCCTGCAAGATGTGCTAGTAAGTGAGATATGGTTCTGGGTGTTTCTTGTGCTATATTTAACAGTAAAATAATCGTCGAATGCATCGCTAAGTATAGGTTGTTATTCAATTCCATCATAAACAGCACTGCATCTTACATCTGATTCATAATCACAAGTAGGTAATATTGATGTTTCTAAAAACAGAGGTTAACTGGGGGTATTAATGATGTATTAGTTGTACGACTTATTCCTGGTATTTCCTATTTGTAATTTGTGTGTTCGATCAATATTTTTATAGGAAGTAAATCCCCGTATCATGATGTAATAATTCAAATGTGAGATAAGAATGTGTCGCAACATTTTATGAAAATTGTCATGTGTAAGATCTCTATGGTTGTTTGATGAACATGTTGGCTCCAAGAGAATCTATCATCTAAATCCACAATTGTTTTTATCAGTTTGTTTTGTTTTACAATTTATGTATTTTTTGTAAAAAGAATTGTAGTCATATATAGGATTGCCCTGTAATAGATGTCGTCAAAAGCTGTAGTATTAATCGTACATTACTTAATTCTATGTCATTACTATGTTACTGGAACCAATTTCCAGTAATGACCACTGAGCAGACAAAACGGGTTTTTCTTCACATACCTTGAAAGCTCGTATAGCAGTTAGACTGATATACAATCAGTAACAATGTACCAACCACATTCAGAATATACCTGTTATTTTTTTCCAATTCAATTAAATTCAATTTATTGTATCAAAAATATTTAATAAAATGAAATACACTCTTTTTTTAATACAATAAAGAATGTTATCTGTATATGGGAACATAACTGAAATTTAGGTGTGCAGTGAACTGCTGACAGACTGAAGCAAACAATCGATTCGAAGCTACATGTATTTAGGATAATGGAACAAAATGCTGATTGAATTATGGCTCAATGTATTGCGGTATGTGAATGCATAAGGCTGTCGTCGAATTTAGCAAATGGCTTGAAGATTCGACAGCCCTGGGGGAAAGTAGTGTAAAGCATACGTTATATCTAGGCCTACTCAGCGAAAAAGAAACCATTTTGTCCTGTGTTCTGGCGTTACGTTGCGATAATAACAAAAGATGATTTAGGTTTAAGAGTCAGGTTAGTGTCTTATAAGTGCCGGTGCAAGTGAATTTTCTCAGCAAACGCGCGGTACGAGGTGCCTTTTCAATAACTGAGCTCAAATGTGTTTCTTAAATGATTTACAAGTATTATGAATATTGTCTGGTTGGTATTCTATACGAGCCAACACCAAATTTGCTTGCAGTCTCTGCTGATATAAATACAAACAATTGCATGGTGTTATCATGTCTCTGTTACTGTAGAACTTGTCCGCCTCTCTTAATTTTTATCTGTTTAGTATTTAATGATTTCATTCATTCATCTCTGCTGTCGTCATTCTATTCTATTCCCTACGCAGATTCTGAGCGTGCTGGATCACAGGAAGGCAAGGTAAATGCTGAAGAAAGTATGGGTGATACCAACGGAGACGGGGCTGAAGGCAGGCGTGTTTCTGACTCGAGGGAGAGTGGAGTAGCTCCAGCATGTCCAAAGCTCAGCTCACAGGATGAGAAAAAGCTCGTCGAACGCGATGTTCAGTCACGAAATATGGAACCTCCGAAGATGGGTAAAGCAACAGGCGAGTTTGTATGGTATTAGAAGCCATATCCTTTATTTCAGAATCAAATATGATTTTTATCTTTAATTCAATTTGATTTTTACCTTCGTGAGATTTGGTCTACTGTTTTCTTCAGACTTCGTTGGACTGGCGTTGATGCGCCTTGGTTGGGGTATTTGCAGTCTTTACCGGTCCGAGAGAATGGAAATGTACGTTGAAGAAAATGACAGTCAGTCTGATGTTTAAATGTATGATTGCATTTAAAGTGAATCTGCGGCAAGCTTGATAGTGTAAAGACAGTACAAATTTTTGCGAACGCTTGAAACAGTCATGCCTTTTTTTTTTCGCTTATTTGTATGCTCGCCTTTATCATGTTTATTCATCACGTGTTCGTCTGTGTTTGGTATTGAATCATTCATTAATTCGTTCTTTAATCTTTGTATTTATCTATCATATTCTCTATGTAGATTCTGTGCGTGCTGGATCACAGGAATGCAAAGTAACTGCTGAAGAATGTAAAGGCGATACCAGCGGGGATGGTACTGAAGGTAGCATGCATTTTTCCAATTCTGGGGCGAGCGAGGTAGCTCCAAAGCCCAGCAAGACAGAGCACGTCCAAAAGGAAATACAGCCAGACAAGATGAGTAGGACAACAGGTGAGATTGCAGGGAGCGTGCAGCTTTCTTATGGATACTAATTTTCATAGATGTGAAAAGCTATCATCTTGGCCTCCGATTCAGTGAAGATTTTGGAAACTTTTGGCCCATAACCAGGAATGGAGAACTTGAACTTCAGTGATGGTATTAGTAAGGTATGTCACGGTAGAAATGATACTGAGACAATTGATCTGCAGTTTTTAAAGAATATATATAGATATTCTGTCTATTTCTGTGTGAAATCCATCTCATTCAATGTAGGCAAGGATTATAGTAAGGATTTGGTCTAGAGTCATTGCCTTGATTACCATAGACAGGAGAAGAAAGCCTGCATTGATGTATTGTTTCCAACTGAGCAAATATGACAGCTGCTCTTCACATGTCTTCTAAAGATATAACGGGCAATCAGACTGATACATGGTGGGTGTAGTCCCACCAACATTCAGAATCGCTTTTTGTTTGTCTGGTTGGTCTGGTCGTTGGCTAGCAGCAGATTCACTTTAGTGACTTTAGTCACAGGAGCCGACCACACATTAATTCGTTTTACTCTCGCTGCATTGATGAAGCAGTGCAAGGTGAATGCGTCCAGCGCGTATTTTAAATGATCAGATATAATATTTTGATGAATCATTTTAATTTTAATGTCATACCAGTCCCAAATGCCTGTGAATTTGTGTACCGTATAAACAAGTTGCTAGTGATAATAACGCACTTCTCTGGTAGTGTGAGTAATATTTTAAAACTGTCACTTATTTTCATTTGCATCGCTTAATATAAAATGTGTTCGCAGGATATGCTTTTCAACGACATTCAATTCAATTCAATCTAAATAATGCTATATCCATATAAAGTGGGCTCTACCAGATTTGGGTCATACCAAGTAGAACTGATTTCCTCTTTTAATTGAAAATCTGTGAGTGCTGTAACACTTTCTTAGAGTGCGAACAAAATATGAATTGATGCAGGAAAACTACATTATATTTCTGTCCAATGTCCAAAATGCATTTTTGTCATGAAAATGCAGTTTTCGGTAGAAAAATTTGCCTGGATAAAGGGACTTATAAAATATGATGGTTGGCTTCACCTACCCTACGATAAAACTCAAAAGTGCAGGCCTTGAAGGGTATGACAGCCATGATGTGGAATCGGTATGTGAACTTTTCACACCAGATGGAACTCGTGGGGAAACAGGAAGTTTCTCTTGAAAAAAAAAAATATCACGTTTAATGTGACTGTTATAATCATTATTCTTGAAGATCGCTTTCTATCTTTATTCCAGTTTATTTGTATACCTACTTATATAAAGTGATTCGCTTATTTTACTCATTCATTCATTTATGCATGGTCATGCATGGTCAGTCTCCATTTCTGTGTGTACATCGTCACCCGAGTCGTCTGTCCAGGGATTAATTGATCTCTTGCGCAGCTGGCAGGGGGCGAAAACCGAGCTGATCGCCGAGGTGAAGTTCCATCCGTTGCCGTACAACGACATCGACGAGTACAAATTCAAATCCGACGACCCTGTGGATGTGATGATTCTGTGCCACTCCATCTTCAACCGCAGATTCGCCATTACAGACGTCATGGACGCCCTCTATGATGAATATCTCGATTATTGTAACACCGTGATAGGTAGGGTAATGTCGATCAGTGTGAATGTCGATTTATATTTCCATATCATTCTCTGAATGTTGCTATCATTAACTGAATAAATCATAGATAAATGATGACACATAGATAAAATGATGACACATACGTTACAGCAAAGGAATGGTGTGAAAGTATTGTGGACTTTCTGGTTTGCTACAAAATCATGTGAACTCCTTCCAAATTTGAAACCCATGGTTTGTAGATTCGTATCTCATGATTATAACTGAATAAGTTTCTAATGGTGAATAAACACCGTGCTGGTGCAAGCTATACTGACTTATAGACGGAGTGAAGTAATTGACGATCATTCATAATAATAATCATAAAAAAGCGATGAGAAATTCACTTTTGATTCATTATTAGGGATGGAGATAAGATTGCGGAATTAAAGTGGCAATTGTCTGTTGTCCCCTCGTTGAAAAAAAAAAATCATCTGCGAAGAAAAAAAAAAAACACTTTTGTGTCAAATATTTTTCAACCGTTACTCATACTTCGACCATATGGGTCAGGAATTCATTTCCAGGACTTCATGACAGTTATATAATATGCTGCTTTCCGGGGTCACAAATTAGGGTTGATTTCTAAAGGTAATTAGATCGTTCGTTAAAGTCTGAAGAATCTTGTGACTAGTATGTCAGTATGTGTAAGTCTAATTTTGACCAACTTGGGTCATGGTAATGTGTTGTCTGAGGTCGTGTGCTAAATTCATGATCGACGAAAATTGCCACAGGTTCACCGACTGTAACCAGACTGCGGTCAGAAATGCACTTACGGGGCCCAAATGTATACATGTAGTTAATTGAACGTCACATGCCAATATGTAGTACATTGTAGTGTAGTATCTAGTCCTCCAGTCTCTGATATTTATAGTTAAATTAATTCAATTTTGCTACGGAAACTCGCAAAATTATGACTCATGTTTTTATCTATAAGATATTACAAGTTATCATTGACACCTTCCCATGCTTCTATTATTATTTTTTTTTTGCAGTGTTTAGTGTTTATTCCATGAAGGGTGGGGAGGAGAAACCGTTCTTAAATCCATTTCACATCAACCTGCTCTTCTAGTTGTCTTATATGGAAGAGATATTATTCAGCAATAGCTTTGTGCCATATCGCTGGTATCAGTGTTATTTTGAGCGGTATTAATTGAATAGGATCTATACAGTTGTAATCACCATCACAAAATCAATCATCATAAAGAATTGCTGCCTTCAACCATATTTACCAATCAATTCATAATTGTATTAAGCAGCATGCACGTTGAAAATCATTCTTAGAACTTTTTCCTTTGTTTCTGTTTGTTCAGGTAAAGGGAAGATGGTCGTGATAGCGCACGATTTTAAAAGCATCAGCGATGACGCTAATTCCTCCCGCCAGGCTTCTTTTAAGATTACGCAACCCAAGGCATTTGAAACTACCAGCTTGGCTATCACGTGCGGGAATCTCGCCCAAAAGGAGCCGGAGATAAGACAGGAGGATAGGGACTTGCTCTGGTCGTTCATGCAGGATGCTGTGCAATACCCCCAGGAAATGAAGCCAGAATCAAATTTGCTGAACAAATGTAATGAATGCAAATCCAAGATAAAAAGAAAACTACAAGATGCTAAGAACAAGTTATGTAGGCCTATCAGTGTTATATCATGTAAGTTGGGAAATAACTTGGGCTGTTCATATTCCTATCATCTATAATTTGTTAACGTTGACGTACTTTTATTCCATCAACCTATAATACATCAGAATCACTGACGGTCAGAACTAAACGTGTTACCATCATTCGCCCATTGTAGCCACGAATACGCGTGAACATGATTTCTGCTCTTGGCGTGAAATTAGACCTCCCGTAGCTTAAAATATGTGTGTGTGTGTGTGTGTGTGTGTGTGTGTGTGTGTGTGTGTGTAGGTGTAGGTGTGTGCGCGCGTGTGTGTGTGTGTCAGTGACCAGAAAGTTTTTGTTTTGACTATTTCCCTGTTAAAGAAAAAGTCCTCTGTCAAGGGAGAAATGTCCGTGGTTAATCGAATAAAAGTAAATGAGAATGCAAAACTGGGCTGAGCCTAACGGCACCCTGGGATTTGAAGTCGTTGAGATGAAAGCCTCGATATGAAATACGTGGGGGTATCACTCTGATAAGTGCTTACTCTCGCTTTAAAGAAAAAATAAAACATGGACATTTTTTTTTTTCGTGATCCACCTGCAAACCTGCTTGCATCGTTTTATGAAATTACAATTAAAGTTAAAGGGGAACTGCATCCTGATATTATGTTGAATGGTATAAGGACAGACAAATCAGAAAGGTAAATGAGTGAAAATTTGGTGGCAAATTAGATATACAAGAAAAGTTATGAACCCATAAAGTTTATAGAGTAAGACAAATTGGCTATTGAGTGACGTAGGTGTTGAGTAACTCTTCATTACTTTTGTACAAGAGAAAAATCGTATTTCTTAGGAGAGAATTTTCTTTTTTACGATAAGTTCTGCTGGGCTAAAATATTTGAGAAAATTAACAACAAGTGGAATTCGGTGTACAAATTTAAAGCAACGGGAGAGCTGCTCAACACCTATATCACGCAGAGTTGTCAATTTGTCTTACTTTTTAGACTTTATCACTTCATTACTTTCTTGTATGTGTCGAACTTTCCCCCATTTTCACTGATCTGTTTTGTGATTTTTTCATTAAAAAGCAGCATAATGGAATTCCCTTTTATCAATTCCAGGAGTGGTTTATAATGACGATGTACATGACTATGGAAATGAATAATAAATCTTGTTGACTGATTTCACTTGGCTGCTCGAGGAGAAAGAGAAACGTAAAGCTGAATGAGGAAAGAGACATGGAAGAGCATTTTATCTAAAATCTACACAAGGAGCATGGAGCAATGCATTAAATCTCTGATAAAAGAAGAAGCTAATGGGGAGACAATGCTTTCATTTTCAAACAATGCTAGAAATACAATCATTGCTATTAAATGCTACTAATATTTTTTTTTCTCTTGTTATCTGTTCTTTTTATTTGTCTGGTTCATATGCTTTTGTTAAAAAAGAAAAGAAAATAGGGACTGGAAATAGGGACAATGTATAGGTGGATATCAATGAACCTAAAAAATTGTGGCCACCCTTGCTCATGTTGCGGATTTGTTATTGAAAAGCTGTTCACTCCGTCCATCTGATCTTGTACCATTTTCTGTTCATGATGTTGAAATGATTTAATCATCTGTCAAAAGACGCAAAAATTGAGGTTGTAGATTTTGAAATACGGGACGAAATTATGCTAATCTGGTATGTTATCTATCAATCCTAACCATTATATCATAAGATTTGACAAGTGGATCTTTCAGGCTCTAAATTATCAGTTGCTTCATACTGATCTCTAATTTCTCATTATCTTACAAAAGATTTCGTGAAACACCTTTTCAATCAACGTTGTGTTGTCCTGTTAACATAGCCAAACGTATGACTTGTACCATCTCGATATTTCAAGTCTACGTATAGTGCTGACAGACTGCTTTATGTTCCATGAGATTTTGTAGTCTGAGGGGTGAAATAGTGGTTAATATTTGCGATATTGATAGTCAAAATAATATGAAACAGTTTATATTTTTAGCAAAGTACTATAGAGCGTCAAGAAACCATCCTTGAAAGTATACTAGTAATCGAAGAAAGTTTGAGGAGGGAATTTATATATCATTTTATACCACTAGAAACCGCTTGAGGTGCCTCTGACCTTCCCTGAAAACAAGTTGTCAATGACAATACCTGTAGGCTGTAATAAAGTCTCTGTTAAGTTCAACCTGTAAGTAATAGCTAAATGAGCTCATTTGCTTTCATTTGCATTGTTTAGTCTACGTCAATTCACAGCAGAAAAGGTGTGGTAGGAGATTTCATGTAAAAGTTAACGATGTTAGTAATTGACAAAGGAAAGCATTAAGTGATTTATTCGAGAATGATTATTGTCAGATTGCATTTTAAGCTTTCCAATTTTTCATGGGCTGTATCGTGATTATAAATGGTGTCAGAGTTCTTTGCTGAAACCTGAGGACAAGTTTTGCAGAGCACGAAGAGAGTGAAAATTAACCACGATGTGGACAGGAAACATTAACTTTGTCAGAAAAGATGGAGCTAGTCCTAGTCAGTTATCATTTATTCAGATATTTATGAGTTTGTTTGTTTTTTGCTTTTTGAAGATACTTTTGTAGCTAATCGTTTCCAAGGCGAATCACAGGAAGGCGCGGGAACTTCTAGCAAATGCCAAAGGCAAAAGGGCCACACCGCCGGGGATGTAAAAATGCCGGAGAAACTAAATCAGGAGGCTGAATCCACTGAAGTCTCCATTTCTGTGTGTACATCGTCACCCGAGTCGTCTGTTCAGGGACTGCTTGATCTCCTGCACAGCTGGCAGAGGGAAAAGCCCGAGCTAATCGCCAAGGTGAAGTTCCATCCGTTGCCGTACAACGATATCGACAAGTATGAATTCAAATCCGACGACCCTGTGAATGTGATGATTCTGTGTCACTCAATCTTAGACCGCGGATTTTCCATCACAAACGTCCTGAATGCCCTTTACGACAATTACCTGGATCATTGTTCCAAAGTGATAGGTAAGCTGATGTGTGCGTGAAATGGCAGGTAGTGTTTTAATCTTTGTTTTACCGTATTGATATCTTTAACCCATGTAACTTAACCCTATAAAGCCCAAGTTATTTTGACCCCTTTCAGGCCCAAGGGGTGCAAAGTGCCCTTCCCCCATACAACGTCTTTATTATATGACGTATCACCGTCATATTTGGCACATTTGTACAGCAAATCATACTGTACTTGACCCAACATTTGAAATTTCTCAAGATTACCTATAGAGGGCGCTATTTACCAAAATATAAGGAAATTGATAGGAAACATGCTAAAATCATGTTTTTTTTTTTCTTTATAATTTTCCCGAATATATATGTTTTTATTCTATATCAATATTTTTTATACTATTTGCTGCAAAGGAAAAGCAAGTCAACCTTCACTATGAGATATGGTTAAAGGCATAATTTACCATTTGCAGATGAAAGCATTAGTGCTTTAAAATAGTTCTAAAATGTGAGTTAGGGATAGAAACAACCACTGTCAAAATTTGAATCCATATAATCGATGTTAAGTGTTGTTAAATACACAAAATGTGAACAATAGTTATAATAAAAATGTTTCCAGACTAAACCGTATACAGTTACGGTTTACTGAGAAAAACCCTGATATCTCCTTATATTTTAGGTTTTATTGCAAATATTTCATATGGTAGGATGTTTTATGATACAACAGACCTACACATATGCATCAAATGTGATATCTTGAACATTTTTGAAATCACTGCTCCCAAAGGTAAACTGGACCTTTAAAATTTCTCAAGGTCAATGCATGGGGCGCTATTCACTACAATATAAAGAAATGTATGAGACCTTTAATGTATTGCTTGGGATAGGTACATATATTAGTATCACATTCTATTTTTCCATAATATCGGAATTTGTAGTCTGCAGATTGATAATATGATGAACAAATGATATTATAGTCAAAGCTTTTGTGACAATGACAAAAAAATATAATGGTAGTCTTTGGAAAATGCTGTCTTTTTTATCATTTCTATTATATCTATTGTTTGATGACTATGATATGTTATATATAAATAACAAAAATAAGAAGAACATTTCAGAGAAATTGACGCCCATAATTCACATTTTGGTCCTTCAGCAAATTATATAGAGCCAAGAAAACCCCATTTTATGCATTATTACATTGTTAACTGAAATTGAAACAGAAAAACATGCAAAAATCTGACAGACATGGTTGTCGGCTTACGGTTGATATGGCAAACTAAAATATATATATCAAAATGTTTGCAATAAGATTTCAGGAAAAGTCACCGATATTGGCTGAAATCTGGTAAAGGGCGAAGGAGAGGCAAATGAAACTATGGTAGGGGCACAATGTCCCCCCCCCCCCCCCCCTTGGGCTTATAGAGTTGAATAACAAGATCACTTTTTAGAAAAGTCCCTGTACTGTGATTTGCTGGATCAATATTTTCCCCAAAAGGTGAATTTGAAACCTAATCATTCTAAAATCGTGTCACATGAATTGGCATTTAAAATAATTTTTTATATACACCATACCGGTAATGGGTAAATTTATTCATCAGGTGACTGCATAATGCATCATTTCTGTTTTAGAAGGACAACCGAGTGCTGAACCTTGTTTTCATGTTCATCGATAGTTTTTCTTTCTTTTGTTTACCTTCTTTTGAGGGTGCTGAATCTGAATTTGAAATGTGGGTAATGGGTTTTCAAGATATTCAGGATGGCAACCAACAAAGCTGCTAAATTTTGAAATTTCAAGATATAATCTTCATCAATGCTATACTAATTCTGTATTGTCAAGGGATTTTGAGGATAAAACTAGGTGTTTATACCTGTTGTTCATATCTCCATTCTCACTCCTCTTGAGCAAATGTGTCCGATCACTCAAAATGGCATGCATGCGATATCAAAACATTTTTCATAGGACCCATATCACACACACTGTAAGCATGCAAAGGTTGATATCAATATCTTCTTTCATAACGGAATTCAAATCTGACATTAAGCTGTGCGGAGATAACCATTTTCACGGATTATTTTTTGAAAAAAAAAGCATTATAATTGCCTTCAAAGTGGTGGCCGAGATAGCTAGTTAGATTTGATCTTACAATATTTTGACCATTGTAAAATGCGCGGCAAGGACATTACTCGCACAGATCACTGTTGCAGTGACCGTTTTGGATACCATTTTGTCTCATAACCATAGTAAAAGGGGGTGGAAGGTTAAACGAGTTTAGGCCCAAAATTTGTCTCTGGCACCCACGGAATTATGAAATCCGTTTTTTGTCTCGTCACTTAATGAATAAATAAATAAATAAATAAATAAACAAATAAATAAATGTAATATAATATATATAAATAATTGTATAGTACAAATAATGAATAAAACATAATAAATGAATAAAAATGTCACTATCATTACGATGGCGACTCAACCTTTTTCAGATATCTTTATGTACATGTATTAATCTGTCTAGGTCACAATCTACAAGAAAATGTCACTTCAGTTCATATTTTTAAGTTCACATGTAAAAATATCCTGTGAGGCATAATTTTGCACAGTTACCCAAAATGTGACTAAACTCGTCCTATTTTGAGACGCAGGCCTATACAGTGAAAGTAGTAATGCATAATTAAGATTCTCATCTTTTTGTTGCGTTTTGTTTATGTTTAGGTAAACGGTGATAATTTTAATAACCTACCAGTTTGACAACAATGACTCATCTTAATAAAGTAGCAAGAAACATCTCACAGTGATCGCAGAGAAAAAAAAAAAACACACACTTGTCAGTATAGACGTACCTCATAACCCTCCTGGAAGGAACACAGTGTCCCACAGTGTGTTCATAATAGTCATGATAGTCGGCTATGTGAAAACACTCGAATATATTTGTGTGAAGATGATTTTACACATGGTAATGTTCTGTTTCACACTGTCAATTGATGAGCCACAATGTGTTCACATTGTAAAAACGCTCAAATTTAACAATGTGAAGAGATGCCACACAGTTTTCGCAGTGTGTTCACACTGTTGGATACTATGTTCTTTCCGGCAGGAAAGTTAGCACCATACGTGTTGTGGTACTGCTTGTGTTAACGAACGAATCTCTTTTGTTTGTTCCTTTAATTGTGTGTTTATTATGTTTCTGTTTTTTTTTTTTCAGGTAAAGAGAAGATGGCCGTGATCGCGCACGATTTCAAAAGTATCGACGATGCCGCCAATTCTTCCCGCCAGGCTTCTTTTAAGATTAAGCAGCCTAAGGCATGTGAAGCTACCAGCTTGGCTATCATGTGCGGGAATCTCGCCCAAAAGAGGCCGGAGATAAGACAGGAGGACAGCGCCGCGTTGTGGCGGTTCATTCAGAGTGCTGTGCAATACCCCAGGGAAATGAGGCTAGAATCAAGTGCGGGTAGCAAATTCAATGAATTCAAATCCATGGTTTCATCCAAAGCACAAAATGGTGAGAACACGAGCGTATCAATAGATGTCATTAAAGTTAGAGGGAATTCCACAAAAATTCATTTCTCATGAAAATTACACATTTCATCAACTTTATACTGGGGAGTAATTATTCCCCCTAATTTCTGAAAGCGGTTAATAGTCAAGTCCTCTTTCATTATGCTAGAAAAGTGAAAGTATGTTGAATTTTCTTTATATTTTCTTTACAATGTGTGGTCCACACTAATCTAGATGTCATAAAGTCAAGTTGCCTCCTCATCCAGTGGTTTCAAAACCAAATCTTTAAAAATTCATAACTTTTGCATCGATTGTCTGACTTTCCTCAACTTTCACTGATGTTCAAATTAATGAAACTCGTCTGTCGACATGTTTTCATTGCAACTGATTGACGAATTGCCCTACATCGACGTAAATTATTTACGTCGATGTGGGGCAATTCGTCAATCAGTTTCACTGATGTGTTCTACTAATGTTTCTGCTTTCACTCAATCCACATGTCTCTGTCGTTATTGTTTCCTTAACATAATGTTACCTATATTTTTTACCATAATTGATACACGGTTACAATTTTATTGCAAGCCTTTTCAACATGATCATGTAGTTGAAGGCTTGCAATTTGTAACCGTGTACGTGTCTTTTAAGATCAAGCATGTTGTTGACATTAAACATTGTGAGCAGGTCAAACTTATCCAAGAAATGGACATGACCAATTTGACAGATATGATGCGTATTGCATTTTTCGCCCTTCTTTCGTTGTGCTTTTACAACAGCTATTAAAGCCTGGAAATCCATGGCACCTTGGGCCAAGCAGTCAAAAGGAGAAACTGAGACGCCGTCGGAAGAGCCAGGTTCGGTTGTCTAATTTGCGTCATGTTCTGTCTGGAATGGCGCCGTCTTCTGATGCCGTGTGGATGAAGATCTTATAAGGAAAACTTGCTTTCTGTAATCGTCTCGTCAAACTCTGTGATGATTCGTCCCCTAAATGCTTCCAAAGCATAGGTGTATTAGCCATTAATTTGCAACTCACCTGCCATTGCTAATTTAGCCAAAATTCAATCATCTAGAAATGTCATAGAGCGACCATGACATGTGCAGAAGTATTGCTGTCAATGTGTTTGTGTGCGTGTGTTTGTGGGGGGGGGGAGGGGCTGTTTTGTGTGAGTGTGCGTGCTTATTGTTCGTTGTAAATTTCTGCACGGAATACCGCGAGCGGAATGATGTCTTGTGAATAAATTAATGACTTACACCTGTTAACCCTGTACCTCACAAATGGGAATAATATGCGGTAAGAAGCCTAAATGTTTAACTGTTTCCCATACTTCTCCAAAAACACACGCAAAAATATACCTATACTCTTAACAGTCTAAAATGATATTTTTAGACTGTTATGCCCTTTATATACCAGTCATCACATAAAGCAGTTATAACATATAAGGATACTGTCCATTATTTCATCATCGGCGGATCGCAAATAACCATGCCTTACTTAGTGAATTCGAAACACGAGCTCACGGAGTTTTCATTCCCATTTAATTGACTTTATCTCAATAACAATCTTTCTCAAAGCAGATTGTTCGTATTAACACCTCACTGAGTGGTAATTAATGTTTTGGAATGTGTTCAAAAGATTGAATTACCGAGCTCATAAAATACCAAAGAATCAGTGGGTTCTCTCATATCTCAAAATCGAAGGAATTTTCATCTAAAGTCATAAGAGTGATGCTAACTTGAGGAGCACACAAACTCTACTCGATGATTTCTCTCGCCAGTCTGTGGGAGTCCAAGGATGATCATCAATGAATAAGTACCATGGGTTCACAGAATTATGATTCCTGCTGCCTACACTAATTTTACTCACTTATGATGGCTCTCCTCGCAGAATCCTATTCCATTTTTGGTTATGCTTCCTTCTGCCTACCAGCACTGTCCTTACTTCAGGTTGCATTTAGGCGTCTGCATTCATTTACTATTATTTGTTTGTTAACGGTAAGGAAGGTGTATAAGTCCAGAAATAACAGAACGAGTGCAGATGAATATACTATATTGCCTCATACAACTTATGTAAATGATGGTACATTATATGAGATTCACAAGTTTTGTGGGTGTTAGGCCGGGTTTTTTTTTTTTTTTTTTTTTTTTTTTTTGTGCCCTGCTGTGCAGCATGTACGTATACAACCGGTTTCACTGACTTCATGGTTCTTTATGGGATCTGCCTAGTTCAAATTGTACGAGAATTTATTGCAAAATTTTGCAGTGCTTTAACGATTGTGAGATGAATGTGTTGCTTGAGATATGAAGTTGTTTTAACAAAACTTTTCGTTAATACCATATTCAACAAATATGTCATTTTTGTCTTTTGCTTCTGCAGTAAGAAATACATTGTATCACAGTATTATTAGAGTCAGAAAGTATACAAAGAGTATGTGTAAACTTGATT